>JACXII010000022.1:2566237-2670446 GCA_014737395.1 Bombus waltoni
TTTTTTTTTTTTTTTTTTTTTTTTTTTTTTTTTTTTTTTTTTTTTTTTTTTTTTTTTTTTACTGGAAAACAGTTTTAAAATGTAGTACGTTGTCAATCGATCTCGCGTTAGCAAGACTGTTTCTTCCTTGTCGTAATATTAATATCGTAATATTAAAATATTGCTCGTTGCAACGACTATTATATGTTCTTGGCTTTCGCGAAATTTCTTCGACTTGTCAGCTATTTTTAAACGACTTACGTATTTGAATCTAACCGATCCTTCTCATTTTTGATCGTTAAAAGCTTCTACCTCTTGATCATAAAGCAACGTTAAAGTCAAAAGACCTCAACGAACAAGTAGCTATCGTGCTTTTTTCCTCCCGTCTGATCGTCGATACGTTTGATTATCGTAATGCGTTCGTCAGACTACTTTGCAGCGATTCGCCGCAGGCTTATTTCGCGGTGAAATCAAGAATCGAAAGGAGACATCGGACAGCGAACGTGCGTTTCATCTCCAATGACAAAACAAGTATTCTTAGTAGCATCCTCGGTTCTTCTCGGCTCGGAGGCTCGGTTCGCCCGGTACTGGATGAAAATTAAGAAATCCCTTTTCGACCGGACGATGCTCGACCGAATGCGCACAGATGAATCCTGGCTTTTAACGTGGGTGGTGGTTTTTACAAGTCGCCGTAAGATAGCCGTAGCCCCGTAAGACGCGCATAAACCGGTCCTAAGAAAACGTAACAGACCAGCCATGGAACGCAGCGGAAAAGCTTGCGATTCCTAGAAACGAGTCGGAGAGAAAAGCGAACGGAAGAGCCGAAAAGGACCGAATCGATTCGTCGTTTCGTGGCGTCGTTTCAAATCGAGCCATTTCAAACAAATTTCACTTCGTGTATTTTCCAATTACACGAGGCAGGATTATTTTTCTAAGAGAAGAAAAAGAGATGGACGTAAGCAGGGGAACGATGAATGTGCTCGATTCAAAACGATTTCTCTTTGCCCGTGAGCTTTTAATAAACTGGAGCCCCTTTGTGAGACTGGCCTTCCAATATCTTTGCTGCGACCAGTTCGATGGGGCGTATCGGTAGAAAGTCGGAATAATGTGTTGGCAGTTTATTCTTCTGGCCAAGATATAGAAGGAAAACGCTGAACTTTGTATTCGGTTGACAAAAGAATCTGGCGAGGCAACAGCTCCGCTCGAGATATCGGGATAACGAGGCACCACGAACCGCCAAAAGGAAACCAATATCGAAGGAAGCTAGTTTCTCTCTCTCTCTCTCTCTCTCTCTCTCTCTCTCTCTCATTCTCTCTTTTTTTTCGTTTCAAACGAACGACGAGTTATCAAACTACTAATGGGATTCAAAGCAGCGGCTGGCTATCGGGGGAGCATCTATTTTCAGAGATTTCTTGTGGTGGTGCTGTCCGATGCATTTTCGTTCTCCGATCGACCGAGTTCAAAGAGCATTCCGTAAGACGCCTGGTAATCCTTCGGTCGATCATTCCGCTCGAAGCGCTTTTCATCTTCTCTCATCTTTCGAAATAAGCGAATCTATTTGGCCCCGGCTGTTCGAAGAAAGGGAAAATTCAATGTGGCACGCGAGACGCGAGCGAAACTTTAGTTAGTTGAGATAAAAGTTATCCAAGACCGATTTTTTCGAATCTAATTGACGCTACTCGTTTGACGCCATCCATTTGGAGAAACGGAGAATTTAAAATGGAACGAAAGACGTGAATGATACTTTGTTGAAAATTATCCTACTTCGATTTTTTTTTTTTTAATCTGTTTGATGCTTCTCGTTGTACGCCATCCGATCGAAGAAACGAAAGATTTGTTATTTATGGAACGTAAGATGCGAATGAATTTTCACCGAATACTATTGTATTCAAGATGGATTTCGTTCAAACCTATTTAACGCCATCTGTTCGAAAGAGAAAGAAAATGTAATATGTCTGGGACATAAAAACGAATCTTCATTGAAAACTACCCAAGTTCGACTTCTTCGTTAGGATAGTATTACGAAAGTCGAGAAAAGAATGCACGCGTTGTATTACGCTCGGCCGAAGAACGTTACCGATAATGATCGTTATTGTGCATGAGAATTTCTCACTTACTCTGGCGCGCTTCGCAATAACCGCCAATAACGCAACAACAATGTGCATGCATAACGAGCTGGCGTTGCATGTACAAGGGAAACCATAAACATTGTTAGCCTGACGAAACAGTTGAAATTTACTCTTGAGAAACTAATTACACGGGCGCAAAAACGCTCGTTGACAGTTCCTTTGTATTAAAGGAAATGCTAGAATAGTAATAAAATGGCTGCGGTTTCGAACAAACATCTCAAGGTAATCCTTCTCGCGTGATTTGATGTTCTTCTCGTTTTTTCCCAGTCTCGAGATGACGATATGTATGTTGGATACGTGTGTATATAGAGAAAACAAGATATTAACCATGTTAAATATCCACCCGGATATTCGTAACGAATGTCATTCTGAAACGACGAGAGGGTCACAGGAACGGTAATGCGAACGACTACATATTACGTATATCGTTTCAGTTGGTTAGCTGGAAAATCCACAAGTGGCCGAGAAACCTACACACGCCATATACTCCAGCCACCTTCGACTTTGAATTCGCTTTATTTGTTCGAAGAATTATGAAATTTAGCTTAATAATTACCCGAGAGAATATTTTCCTTCTGTTTTCCTTTATTCGATAAAGAAACATAGGAAGTTTAATACTCGTGTTTTGGTTAGATACTTTCGAAAGATCCTTTCTTGGATAAAAAGATTACGTAAAAATATATTTTTACTTTTAACGAATTATACCCGTTGTAACATGTCGAATTACGTTCCTACATGAACTGAGAAAACAACGTGTAATTTCATCAATGTTAAACTCTCGTCAACGTCAATCGATGGACATTTTCATCGCCAACAAGTGGCAGCAGATCGATCATCACGTGGAACTAGAGTTACGACATACATATATCATATATACATCGCGATGTATACAAAACTGGCGGGTCCTTACCTTGAAAATAAAACTCGAAATACCGCTATGATTGTTTTCAGTGGCTTCCAGTTCGTCGGATTCGCCTTGATTCCAAAAGTAAAACAGACTGGTCGCACAAAGTCGATGATCACACTTTTCGATAAAAACAGTCAAAAAGATAAAAACACAATAGATCCGATGCTTCACAGATTTAACACAAAGAAGGAAAATTCACCCCGGCGAGTATTGTTCGTCGCGACGCATAAAGCCTCTGATACTACACGATGTAATTTCGTTTCACGAGGGAAGAAAACAATGTACTTACGTGACGAGCCCGAAAACAAACAAAACTAACGCACGCTCGACGGTTAGCGAGCGAATGAGGCTCTGTTTTCCATCGGTCCCACCAAGCACCAGCCAGGCCAATAACCTGCCAGCATATCCCTGAACGTTTTCACGACCTTCCCGTGCCCAGTCGATATAGCAGCGTACTTTATCGACCGACAATACAAACGAAAGATACGAAAGGTTGTCTATTCTGCTTATAGTAAATAAATAGATTACGGAGTTTTATGCAAATTCGTATCTTTATATTTCGTTGAATATTATAATAAGTATTGTATTTTGGACATTTTTGCATATTATATGCATTTTTGCAATTTTAAATTTCCTACAAGTGCATAAAAATCCGCACCATTAATGAATATTATTCTTAATGACTTTCAGTTTGTGTTACGTCGGACAAATATTGTCAGCATTAATGATTACTAATTGTTATAAGAAAAATGTTACAGCAAGTACACACAGCGAACACTTCCTTCGTTCAAAACTCTCTTACTATTCCATGTTTTTGTTTTTCATAACATATTTGCAAATTTTCGAATGCAAAATAAATAAAAATTCGAATTGAACTATGTCGTAAAAAGAAATCGAAGAAACATACTTACATTTGATTACTTATAGAAAAACTTACTTCTATTTAATCGCATAGATATACGATATAATTTTTGTTGCTATAAATAAATTGTTCTAACCGTTTATAATCGAAAAATTGTTTCGATGTGATACGGTTAGATAGATAGCTCTTTTCAACAATATACAAATCTTTGGAAATAGATATAGATATTTCCTTCTGTTAATATAGCCTTTAAATTTTATAGGAAATTATTTTTTGTTTCAGGACCAAGTGTACTTACACAACTTAAAAATTACGTTCTAAACATACTCTATTAATTTTCTTCGTTCACTACAGGTAATCGAAACCCCGGTAAACATACATCTCTTTTTAGTCATACTGACAAACAACTTGTCAATAGTATAAAAATGTCATTGGTACAAAAATTACAGTAAATAAGTGAGAACTATTATAAAAGTAAAACATATATATATATATATGTATATATATATATGTATTTTTTATACATAAAATATAGTTTTTTCACGTACTTTTAATGCATATATGTATATATATACATATGTAATCATAACATATAGTTTGCGCTTTAGTAGCTGTTAAAAAATATGCATGTGTCTTTTTTGCATTGTAATTTTATGGCCAGGATTTCTGTTACCACGCATTATAGATTTGTTTCAGCAGGTACAGTGAGTACACTGTTAATAATTATAATAAAAATTATACTTAAAAAAAACATCTAAAAACGTCAAAAAAGAATATATGTCAAAAAAGAACATAAATTTTCTAAATATTATTTCCTAGAAAATAGTTGTAAAACGACTTTTATACATCCATGCACTTTCCATGCAATAACAAACAACTCATCGCCTTAGCAAAAAAAGAAAAACAATAACTTCAGGCACTTTGAAAATATATTACATATTATTTGTTTTATGCTTAAAATTAGGATATTCTAAAATTTTCAGCAATGTCATACATCCGTAATTCATTGTATAGTTTACGATTAAAATGCCTTTTTCTCATTTCAGACACATGTAAAATCTACGTAAAAACAGTTCGTACCTAAATGTAATAATACTTACTCTTCTAATTAAAAATTCTTTAACAGATTCTGATACGAGTTCCGCGAAACTACTATTTTTCTTCTATCTTCATTGTTTTGCCTTAACGTTAATATTACATTTTTGGTCCATTGAATATTGCTCTCTTCGGTTTCCAACTATGATATATCATCGCGCGATAACGAAGATTTCAAATAATCTTCGATTCAATAACAAACATAAAAATTTAAAAAGCGCTTGAAAAATCGCTAAATACTGCGTGGGAATCGCAGTTTTGTAATATCGTAAAGTATTACTAAATAATAACAATATTATACGCTACATAGAAAGAAGTTACGTTTCTTCTTTTCTTCCTGTTCATTACGCTGAAAGATCTAGAAAACAAAGTTCAAAGCTATGCCAGTTCATCCGTACATTGTTTTCTTTCCTCTTCGACTCGTTGACGAGTGCGATTAAACGCTTCGGTTTTCAAGAAATCCACAGTTTTATACACTGTTGTGTTTGGAGGAGACTGAGTTGGTGGCAAACTCGAAGAAGTGAAATTTTCTGTTGCTTCCAAATCGAGATCTAGATATTGCAAAACAACAAGACGTCGGTTTGAAGCAGGAATGAACGTGTTTTGATCTTGATAATAGTATATCTGAAACAAAAAGTTATATGAAAATACAATCATGTTTATGAAATGATATTGAATAAATACATTATAAAACATATCTTTATATACCTCTTCTTTATCATCGAAAGCATTATTATCTTCATCTGACGTCGATTGATGTCGATTCGAATGAACGTGAGTTGGAGGTGTAGGACTAGGAGCCGCTCTAATTCTTCCTCTTCCAGGCGGAGAAGCTAATTGCAAAGGTCCTATAATAGGAATAATTTTTTTTTTTTTTTTTTCAAATATGGTAGTTGGGAAAGAAAAATGTAAATATTCATACCTTCTACGGGAGATTTATTTAATGGTGGTTTAAGTTTCCTATTAATACTCGGAGGCTCGGCAGGAGAGTGTTCGGCAGAACTCATTTCCAAAGCTGACACTGTCGGTCCTGGAGAAGCTTCGTTACTAATGACTGATATAGAATCGCTAGTTTTTCTTCCTGGTTTTAATTCCCGATAAACAACCGGCGGCGGTGGGGCCACTGTTGTTGGTACTGAAGTTGAATTATCTCGCACAAGTGGACTTGGTAAATTTGAATATGTAGCAGTTGCTGAACTTTCAGAGCGTGGACTCGACGGTTCCTCTTCCTGAAAGTCGTAGCGGAATACGCGTGTATCTTCGACATTACTTGGAGCAGCATTGGAGTAAAAATGTTTATCTATGGTGCTTGGCTCGGGTGCTCCAGGTTGATGAGATCTTGGAAAATCATATGATTCGTCTGTTACTATCGCAGTTGCGGGAGTCGATGGCGCAGGAGTAGCTGGAGTTGTGGGTTTTGAGCTTTCAGTAGCACCATCTAAATTTAAATAATTATGACCAGGATTTTCAGGTAACATGTGAGGAGGTTTCGGTGGCCTAGGAGGTGCTGGTAACTTTTCTACAGAAGGCGGTACAGTGGAGTCAACGATTCTTAATTTCCCAAATCGCTTTCGAACACTCCAAGAACCAATTTCGGCATCGCTCGAACTATGCGGTTGTTTGGATTCGCCTATTATAAAAATGTAATGTTATTCACGTAGTTCAGTTAAAAGCATACATCGATTGCATTTACCTGAGGAAGGAAAAGTTTCCCAGTTCACGCTAGGCACCGGAGCAGTCCATTCGTCGTCGGTGAAAACACTTTCCGCATCAGTTGTTGTAGGAGATCTAGAAGGGGATGGAGCTAATCGTCTTGGGGCATCATAATGTTCAGGTCCTTGCCCCAAAGCCGAATTGAGAGAACTAGTATCATTTAACCGTCGACCAGAAATACATTCGCTAATAGGAATATATGGGCCAGAAATAGTACTAGTGGGTGAAATCGGTGGGGATTCTTGTGTTTCAAATTGGAACACTATAAAAAGAAATGTATGATATCGTATGAAATCTTATATATTAAGTTCCAGATATCTTAAATGACAACAATATATACTTTGACATTGCTGCTCCTCATCTTGAGTATAGGCCTTTAAACCACAAACTTGACATACGGCATCCACCCACTTATTCATATCAGCTTCACTTTCTGCTACTAGATAATATGTTCTTTTTGGTGTTTTAACATTAAACATATACTGATATTTTTGCTTTCGATTTTCAAATCTTAAGCCTGCATCCACCTGTTTACAAATATAAGTCAATGTTGAGACATAAGTAAATTCAGTCGTGTAAATGAGGATAAAGATCTTCAAATAGGCAGCTACCTGTTCGCATTGATCAAGATCAATACGACCTTTTAATTTTCTACAACGTCTATCTGTATAATACTCCAAAAAATATTGTCCAGGTAATTCTCCACTATGTCGAAGAGCAAACCACCTTTTCCTCCATCTCTGAAAATAAACAAACGTATCATAGGAATTATTTAAAAAGAAACATACAAATTGTATATATTTAAACTGTCATTTAAATTTAATTACTGTGTATACCATAAAACATTGTTTGCACTGCGATATAAGGGAAAAAGTAATTAGAACATTAACATTCTTGGATAAAAATACCACAACATTCCATACTTATGAAACATTTTTCAACGTACGAGGTTAGAATTCATAAGAGTTTGACGAACGTATGTAGACATAACGATTTGACAAACATTTAAGAATGTAAACAATAAAAGAACGAATCGAGTAAAATTTCGAATTTGTCATTGTTCTATGAAATACTAACCGCTCGCCAAAGTTTGGTAGGTGGCGACTTAATGAGCCACCCTTCGTGCACGATCTCTTGACTGGTTTTGAGCACCTCCATTCCTACACCCCGGTGTTGGCTATGAACCTTTTAATAATCGTGCATTGTTACAGAATGCGTGGAACCACCGACAACAAGGATGGCACGCTCGTCGTTCATTTATCTATTTTCGGACGGCGCAGCAGCAATCTCACAGATATACCGACCATCTAGCGATCTCTCCTCGGTGATGCACAACTAACACATCAACAACGTTCCACCACAAACGCGCATCATCAACGATAAACACCCTCTGAGGAGCTACAGAAGAATTAAAGAGGAATACCGAAGCGGGACGATGATACGCAGAGAAATCCAACTGTCGTCATGGTGCCTCCATTACCACCACCATCTTGGCCACGCATGCCAAGCCATGTCAACCATCATAGATGACACACGCTTTTCTCGGCCTGTATAGCTGTAAATGGCAAAATCAGACGCTCCAGTCTATATCGAATCCTGAATCACTCGGAGAATCAAGTTGTTGCTCGTATTATGAAAATTTGTTTGGATTCATTTGACTAACAGAGCTACATGACGCATCGTCGTCTCGTGACCTGAATGAATGGCGCAGTGGTGCGTTCGAGTTGAAAGTTCTGACTGTAATTCAACAAAGCGAACAAAGGAATTGCCGAGGAAGTTTCAAGATCGGCGTTAAACACGATCTTGTCTCTCAATATACATATATACGTATATGCTTTTGTTCGTATATAAGTGTCAAAATTCCATCTATACACAAATAACTAAATAAATCTACTTAATAACAAATATTGCTTCGTACGATTCCGTATTATAAACCATTGCTTTCTCGCAAATTACCATTCACGACACGTATCCAGATTACGGGCGGAATCGTTCTGCATTCCAGAAATTTCGAGCGATTTCGCTACTTCAAGTCGCGTGAACTCTTGCGGTTAAATAGACACTGACGTTCGTCAAGACAAGGCACATACCGATACAATTAACGAAGCTTATTTGCGTAAATGGCTATAAGCGGAATTACAACGAATGATACGACAAATTCTCGTCTTGTCGTATTTAATTGCAAACCGACAGCGACTGAACACACGAAACTCAACAACTCTAAGCAATTACAACGATTAATAGGTACTTGTATGTAGATGAACGAATAACAAGCAAAGCTGAGGTATATCGTTCGGCTAATTTGCAATTCAGTACTTGACGCGGTAGACGCCGATCGATATTTAAACCTGGCTTTCATTTCTGATTAGCGATATTCTTTTGAAGAGGTCGCGTTTGCCATTCTACAAAGAGAAACCGAAGTCGAATAATCCATAAATCGTTTATTAAATATTTTGTTTTTTCTATACAATTCCGTCGCGATGGTAACATCGGTGTCGCAAACCAGCTGTTGAAACGAAACATGTACAAGGGGTCGTATAAAGATGAAAACGAATAGCGTAAATCAGGGGTTCGTTCTACAATAAATACAACAAACACGTTTACACATGGAATGCTTCACTATCAAAGTCGCGTCAATACAGTACAAAAGGAGTCGCGATACATTTTACACACAAGTACATTTATTTGACGCGTAAGTACGGTATAAAACGAAGACTCGTGTACAGATGGATCTTGTTATTTAGAGCTTCGGTTTCGTTACATCTATTCCATTGGACGAATAATTGCTCCGATTAGCGTACTCGAAATGTTCCACATCGCACTCGATCTCGACGTGGCAGTTCCAAAATCTAAGTATGTATACGGTCTCTCTTAACACTTAGAAAATCTTCTTCACAGCTGCCCTATTCTCTATGATAATCTATGTATATACCTCTATACATTGAGCTTTCTTTCGTCAACGGAGTCGCGATTCCTCCGCGTGTCTGTATATGTGTGTACAATATGTATATAGAATATATAGAATATATATATATACTGATATATTTATATATATATATTATGTATATATATATATATATACACATATATATATACATATATATGCGGTAATATAAATATATCGTATAAACTTAGTACATATAGATCTGAATGGGGACTCTGAACTTCCTTCTTTTGTTATCCGTCCAACGATATCGTTCGACAAGGATTCGTCACTGAAAACGGCAGATAAGGCGGAAGAACTGACGGGCAGCAATCGCTTCGGACTTCGGTCAAACGAAGGGAACGGAAATCCTCACGAAATCGTGCAAAAGCCTGTTCGTTCTAATTCGATGAGTTACCATCATACCGCCTTCGTTACTGACTTTTAAAATATTGACGAATCCTCGCGAACAACACTTTGCAAGAAATGTACATTTAAATACGTTTGTGTACACGAAGGACAACGAAACGAACGACATGTTATATATAAATAAGACTGCGCTCGAAGGGGAATCCACAGATCGTGATAGGATTCAGAAGTTGAAACGTGAAATGATCGCGAGAAAGGTGTCTGAGAGCACACAGGTACAATGTCCAGTATTCAAATAATTATACGTAAACTTTATTTCGTCAGATTTCTCATATTGTGTTAATAGTAAGTATGTATAAATATATACACGTATATGTATAATTCTTACGTGCCAGTTTCGTTTACGTTGTTACATTATGCGCTGTAATCGGATAAGTGATTAGTCCTTACACCTAAGGAAAGGAGATTCGGCGAACGCAAGAAGAATAAATAGGGTGAGAAAATAGGAGGAAAAAACGCGTTGCGTTCGTTGCATACTTTAGTCCCATTTTAAGTTGAAACAGTGAGAACCTAGGAGTCCTTGAAAGCGGGACTTCTTCCTCGGAAGCCAGAAGGTCGCACTGTACTTTGGTTCTTCCTTTTTCTTTATTTTTCTGCCATCCGATGGAACTAAAATATAAGCCTTCGTTTAATTGAGAATCCGTACAACTTGTCGACAGGTCGAGACAAGGGTACATATGCGTTTGAACGCTATATATATCTTGTTAATGAAATTCTATGTACAAATATTGTATAAAATATACGAATGATACGTAAAAAGAGACTAAGTTTCGAAAAAAGTTAGAAAGAGACCATATATCGTATACGTGGTGAGAAACGAATAATTTTAAATAAATATACAAACATTAAAGACGATTGTTCGAAGCGAAGTTGCTGAACGGACGAGTAGCAGCAAGTGAGAGCAAGTAAAGCGGCAAAGGTAACAGAGCTAACAGAAAAACTTTAGTTGTTCACATTGTGAGCATTGGAATATGTACTTTATTAAGGGATACACGCGCAATGTAACAAAGAATTCAATGTGTTTCGATGCGTACGGATAAGATCCGTCTCTATCCGAAAGATAAGATAAAAATAATTCGTTTCTTTCTTAGTAACTCTGTCGCGATTATATAAATACTATCGATAAGAAATACTTCTTAAGAAGGATTTTGGTCTTTCGATACACGTATGTACATATACAACCTGAGCTGAGAGAAAAATAAAAATGGAATGTATTTTTAAAACTTCTTTTTTAATAATAATATAACAATATTCGGTTAAATATTCATGAACATCAACATACAGTATCCTTACCTACGTTACAAATCGTTAAGAGAAAAACGAAGTCTTTTTTACGTCCAAGAGTACAAAACTGTAGCAAAAACCTAAATTCACTTTTTCCTCTCCGAGTAGATATCGTGAGGCTAGCTTTCACACATCTAAACCGAACATATATATTTTACAAAACGCGTTTACAAAATGAATAGCGAACACGGGGGCAAACAAGACGTTAACTAAAGTTTTTCCTAAGTCACTCTGCGAACGGTCTTTACACCAGGGGATACAAAAAGGTATCTGAATGGCGACGGTGACAGTATCTTTTCTTTCCATTTCCGTTTGTCTCGTTTAGCGAGAACGACGAGAATCCCACCGACAAAAATAAATAAAGGAAAGCGCATCATATTAAATATTGTACATTTATCGTGACTGATGCAGTGTTGGATCAGGACTCGAGGGGTTGGATCGAGAGAAAATTCTCATTGTCCCTCTCGAGACTTTTTTCCTCGGGAAAAGAAAAAGAGACTGGGATGAAGAATGGTGCGTGTGTTCCTTCTTTTTTTACCTGGGGCAGGGGGGGAGGGAGGAAGGAAGGGGGGATAAATGTTACACTTGCGTCTCATTAATCTTTAATTAGATAATCAATTCACTAGTTACGAAATGTCATAAGAAAAAGTAGTACTCTATAGTTGGTATTTCAATAATAATAGCGTAATAATAATAATTATTTTCCATAGTTTTGTTTGCAATTATCGTCTATCGAATAATTAATTAATTAATGTTTACTCCATCATGATATAACCGCGGCCTATATTGTTGTGTTTGATAATATAAAAAGGAAAACAAATCTTATAATACATATATATAATATAATATATATATATATATATATATATATTATATCATGTATATTATATATTATATACATATTATATATATATATATATAATAATATAATATATATATAATATATAATAATATAATATATATATATATAATATATAATAATATAATATATATATATATAATATATAATAATATAATATATATATATATAATATATAATAATATAATATATATATATATAATATATAATAATATAATATAATATATATATATATAGTGTGGTATCGTTCACTTTTCTTTACAATAATAAATTGCCCACGAACGCCGACGTACCAACAGATCCGACGTGCAAACCGCTTCCATTTCACACGTTTCTTTCTTTCTTTCTTTCTTCTTTTTTTCTTTTTGTTATCGTCTACGGAAGTAATTCTTCGCGAATCTACAAGCCATCTCTTTCTCGACGTAGACCCATTTTTACACTCGCAATTATGTGCTCGAACTACCTCCAGAAAGAGAAAACTCATTTTTCTTTTTATCGGTTGCACACGCACACGCACGCGCACGCACGCACGCACACGCACACACGCACGCACGCGCGCGCACACACACCATCATATATCAATATTTTTACGGTTCGTTCGCAAATAGATCTGATTCTTAGCAATTGTGTCACCTTCGTGAGTAATTAATTATTAATAAAATCAAACGATAATTTGAATCGTGCGTAGGTCGCGATCGTCGGGTTGGTACACGATAGCGTTCGATTGTTCGCACTTAAAGAGTTTACTACCAAAAAAGGTATACCACTTTCAGATTTACAACACTGCCCTAAACACAGCCATACTAAGCCAAATACTTTTGGGTCTTCGATTATTCTTGCTTTTACTAGTAAAATCGTTCATTTAAACCTATAGTCGATTATCATCCGTATTCCATAGATTTTTATTTTTTGTTCTTTGTGTTACTCTGTTTCTTAATCTTTGCTTTTCGTTTTCAATTCACTTTTAGAAATTGTGTAAACACATCAGACGCACGGCACGATTCGTTTCTCAACCGATTTATAGTTGACTCGCTCGATTCAACTGCCATCACATAATTCTACATAATTATCTTTTTCTCTTTCATTTTGTCCTTTTATGTGATGATCTTGTAAAGATGAATCTACGACGTTCTTTCTATAAAACTAGTGAGAGGGACGAAGGACGTAGAGAAAAACCGGCGGATGGAGGAAAGAGAGGACGAGCAAGAGAATACATAACAAAAGGAATGTTTCGGAATCGTTCGACGATTCGCATTAACTGATTTATAAACGAATTTAATAATAATTTAAAAATAACAAAAGGCTATCTTTCAAATTTAGATCTTAATTAAGTGAAAGAAAATCGGCTGTCTTAAACAAACCATTCTCGTTAAACTTACCCCCGTCCAACCCTGCGATTAAAATTTTCAAGGCAAAGAACATTCGCCAATCGTTCGTTAGATTCTTTCTTTATTTTTATAAAAAAAAAAAAAAGAAAATGCTTTTTGCCTTCTTTCGTAACGAATTCAAAGGGCACCGAAGTGTATAAGACAAATGGAAATGTACGATGTTATATGTACATGTTATATATCTAATGATAAATGTATCAGAATGTGCCAAGTACATTCTTTAAGAGGTAACGTATCTCTTAAACGGGTCGTGATTTCTCTCGCTTTTTGTTTCGAATCGGACCGCGCTTTCGTCGACGGAAACGCCACGTTTGTATACGAATCTTACACCGGTTGCACGTGTAATTAATAATTCTGATTACGATTAAATCGATTATAGCTTGATTACATGGTGGCTACATTGTACACCGTGTATTTAAAAAATATCCGACGATACGGACTTCCGAAGTACACCTTCACGCATCATTCGTTATCAGCTAGTCATTTAAATAGGTATCGAAGAAAAAAGAGAGAGGAGAAGTTACACTTACAGCTTACTATGATACAGCACTGGCATAGTCACATACTTCGGCATGTATGTGTACGTGTATCTGTATTTGTATTTCTTTTTCTCGGGTTTATCGTGCACAGAGATATCCTATAATAATTATAACTATAACGCGTGTGTGGATCCCTTTCTCGCTTTTTTCCCGAATATTAACACTATACTTATATGTTTTGAATTTTTGTTTTGTGATAATATTAATAGTAATAATGGTAATAATAATAATAAGAAAAATAATAAAAATAATATTATTAATAATAATAGCAGTAGCAGTAGAGTAATAATAGTAATGATAATAATTAAGAATCAATAATAATTATATATAATAATAGCAATAATATTAATAATAATAATAATAATAATAATAATAAATTCATAATAGACAGGGAAATTAATAATAATCGTTATTATTATCGTAATAATAGTGTAGTATGTACAGAACGGTTTTCATGCGAGGGTCCGTTTCGGTTACGCTTCGTAGCTACATATTTTGATTGAACTGTACATGTTGGGCCCTCGGTTTGAAAAACTTTTTTTGTCAAAATTAACACGATTTATAAATCCTCCCATTAGTAAATAGCAGCTTGTCGTGAATTTCTACTTTTTGGTTGCGACACCGTTAATCCGCGTTGTCTCGCCTGTCCTGTTATTAGGTTTCTTTCCCATAGGACAATTTAGCAGATTATTTTGAAGGTTAATTTCAGAATGATCCATAAAATTTAATGGTGCTAAGGTTTCGGCACAACCTTCGGCAACCGTAGCGATCTCTTAATAACAAATTAACCTAAGTTAACATTACTTAACTTTCCACTAAATTCTGTTCTCCCTTCCTTACATACAATGTTGTTGGTATCTTTTTCAATATCTTTCCATTTTCATACAATTCATTTTTTTTCTTGTTATATACTTTGCATCTTGTCACGATAATAATAATAGTGGTATATAATAACTGCATATAATCGCTACGCTAATAATATTTGAACTATTAATTATTAATTAACGTTAAGTATACACAACACATTTGTACGATTTCACTCAGCCTGCACGAGCAGCAGCGAGGGAAGGTGGTATAGATGAAAAAGTCATGTGTAAGGGGAATAAAAGATCGGGCAGGGTCATAGTAGTGTGTGTTTCTTTTGTATATGCATATGTATTTACGGGGAGAACGTATTAATAGTCTCTCTTGATTTCATGTTAGTAGAGTTTCAAATAATTGTTTCTCGTTGTTCCACTGGTTCGCAATTGGCCAACCGAGATTAAGATACGAGAATACAATAACGCAAGTCCAAGTGTCCATTGAGCCAGCTGTAGAATCTTCGCGGAGCATCTAAGCAGCACCACAACACGCTGTATCGCTCCTGCACCTTAACTCGGAGATAAAAAGAGGAAACACGCGTCATCCGGGATTAATTTGGTCGCACCAATGGTACTCTGACTCGTCTCTGAACATCAGCACTTGGTCAGTGTACCGGACGTAAGTAGTTGTACCTGATCTCCACGAAGCTAGGAACGCAGAACGGATGGAAGTTACTCTTTCTGTTCTCATAACAGAAAAGTGGAACATCGACCGTTCTTTTTAAACGGTTGACATACGATGCAAGATCATTGTTCGCCCACTAACGTAGTCACTCGTATTAACCGACTTCACTAACAGTCACTACAATCCTTCGACAAATTTTGAAAGTTGATCTTGTGGCGTCATGGGCGTCACTTCACTCGAGTCTGTGCCACTAGTGGGCGGTGGAGCTGGAGATGGATGATGCGGCATGGTACCTGGGTGACCAGTCGGTGCACCAGTTCCACCACTCAGCTGCGAAAGCATCATTTCACTTGGCCCACCGAGTTCGTGAGCCGGTGAATGTGTTGGTGTACCGTGAGGTGGATGATGATGAGGCGATGGTACCGGCCCTGATCGAGGAGAAGGAACTGGTTGATTACGTGGAGATGGAACCGGTCGCGGGGAAGGATTTGGTTGAGGAGAACGAATTGGCGGTGGAGATCGAACGGACTGCATTAATTGTTGTTGTACAGAAATCCCTGGAGGCCCCATCACACCTTGCGGAGAAGGTACCGGAGGTGGTGTTGGTTTTAAGCCAGGTTGACCGTATCCTTGTTCGCTAAAGCCACCATAACCTGGAGAAGAATACGCGGAATCGTGGCAAGCGTTAGACCACGAACCAATCGGCTCGACGAATCTCGTTTTCTCCAGAATTAAATAATTCTTACCGAGAAGGGACGGCCTTATAGGTCGCTGTTGACCATAAGGCGGCGCTGGTGGTTGTGTAAATTGTTGTTGTTGCTGTTGTTGCTGCTGCTGCTGCTGCTGTTGCTGCTGCTGTTGCTGTTGCCTTTGCATTACCAGCATTTGCTGTTTATACCACTGTGATTGCTGTTGAACAGGTTGCTGCTGCTGCTGCTGCTGCTGCTGCTGCTGATTTAGCATTGCCTGTATTTGCATTCTGCCTTGCTGCTGCTGTTGTTGTTGATGTTGCTGCTGCTGCTGCTGCTGCTGATGTTGCTGCTGCTGCTGCTGCTGCTGAGACATCATATGCTGCAGAGCAGGTTGCTGCTGCGGCTGATTAGGGCCCAAAGGTCCGCCCACTCCTCCACCGTATTGACCACTTTGCTGTTGATTTAGAGCAAGCGCCTGTTAATTAGAAAGATAATATGGTAATGGAAATTATTAAAATCGAACATGGCAACGGACAAATAATATACGAGAAATTAGTCGTCATACCCGTTGTTTGATAAATGCAGCCATAATCGGTGGATTGCTTTTGAGTATTTGAAGTATTTGGTTTTGTTGTTCAGGAGTATGGGGATTCTTAAGGGTTTGCATAAGTTGCTGCAATACATGCTTGTGCATGTTGCTCTGAGTTTGAGGACCAACTTGATTAACTGGACCACCGAGAACTCCAGCTTGCCTAGGTATCTGTCCTCCCATAGCTATTCCTGGTTGCCCTTGATGTTGTTGCTGCTGCTGCATTAACTGTTGCGGCGTTTGCTGTCTCAAACCAGCATTCTGTTGCATCAGTGCACTTGTCTGATACCTACTGTAAATAAAGATGTAGCTTTAATATCTCTTTTTACGATACACATCCGTGTACGGTATTTTAATTATTATTTTAAATAACTCACCTTGCTGTCCACTGATCCATTGGAATAAGATGTGTACCACCAGGATTTGGCATTTGTACAGGCATTGGCCGTTGCATTGGAGGTGGTGGCATTACGCCACCTGTTTGTCCTCCTACGCCAACTCCAGCACCAACTCCACCACCTGGCGTTACTTTACCGTAACCATGCGGTACTTGTTGTCGTGCAGCTTCTTCTTGTACTTGCTTAACAACTTGGAGAACGTGAGCAGGCGGCGTTTGAGTTCCAGGTTTCAATCCTATTCCAGGTTGATGTGGCGAAGGTAAATTGGTAGGACTGACACCTGGTTTCATAGCAACACCTGTGGTCATAGTAACGTTTGAACTCTGTTGTCCAGATTGCATCGCTCCCACTGGACCTGTGGGTCTGCTATTCATCGCAGCCATTCGTCTCCTGAAACAGATTAGAAAGAAAGATATACGTATAACTTATATACACAGGATATACATACAAATAGTCAATTTTGGAAATTATTATTCTTATATTATTATTATTATTATTATTATTATTATTATTATTATTATTATTACTGACGCATTTACCTTAACAACTGCGCTTGTTGTAACCGTTGTTGAAGCTGTTGTTGTTTCAGCTTATGTTTGATGTTCGAACAAAATGGAACAAGACATTTAGTCTCTTGGCAGTGTTTAGCATGATAACAGCACAACGCTATCAATTGTTTACAGATTGGACAACCACCGTTCGTCTTTCGTTTGCAAACTTTAGTATGCGTTACTACTCTCTTCATCTTCTGACAACTTGTTAAACGACAATTAGCATCTCTACATTGGCACGCGTGCACCAACGATTGAATACATCTTTGAATTGAAAGTTTACGTGCCTCCTATTACAAAATAAAAATATTTATTATAAATATTCATAGAAAAATTATTGATATATTCGGTTAATAAAAATATATTTTTACCTGTGGATTAGCTTGTTTAGCATCGGCCGGCGATGAACCATCATCCAAATCTAAACCGAGTTTTTCCATATGATGAGGATGACCGTCTTTTTCTTTACAGCTTATACACAGGTCAAAATCCTGACATAATAAATAATAACATTAGATTGTTTGAAAACAGGATGACACATGTTTACGAATAATTCTTTTAATACTTACATCACAAACCGTACAATGATATCTTGTTTCTACATGGCTCTTACAATTATTGCAAGTATAAACAAACTTGTCTTGACCTTGGTTGTGCAATTCGTATAGCATAGACATAGAACTAAATTTCGCGCGTCTTAAAGAAGAGAATTCATAATGTCTTTCTCTAGCCATTGTAAGAAAAGCATCACGGCCATCCATAAGATCACAATTAATAACTGGATCAGGATCTTGAATAGGCTAAAACGTGCATTATTTTCGAACATAAGAATACGATTCGATTATCAAAAAAAATAATAAATATAAACTAATCCTAAATACTTACTGCTAAACTGGCTGCACTTTGAGCACTATGCAACCTAATAACAAAGAATACTTCTTTATGTTTCTCCATAGTGGCAAAAATTTTCGCTGAAAGATCATTTCCTGTTTGTGGGGTATTAGATTTTTTACTATTCTTTCTTTGATTTGCTTTGGACTTGTTGGATTTCTTAGCTTTCTTTTGTCCTTTCTTTTTGCCATCTGGTCCTGTTTCAGAATCCTCTGACAATGAGAAAATCTGTAACAAAATGTTGTGTAGACGATAATTGGTACTTTGTTATCTATCACCTTCAATAATATGTCACTAAATTGTACTTACTGCATTAGCAGCGGCAGCTTCCGCAGCTTCCGCTTGTTTACGTTTTTCTTCTTCTTCCTGATCTAATTCCTTGATACTTTCTTCTAAAACATTCGGCCAAAAATCACCTTCAAAATACGGTAAGTCAGCTGCGGATGTAAGTTTATCTTCCATCGCTTGTTTTAAAATGTCCTAAAATTAATAAATAGAAAAAATTAATCTCCAATTTTTATAATTTTTAAATTGTAAATAGAAACATTTAGCTTTAATTGTAGTCTGCTAATCCTATGTTTAAATTTATAAATTCAATGTAAACATTAGCTTCTGCAGACATTAATTTTAGTCTCTTCTGACACCCAAGAATAACAATTAATTCTCAGGAAACACATGAGACTGTATAAGATGTGTTTAGATTAGTTATGTGTTAACACTAACTTTGTAATCGAGCACGATCCTTTCAACCATGCCTTTGTCTAACATTTTCTTATACCATTCTTGCAATCTTTTAGGCTTTGGAATCTTTTGTTCTTGCGGGTGGCAGTGGAAAATGTAATCATCACCTTCAGAAGGAGGACAAGCCCAAATATGAGCCATTGTATACCTATACGAAAAGAAAAGCATGTAATAAATATTGACACTGAAAATTTTAATTTCAATGAACAAAGTACAATTTACCCTAATTGTTTTGCATAATCCAAGTATCCAAGAAGAATTTCGTGATATACTGCTGTTCGGAACTGTCTAGGCCGGAAAAAGTGTACAGAATCCAAATACGCAATATAGACTCTTCGAGTATTAGGTGGTGTACATTCACTACCATATTCTTGTACATGCATGCCGAAGAAACATACATCAGTTCCATCGACTTCTTCAAATGCAAACAAAGCCTTTGCTCTATACGGAAATTCACCAGGCATTTCACCATTTTCTACAAATCGACTTCGCATTCCTGGTTTTACTTCGACAACTTTATCGCTGGATGCTACAACTCTAATTGCAACTTCTCCAGCACCAGCTTCTTTTTTCTTTAAGAAATTGTTCACACGTGTTTCGATATAGGTACCTAATTTAGTAACCGGCAAACGTTTAGCATTAAATTTATTTTCTTTACGTTTTTGACCTTTTTTCTTCAAGCAATTATCACAAGTAAATCTAAAAGAAAAGATTTAGTTATAAAAACTAGGTCTAGTTATATTTATTTCATAAGAGAATGTTTTACTTACCCTAAAGGCCAAATTGATTCCATGTGAAGCACGCATATCTGATGTACCTTTCTACCGCAATCTGTACATACAACAAAAGGCTCCAATTCCAAATGATCGTTCTTCATTTCCTGGAACTGTTCCTTTTTAATGGCACTGTAATAAAATATAATAATTTAATTTTACGTAATACATATATGTATATATATATATAACAAGTGTTGATAATATATTTATATCGAAACTTACGTTTGTGGTTGAGTTGGATCGTCTCCTAACGTCACAGTATCACCAGGAATGTCGTTGAAACATTTCTGACAGAAGGTGTATCTGTCGGAAACAAGACCATATGCCTTTAAACTACTGTTCCAACCAATAGTGTTTAGATCCAAATTTCAATTCGTCAATGTCATGCGTGCATCATACGAAGATCAATTTTTTCACGCCCCAATCGATGTATCCAAATGTCGAGTATCCAATTTTGATAAATATTTGTTTGTATTTGCAATTATACACATGCAAGTAGTGTTTTGCCAATTGTAATATGTTTGGATCCGTTTTGTTATATTTTTATTATTATTTTTTTATTCCAAAAATTGTAGGAAGTCATCATTTCATTTAATGAACATATTTTTTTCATTATTTTTCATTTATCACAAATACAATTTGTTTTACATTTATTTATGTTTTCATTTTAAATGTCAGGTATCCAATTTCAATCGTCCAATTTCCAAGTATCAATTTTCGTGGCATGAAGTAGTAGAGTCAGAAAGAAGCAAGGGGCGCGGGCAACACAAGAAGCAAGCAGCAAACAAGGATTTGTGTGTGCGTGCGCAACCCATGGGTAGAGCGAAGGTAACATACAAAGAAGAGAAGAGTGCCATAGTTAGACACCATATAATATATACATAAATTACTTAGTTGCATATACTCAAGAGTATTTAACAAACGACTTTCTCCGGTTAAAAATTCTTTTGCATATTCTAAATTATTCATAAAGCGAAATATATATTTAAAAAGCATCTAATTTTGACTGTAGAAAGCTCTATATCCCTTAAGTATATGCGTAATAAAATTTCAACTTCATATGTGCGAATGTTACGAAACAATGCATTCATTGACAAATATTTCATAATTGTAATAAAAAACGTAAAATAAAAACGTGTAGGTCAGGAGACTGGCCTGTATCGACTGATATAACCGAAACAGGTTAATTAGCCTGCCAAGTTAATCTGGCGTATCCGATTATAGAACATTTTTCTTTAAATAAAAATGTACCATGAAAGTCGAATGCGCCTAAAGGCAACTTGAACTTCAAAAACTTAACAGGTATAGCTAATGTCAGTAATTTTTGAAGACAGCTGGGAGCAACAGAAGTCATTAACAAGATATCTAATTATCTAAGTAAAGAAATTACTAAAGGGCAAGATGGAGATAAAACCTACTAACATATTCCCTTCATGCAGAGAGAGACTATTTTTTCAATTATTAAATAAATTTTCCTGTTTTACATAGTTATTTGGCTAAAACTCTTTCATATTACTGACCTATTTTGATAGGAGTAGTACTTTGCATCTCTTGGTATTGTACAAAGCTGCTTTCCATAACAACATAGTACTTGTGGATTGAATGTGTATTTTCTTCCACAGCAATATCCCAAGGCTTGCATTACAGGATCTATTTCTTGCTCAAAGACTTCAGAAAGCTAAAATCAATGGAAAGATTTGCAATTTGAAAGTCATTATCGATATCAGTACGCACTGATTGGACGATTCAGAAATAAACATACCTTTGTACAATATCTGTAAACGCGTGATGTTTTACGATTATAAAGCCATGCATTATCAAACATCATCCATACATCATCCACATATTCCCATGGATCACTGTATTGCCCTGTATCTAGTTTTCTTTTAATCGTTGAAAGATCCATTGGTTTCTTAACAATATCAAAGTAATCAGGAATTCCCAATGCTTGAGGGTCGACGGGTTGTCTAAATGGTATAGATTCTGGATCTTGGCGATAAAGCTTTTCTAATGTTGGCATTAATGCTTGCCGCAATTCATCTGGTTTGAATAAACACAACCGTTTCTTATCAGTTGACGTTCCGCTTGGTTGTATCGGTTCAGGAACTAATGGTTTAATATCTGGCGTTGTTGTGTCTTGACTGGATATTGGCGTTACAGGTTCTTCCTTAATACCAATAGATTCTTCTTTTACAATACTCTCGCTGGATCCTTCCTCCATTGGTTCTGTTTTGATTTCAGTTTTAATAGACACCTCATTATTGACGCTTTTACCTCCATCCATTCTATGATTCTCAGAACCATCCTCTGTTTTGATTTCCATTTTCATACTCTCTTCCTTAATAGAATCCAGTTTTCCCTTATTGTTATTCATTGGTGGACTAGGAGAATTATCACGATCTAAAGCGGCTGTAATAGCCGCCATTTGCGAAGACATGGACGAAGCTCTTGGTGCATTTAATGCAGCCCTTTCCTGAGATGTCATGCCTTTTCCAAGACTTGCAAGGCCAGCAGGAGACGGTGTAGTAGCAGGATGAGGTGGTGTTTGGTTGGCGGAAGAAACTGTCTGATTTGGAGTCATTAATGAAGGAACTAGTGGCGTATTAGGTGTGGAAGTTGTAGATTGAGGTCCATTTGTCGTTGTTGCTGGGCCGGGACTAGGTCCACTAGAAGCAGGAGGTGGTATCGTTTGTGGAGTTGATGTACTGATGCCATTATCGTTAGGTGTTGAAACCGAAAGAGGCCGACTATTGTTGAATTGATTTTGCTGTTGATTGTTTTGTTGTTGCATACTGCTAAATGGTGACGGCGTTTGCGGCATTGAGGTTGTCGTAGCGCTTTGATTCGAAGTACTTGTTGGTTGTTGAGGCTGCGACTGACTTGGTTGTTGTTGAGGCTGAGGTTGTGATGGCGGCTGCTGCTGTTGCTGCTGCTGATGTTGGTGCGCAATTGCTGCCTGAGCTTGCGCCAATCTAACTTTCATAATATCAGAATATTGATGTTGATTCTGTACAGGCGAACTGTTAGGTAAACCGGAAGTACCATTTGAGGTTGGGAATTGACTAGTTGTTGCAGACGTAGTAGTTGTTGTTAAACTTGCTTGTGACATCTGTGGTTGTCCGAAAGGACTGAGACCAGGATTTGAAACGACATTGGGATTAGAAGTCGATTGTCCATTTGGACTAGGACCAGGTGGGCCAACCAAAATTCCTGACTGCTGCTGCTGTTGTTGTTGTTGCTGCTGCTGCTGCATTTGTTGCTGAACTTGAACTTGAGCCTGAGCCTGAGCTTGAGCTTGGGCCTGGGCCTGTGCTTGAGCTTGGACGTTCGTTTGGGACTGAACCTGTACTTGTTGTTGCGTTTGTTGCTGTTGAGGGAACTGCATTCTATTGTGCGGAATGCCCATTGCAGGTAAATTTCCAAGTGTCATACTTGGCGAATGACTACGCAAACTGGGAGTAACTGTTCCAACTGGTCGTGATGGTGGAACAGTACCGACACCTGGGGGAGCACATGGCCTTAGACCTGAGCCAGATGTTCCCGCAGGTTGTGGTTGTTGTTGCTGCTGGGCTTGTAACTGTTGTTGTTGTTGTTCTTTCCGCTTTTGTCGTTTTTCCTCTAATTCTTTTTGAATTTTGTATATTTTTTCGGCAAGCAAATGATAATATTCTGATCTTGAATTCGCCATTTCATACATGTCGCCTTCAACTTTCCTTGCATATGCAACGAGATTGTGCATTCTTTTATCGAGCATAGCTTGTGGATCAGGAGTTGGAAATATTGCTTGGACCAATTTATGAACGAGATGATTTCTAAGATCTGGTGTTACAGTTTGATGCCAATCCTTTGATTCCTGCACCGATGTTGCTGTTACTTGACCTGGTTGAAGTCCACCTGGAAGCTGAAGATTGGCTAACCTATTTTCACTTGGAACACTAAGTTGTCCTGAATCATTCAAACCAAATAGTTGCTGCATATTAACAGATTGTTGTATATTAGCAGCAGTCGCTGCAGCAGCAGGCGTGGGACCACTGGTAGGTGCTGCTTGATTACCAGCAACTCCAACTGTATTAGGATCAGAGTTTAAAGGGAGAGAAACATTTGGAGCAACAACTTGTTGCCCGGCGCCAACTACAGATTGACCGGGTGCATTCTGAGTTGGAGGTTGAGCTAATCTAACGTTTCCTATCGCACCGGGTGCTCCTTGCATGCTTGGTGTTGGCATTCTTCTAGTAACGCATTGAGCAACCAAACCACCAGTTGTTGTGGTAGGACATGGAATACCCAACGCATCGTATGCTCTTCTCATTTCTGTTTGACTCGGATTTGGTTGACTATTTGGTTGTGTTGTGGATGCTGCAGCAGCATTTGTTGTTTTATTTTTGTTTGCTTGTTTCAAAGGTAAACACACAGGACAATCATTACGGTTGCAATGTTTCCAGTGACTAATAATTTGTCTCGAAGAGCTACAGTGTGGTACTGTACAATTTTTCCCTGCTTGACAAGCAGTCATATGAGTCAATACATTTTTCATAGTTTTACAGTCTGGCAACGAACATTGCCAAACTTCCCCGTTTGCTTGGCTTTCACGTCGTTGACACTTATGTGCATGAAGTAAAAGAACTAGTTGTTGCTGAATAAGTTTGCGTTTTTCTGGATCAGCAGTTGATTTTGTAGCACCTAGTAACATGAATATTACATAGCTAAATTTCGTTAATGAAATAAATTTGCTTAAAAATAAAAACGAATAATTACCAGTCGGAGCACCAGTACCGGGTATTTGGCCCTGAGTAGCTTGTTGTGGTCCAGGTTGACCTCCACTTGGTGCACCAGACTGAGGTTGAGCTGGACTTGGAGCAGGTGGTTGAGCTTGTTGTGCCATACCACCTTCTTGGCCACCCACAACATTTGTGGAGCCAATAGGACCTGCGGTCCCTCCAAATCTACTACCTTGCATGGCAGTCATGTTTGTTCCTACTCCTTTTGGTTGTGGTGTAACAACTCCAACAGGACTGTTAGTGCATACAGTAACGCCAGGCCCTTGTCCACTAGCTGGAGATCCTGATTAAAAATTGTATATTTAAATATACCTTAAAACTTACCAACTACTACACATACAACTGCTATAATTACCATAACCATAAGGGCTTGATGCACTTATCTGCCCCATATTTGGCATATTTGTCATATTTGGGGGTGCCTGGATTCTTGGTCCTCCCTGACCAGGACCAACGATACCAACTTGATGTACTTGTTGATGTGGACTTTGACCCCTTGCTGGCCCAACCATATGAGCTTGTTGCTGTTGTTGCATTGCTACAGCTCTAGTATTCATTATTCCAGGTCCATTTTGCATTTGAGCAACACCATGTGGCCCACTAGGATGATGAATCCCTTGTGTATTGGGGCCCATCATGGTTACCTAAACCATAGAATGTTTAGATTGTGTATTCTGTACAAAATACTTTATTTTCATATATATTTTGATCTCAGCATAACTCACAGTATTTAAAGGTTGCTTATTCAAGCTGTTGGTTACAATTAAACTTCCACCTGCCATTCCACCCATATTGTTATTTCCACTAGCACTACTGGTCATAACAAGAGCAGAATTTATTCCACCTGGCATTGACATGGTAGGATTACTTCCAGCCATGCTCATTGACGATTGAAGGCCTCCCATTGAATTTGCAATGGACATTTGATTATTTGCCAAAGAACTGGCTATACTACTTGGTAAATTTCCCAAACTCACGACCATTTGTGGATCAACTACTTTAGAGACAGAAACATTTGGTGGAGATTGCATATTTGGACTTTTATTACCCAAAGTTCCAGCAGCCATTGCTAAAGAATTTGCAACTAAATTTTTGTTGCCCTATTTCAAAAGAAATCAAAATTAAACAGTGTTTCTTATATATGTACACATAATATTCATAACATATATTTCATATATACGAACTTGTTGTTGTATTAGATGATGTGAAAGTTGTTGTTGCTGTACATGTTGTCTAAGTTCTGAATCAAGGGCACCATTTTGCTGCCCTGGGCCTGGGCCTGTTGCTGGTGGTTTAGCACTTTCAGTTGCAGAACCCCAAGACCCGGATGACAACAGATCATCAGGTAGATCATTTTCAAGATCAAACATATCTGTGTTTGTTATATAATCTGAGAATAAACATTTGCATTAGTAACAGCATTTTGATATGTATGTTGCTGTGAAAAATACTGGTTACTACAAAAGTAAAATATCTAATCGTAGCCACTGAACCATGATATCAAGCATGTTATACATCAAAACTGAAGATTTTCTTTAAGCTATAGAATTCATAAAAGAGTTCAATATCACAACTGAATAATTACTTTTCTAGATAACCAGTTTAAAAAATTATTGTCAGATTATGATATTAAATGTAACATATACCATAGAGACCAAAAAACCATTAGTAAATGATATAAAGATAAGATTCAGCACCGTCACCATAGCTTGTATCTAAAGATTTAATAGTAAAATCTTTGTACTACCATGTAATGTAGTTGCTTGTTGTATAATATACCTGCATGTAAGTATACATGCACATATATGTATACATGAATACATTTTATGACATTTATGTACATATTACATTTCAAATTGCAGAAGCTTGTATTTGTTCAAATTATACTAGCCTACAGTGTTTGAAAAATACATTTGTCATATAAAAATATCTCTTTAACTTACTTGACTATCCATGATTGACCATACAACAACGGAGAAAAAAGGGGTCAAATGCAAATTTAAAAAAAAAAAAAAAAAAAAAAAAAAAAAAAAAAAAAAAAAAAAAAAAAAAAAAAAAAAAAAAAAAAAAAAAAAAAAAAAAAAAAAAAAAAAAAAAAAAAAAAAAAAAAAAAATAGAAAAGAAAATAAAACAAAAAGATTCTACACAAACTACTGTAAATATAAACAAACAAATACATAAATAAATAAGACATGAGACATACACTGTGTGAGCATAACTTAAAGGAGTTTATACTACAGCAGAATAAAAATTTCTTCACAATAAAGACGTGCTAAACTACAAAAGCAGCAAAGCTACTGATGGCAAACTTTAGAGTAGACAGTCATGCGAAGAAATCATAGTCACTCTAAAGAGTATTTACAACTGTTTGTAAATGGAACGTTTTTTAATGCTGTAACATTAAAAAAATGTTTCTGAAACTCTTACAAATAATATAAATCAGTTTATTTCAATTATGATATCAATTACCTACAAAGTATAAAATGATTATATAGAAAACATCATAGTTACCTACCTAACAACCTAGTTCAACTTTATCTCATTGAAGATATAATCGCATTTTATTTAAAAATTTATACACAATATTTAATACAGTTACATCCTAATATAAAGTTTTAGAGCTCTGTACATGTGTGTCGCATGTCCATATTACATTTACCACTCAGTGCTTGAAGCTCACAGCATATCTATTTATATTTTTTTCATTATATGTTAAATTGAAACATTTCTTTTTCCTACAGTACTTAGAGTGATCCAATTTTTCTCCAGTATCATATAAAAGAAACAAATCTTTCTCAATTACAAAGCAATATATTACATTTATTTGTTCTTATATTCTATCATATAAGTAAAACAATATAATCCTCATGTTCATTGTGGGTTTTACAAATAGCAACAATAAATCAACTTTATTGAACCATAGTGACAATATGCCAAAACTATATACATTTTTTTCAATAATTATTTTAGCAATAAATTATGACATAAATTGGAAGAAATGATTTTACAACTTTATGATACTAATAAATGAGATGAATGGACAGATAAACAAATTCTGTAGTGCTGGACTTAATGTTTTTGAACTTTTTGCTGGGTTTTGTAATAATATTTACTTCTTTTCTGGATGGTATGGTTGTTCCAATGTGGCTGCAGCTGATGCTGTTGCAGATGAAGCTGCTGTTGTGGCGGGCCCTGCATTTGTTGCATGTTACCACTGCCACCTCCCCCGTAGTTTGTATAAGCATGGTGCATCATTAGAGGCGCCATACCCACTACATATATCACAGTTTTTATTTCAGACTGTGGAAAAACTGTCTATGCTTTCTGGATCACAGTTTTTAAGCAGCAGAAATAGCCTAAATTTTCTTTCAAATGCAACTAACTGATATAGGCGAATTAATATCCATAATCCTGAAAAAAAAAGACTATGTCTGCCACTTTGTGTAACCTGACTAAATCTTGTGATTGATACATCAAGTATTTAAGTGACACAGTCATCACCAAATCGATATGGGATTATATGAAATATTATTGAGTTCAGAAACTGTTAAGGTGATCAGGTAGCACTTAAAGAAAATAAGAATCAAGAGATGGTTAGCGCATCAATCATGCCAGCATGTCTTTTTTTAATAATTATTCAAACTTCCATGCATTTGCCATGCACTACAAAAATAAAATGAGAACTAAATTTAAAGACAACTAAAAAATTTACAAAATACTATTATTTTGTTTAGGTTAAATTTAAATAAGAGAAAGAACGTGCAACAAGACAGAAGTTACAGATTATTTAGTACAAACAATTTTTTTTTAAACATGGAATATTTCTATAACCTCTGAGCAAAATTTATACATTATATCCAAATTGCCCAAATATCCAACAACTAATAATTTGGAACTTTCTAATAGATTATTTTTTATTAAGAATAAATATATATGATTTATTAATATCAAAATATATAAAAACATTGTAGGATAAAAACTCAACCTAAAACATTCGTTAATGCCAATACTGATACAACTGAAAATATTCCTCAAATATCTCTGTTTCTTGACATGAGTTTTCATATAAATTCATATAAATAATTACAATTTCGTAGAACGATTTTAAATAATTTATCACATCAGTAATAACACGTTAGACAATTGATAGTGTAATCAATTCCCGCAATGGCATTTCTTGAATAATTTAGGTTAGTTTATAAACAGTTAACTAATAACAAAATACAGATTTTGATCGTTACACACGACGATAAAACAAAAAAAATTACATAATTTTAGGATATGCCGAATAGAGGACCCTGTCAAAGAGTAAAAATGTAACACTTGCAATATGAAACGATAATAACCAGCAACAACCACAGCACTTTCTTGAAAGCTCAAAACCTATACAAAAATGTTGTGAAAAGAAAGAGAAGGAGAGATAGAGAGAGATTGTCTATCAGACACATTGTTTTCGATAAAGATAAACGATACGAAAACAATAACAAAAGGGTGCATTTTTTTAAAAACGAAGGCATCGAGACATGTGGTCAATTTTGCTCAAAGGTTACACCCGTCAACGAATTGACAGTATGCCTCTGATACATCGGAGAGCATATATTTCTTAATATAATAAGAAAGATATGTGCATATCACATAATTAGAAAAACGGCGTATGTGCTACTTGCAATGTTTCATCCCCGAAAGGTTAGTCGCGATAGCGACTCTATGTTGAAGAAAGTTTACCGCGATGAAAATGAAAGAACTTACCCGCGGAATCCGAAGTTCCCTGAAAAGGATCTCCGAGCTTCGGCCGCTTATTCGGTGGCCCGTCCACCAGGTGGTCGGCCATGGTTTCTTTTCAGGGTTAATTATTTCTTGTGTTTCAGGCTGTTTACTCCTGGTAGCAGGTAAGCGGCGGCGGCAGCAAGTCGGGACGACCGCACGCACGCACGCACGCACGCAACCAGGCACGCACGCAGGCACGTATACACGGGTATACACACACGGACGAAATGCTGCACTACGCCACTAGAAGATCGGTGCTAGTGCTGATGATGCTGTTACTGCTGCTGCTGATGCTATTGCTGCTTCCTCCTCTTTGGTGAAGCCGCGAAAATTCACCAAACTCTTAACGTATTCGTAAGCATGACAATAACAATGAAAACCGCGGCGCGTGGAGCGTCCCCGAGCACGCTTCGGTACACGATCAACCATTGGGCATCGTCGGGGGTACGTCGAACCCCGCGCTCAAAGCCCACACACACAGTAAATTTTTCAATGGGCGCACAGGCCACTCGCGCGACGACGGGACACGCCGAGAAGTTAACTAGACTATCGGTATCACAATATCGAAGATCACCACTTCGACTTAAATGCACACCACTACTAAACGAGTTCTCACGTTATATTCGGTTTAGTCGGTCGCACACGACTCGTCAAACACTCGAGTGTGGCGGACTGGCTGCGCGCACGGCGCTAGCTCGCAGCAACGATATCGCTCTCGAGGCCCGCTGGCACCATCTTTCTCTCCTCTTCTCTCGCCTTGGCACACTGCGACACGGGGCGCGCGAATGATCACCGCGGACGCAGCTCGCTTTCCCCACACATTCGAGGCAATCACGGACGCCAGGAGGTGAAGACGATGAAATGAGTCGGTTCCGGGGCGGCCACCGCGCGCCACAGAAATTCGCTCGGGAAAAGCGATCGCGAGAGTTCCGCACCGCACGAGTATCGGCTAACGTAAAATGGCGGCTGCTGTTGACGAGAAGTTTTTCTACGCTTGTCAGAAAATGTCCGACTGGTTCCGTATAGCCGCCGTGACGTTAGACCAGCCACCTGATTGGTCCCTGTAATCACGTGACCCGATCGTTCCCTATTATTGGTTAAACTGCTGCGAGGCCACGAACGCTGCGATTACGTTCACGCCGCCGGTCTAACAGCCGCGAGAATTTCGTTTATTCCTCTGCCGCCATTTGATAAAGGCCGGTCTCGCATAGTGGTTGTAAGATGCTCTTTGAATTAGACTCATTATTGGCACTAGAATACGTTCCTGGCCAAATTTAACGAAACAAATAACTTAATAACTAATCACGCTATTCTCCGCTCTAGTGGTGTTCACGGCTTCATGAACTTGAAAAAGAGCCCTAGCCTAATCGTTCCTTGTTGCCGGAAAACATTGAGACAGTGATTCACATGATTCGAGTTTTGGAAGAAACACATTCATTCAGCCTTTCATAATTTACTATTTTCTGTATATACGTTGCAAACGTTATTTTATTCTATTTCTATATATATAAAATAGTAATCTTTCAACATTCATTATAGTGTCCTATAAGTAAAACGTTTGTAAACGTATACGCAACGTCTTTGTTGAAATGAAATATTTTCGTAATCCATCTACAATGTATTTGATTGTACGACTATAAGTACATCCACTTGACATAACCTCCAGAATTATTGCGAGTACATATTATATAATACGAATAACAAAATCATTCGATACATAAGTACACTGTGTACGTTTTTTCATAGTAAACAGATCATTTCCCTTTTATAAAATTACCAGTTGGTTTTACGAAATAACGAAAATTTAGATTTGTTCGAAAATCGCATTCTTCATATATCTTTTCATCTGATTCATTAACTGAAACTCATTAATTACATACATACATATATATATATATATGTATATATATATGTATATATATATATATATATTCATTTGTAGTAACAATCACTTTCTCTTTTATAATTAAGAGACTAAAATATTTGCGCGGTTATATTCATAACGAACAACCTGCGCTCCGCAGTATCGTATCCTGACAAAGATTTATATGTCGTATGTCTTGAACATTGAGAAAATAAAAAATCGACTTTGTTAATGCGTTTACAAAGCCGAGAGTGTCAAAGGGATATCGTTACAAGATGGCCAGGGATTTCTCGATCGACAGGTTAAAAGGAAGAATGTATACAAGGTGGGGAGACGGGAGATTGCGTTGCGCAGAACGTCCTCTCTTCGAGAAAGAGAGTCTGACTCGTGAATAGGTGTGAACGGCACGCGACTCGCTGCACGCATATATTGTGCGTGAACTTGCTTCCATCTTCCTTTTCCTGCTCTGTTCTTTTTCGCTCTTTCAGTCGTGTGTTTGTTGTGTGGTCACGCGCGCGCGCGCGCGCGCGCGCACGATAGTGTCAGATACAGAGAATTGTGTAAAGAAAGAGGTGAACGCGAGAAGAGAGGGAGTATTGGAAATGGGACGGGAACTGGATGACGCCGTGGCAGCAGCCACCTAGCCACCCATCTCAGTGACAGCGACTCTTTACTCTTTGTGGAGTGTTGCTAGTCGCTTACATCGCTGTATTTCTATCGACTATATAATCTTACAGTCCCTTTGGTAGTCTCTTAGTAACACGTAAATGCTTTTCTTTGATAAGAATTTTTATGATGTCAAGTATTTATTATCGTTCTTTAGTTTAGGGTTGAAGTTTGTCTCGTTCTCACTAGATACAATAACTTACATATAGGACCACCAAACGATTTCATTCAACAAGCAGTATTTCTGATAATTGAAACAAATTTCTTTACAATCATGAAAAACATGATTCAGTTGTTCATTAATCACAATTTTACTGTTAAATACTAAATATGTTTACTATAATATGTGCTTACAAAAATAAATTTTGAAATTTATTCATTTAAATGTTCCAACATATTTAAATTATAAAATTTTTTTCATATCCATTTATTAAATCTAGAAAATTTATAATTGAATCTAAATGCTCAAATTTTATAATCAAATTTTCATGATTCTGAATTAATGTTACATATGTTCTTCAAAATTTTTACTTTGTGACAGCTTTGAATAATTAGGTGGTAAATTGGAAAAAATAAATGGAAGAAATTTTTAATTAATAGTTTTCCATTTTTTCACCATTAGTGGATATAATTAGATACACAATTATATAATTGAAAGCACAACATCATAACATTATTAATTTATAGACTTTTAATGTAAAACAGTTACTAAACTATTACGCATATATGTACTAGAAGTAATAAGTTATTGTATTGTATCAGTATTAAAAAATTAAAATAAAAGATAGAAAATAGTTATTTGAGACTTTTGAGTTTAGACTTTATTACTCAACTTTACGCATAAAATCAGTTGTGGATTCTTTTCTTGAGCATTGCTTGTGGATTGTGAGTTGGAAATATTGCTTGAACCAATTTATAAACAAAATGATTTCTAAAATCTGGTGTTGCAGTTCAATGCCAATCATTTGATTCCTGTACCAATGTTGCTTGTATTTGACCTGAATAAATTCCAGCTGGAAGTTGAAGATTAGCTAACTTATTTTCACTTAAAACACTAAGATGTTCTGAATCATTCAAATCAAATAATTGCTGCATATTAACAGATTGTTGTATATTTTGTTGAAATGAGAGAAGTTGAGATAATCTAGCATTTTCTACCGCACCAGGTGCTTCCTACATGCTTGGTGTTGGCATTCCTTTACTAATACATTGTACAGTTACTAAACCAGCTATTGTGGTAGGATATGGACAATATACCATATGTTCTTCTCATATCAGTTTGATGGATTTGGATTTCATTAGCTTTATTTTTGTTTAATTACTTCAGAGGTAAACATACAGGAGAATCGTTATGATTGCAATGTTTCCAATGACTAATAATTTGCCTCGAAGATCTATAGTATGACATTATACTGCTTCTTTCTGCTTAACAAGCAGTCATATCAGTCAATAAATTTTTCATAGTTTTACAATCTGGCAATGAACATTACCAAACTTCACAGTTTGTTTGACTTTCGCATTGTTGATACTTATGTGCATAAAGTAGAACTAGTTGTTGCTGAATAAATTTGTTTTTCTGGATCTGCAGTTGATTTTGTAGCACCCAGTAACTTATAAATATTGCTTAGTTAAATTTTGTTAGTGAAAAAAATTTATTTAGATACAAAAACCAATAATTACCGGTTGAAGTTCTAACACCAGGTATTTGGTCCTAAGTAGCTTATTGCGGTCCAGGTTGATTTCCACTTGGTGCACCAGGCTAAAGTTGAGATTGACTTAGAACAGGTGATTAAGCTTGTGCCATACCACCTTCTTGGCCACTCGTAACATTTGTGGAACCAGTGGAACCTGTGGTTCCTCTAACTGAACTATTCTGCATCGCAGTCATCTTTATTACTTCATTGGGATTCAGATAGGTCGGCTAACCCATTTTCATTTGGAACATTAAGTTGTTAACTTAATCATACTATAATAGAAATCAGTTAATTAACGTGAATAAGGAATTTTGCGCATACGTGACATATTGTGAATATCTCAGACAGAGATAGAGACATTCTACTCATCCCTGTTTGTGTCGCAAGAATGCGGACTTTGTTGACCGTTGATTTTTCACGACTATCATGACTTAATTTTCGGACGGTTTTCCCTAGCAAGTTTCAAAACCTGCTTATATGATCGCGAATTAGGCATAGAAACGCATATCTGATTGCTTATTTCTGATAGATCCAATACAATCATAAAGATAAGTACATGTATTGGTTGAAAATGTCACATACACAAATAAAATAATATAACACGCATGGCAGTAAGCGATAGATAGGTAGCACTACCTCCCTTGTTCCTGCCCCTTTCCACTATCCAATTTCTCATCTCTATTCTACACAAATAAACATTTTATAAAATCGCGGGGAGCTATACTGACTATAAACAGGAGCTGAAAAGAAGTCTTCTGGAAAGAACGTGGTTCGATTGGTTATTTCTGATAAACTCAATACAATCATAGAGATAAGCACGCTCGTTGACCGAAAGTATCACATATACGAATAAAACAATATAGCAACTCGTGATGGTGAGCGATAGAGAGCAGTACCTTCTTTGTCCCTGTGCTATCCCGCGAGATTTCTTTCCACTTTCGCACAGAATAGGTTATTAGGTTCAGTTATGTTCATATTGAGGTGATTATGCATCGAAACCAAACTCTCGCACTGTTGTCATCACGATCATATAAATTAGTCTCAAATAAAAACTCTCAACACTCATATGTCGAAGCCTAGGTAACACCATCCAAAAATTGAGTCGTGACTAGTAAAAAATCAACATGGAAGACAAGAAGGTTCTCGTTCTGCGTATGCATAACATGCTATGAATGTCTCAGCAGAGACATTACAGATCTCCAACTGTCTTGTAAGAATACGAACTTTGTTGACCTTTTACAAGTAGACACGATTCAATTTTCGAACAGTTTCCCCTAGCAAGTGTCGAAACCTGTTTATATGATCATGATTGCCATATTTAATATGGCTGATACTCAGAGTCACCTATGTCTAATATTCTAAATAAATATTTACATATGTATATTATTAATGATTTATTAGGATTCTTTTAAATATTTCATTTATTTTTGAATTAAATATTATTCTCAGATTATTCTCTGAAGGGATACTACATACGAAGACAATATGCACACAGTACAATAGATCGAAAAAAGTCACGAGTGCTGTTGATAATCGTTATTCGAATGTTACATAACTATTCAGAAGACAAAACTCTAGTTAACAGCGCTATTCTATCAGATTATTTCTTTAAAAACATCATTATATCAAAATATCACAATAAGTGTTTAATTTGACCCATTGGTGATTAATTTTTTTAAAGTTGTTTCTTTAAATTATATTTTATAATGCAAAAAAGTAGCCAGTGACTATGAGATTATGCACTATTTAATTACGTATTGTTCGTATACTTTTGTACGACGAAATAGGAATAAAGATATCTATATATCAATATATTAATGTTTATCAATATATTAATTTACCAAAAAAATCGATTCAAAAGGAACAATAAGGATTTATGAATGTTAGTATTGCATTTCGATTATTACAAATCGAATGAGATATTTTCATGCAAGCTTTGACTCACTGATATCATCATTATATCTACGATGATAACGAACACAGTTTTCGTAATCTTAACGTCGATACGATATAATTCCATCCTATGTCATCTGTAATAATTATGAATTTGGTTTGTTACCCATTCTAATATAAGTAAATTACATTTTAGAAACAGCAATTTTACGTTAAAGAAGTATGCTCCATTTTGAGACAGTTTAGCGTAAAAATTTTGACTACTTAATGTCAATCTATCAATTGTGTATCTGTGTAATAAAATAATTGCAGTGGGTTAAAGAAGCAAGGTCATTTTTTAGATTTCGATGTCTGTTATACTTCATATGTCTTGTTAGATATTTAAGAAAGAAGTTTGCAATGTAGAGCATTATCATAATAATGAAGGATAACAATAAAAAACTAAATAAGATATATTTTCTACGAGTATTTCATGGCACTGTATTATCGAGAGAAGAACTCAATAATCCATATAGATTAGAAAAGGAAGGTTAATTATGTTCAAATCATTCCAATGTCACTCATTTCCTCAAGATTATTAAAGATTAAAACAGATGAACCTCTAGGTTCACGCTGAAATCGATCGTAAATGAAAGATGATCCTACTTGCATATTCGGCTTGATTTTTCAGGATACTTTGAGAATATCTTTTTTCTTTACGATGTAAGGGAACATGTTTTACACATAAGTATTGAAACTTTGATTTCACATGCCGCTTAACGGGACCAATATAATCTGACCGTGGAAAAACACAATCTTTAAATAACTATAATCTTTATCTTTTATTATTTTCATTAAAATATCTAATATGATAAAAAATATATACAATATAATACACGTGTCTATACTTTCAATGTAATGTAGTTAGCAATGAACTATCAAATTTCTATAAAAAATTAATTCATTTCGTGGCGTTTATTTTTACTTCCTAAATAAAAAAAATTAGGTATTTAAACTTTTATAAATAAAAAAAAGAATGTAAAGTATAAAGTAATTTAAAAAATAAGTGAGATTTAAAAACATAAATGAATGTATGCGTAATATGATATATGTATATACATATTACGCAGTAAAACGCATATTAAAAATTTCGAGTTACATGTATAAAGTTATTTGTATAATTTAGTAATGCTCTTCTATAATTTAATCATACACAAACAAATTTTTGTGTATATATTTGCAATATACCGGTAACATGTAATTGAAAATGGACTCATAACAAAAACATGTCATAGTACTAAGTTAATGAAACAAAACTGGACTTTTATTGTAATAAAAACAACTTTCAATAACATACATAGAATTGAAATCGTTACGTGTTTCACTTTTCTACGCATTCTTCACTCACAATGAAACTAAGCGGAAAGACGAAGAAACTAAATCACGCAAATGGGCGGTATAAAGTCAAAATGAGGAACTTATTTGAAGAAAATTATTTCTTTTAATATAAACAAGAATTGATATGACCTGCATCGTATGTAATAGTAGAGTACTTAAGTCTGTACAAGCTATCCACTCCTTTTTTAATAATAACAGAAAGTACATTTTAATATTGATTCATAACATTCTTTATAAATAATCTTACATAAAATTCTAACTGGTCGGTATAATTATTGGAACAATTAACATACAAACATACATTCCATTTAACAGAAAAAGTACAACATGTATAGATATGAAATAACTTTTCTAATAAATTATATTGAATCTATATTAAGAATAAAATCACATATATAATATATAAGAGAATAATATATGTTGATATAAAGTAAAGTATGTTTAATTTGGTCAAGTACTTGATTAAATTTTTAATCTGAGCAAACTTGTTTTTGTACAAATTGGAATAAGTATATATAATACGCATTGTTTTTATAAATTTCACACAAAACTCAGTCTCTTATTACATGATAACTGTATCAAAGACTGTGTGAATATGATCAGTACGGAAAGTACAGTCAAAAATATAGTTTTTCCAATAATATTGCTTTTCGAGATACAAATCAAGATTACTTATAAATACGAAATATTTGCGATACGATACAATTATAAAATCTTCATAAATATTTTTGCTTTGTAGGAATGATATAGAATTATCTTATTTACACTGAAAACATTGCAGCATATACATATGTATAATAGAATATCATTCGCATGTTACTTTTTAAAAAATTATACACAAATTTTTATATGAATTATAATAAAATGTCTCTCCTTTTTTACAATAAATCGTAGATTAATGAAAACTTTATGTAGTTTTCTCCGTACATATAAATGAAACAAATTTCATTAAATTATATGTAGTTGCTTATATTAACAAGCACAGATTGAAAATTCAAATTTATAATTTAGTTCAATTAATATCAATTATATGTATATATTTATTACAGAAATGGTATCAGTCCTATAATAGAATTAATTACACAAATAATTGAGAAAATGCATATCTTTTAAAAATACTTAATACGTGTACATATTCTCATGGATGTGAGATTATTTTCTCTTAAGACCAGTGCATGAATGAAGGAGATTTATAAAAAAAAAGAGAAAAAAGATAGTTGATAAATAATTCCACTATAATAAAAAATTTTTCACTATATGAACAGTATCGTAAATGCTAACAACTTTTAAGAAGTCCCAATTTTCAAACAATAACAATTTACATAATGTATTAGAATTTATAATAAGATTCATACATACTCTCATTTTTTTTCATGTAAAAAAGGCTAGTAAACGTGTATCATTTTTTAGAAACTTCCAAATAGAATTTTAATGCTGTCTTCTATACAAAAATGTTTAGAATTGAGATTTTGATATTTGATTTATAATTTATTCTTTGCAGAATAGATCTAGCTATGAATGACTTAAATTATTCTGTATTTCAAGATGGTATCATTTTGTTTTTAGAAAGAGCATAATGTTTTTATGTTAAGAAAATATTTTCTATTCTCATATCTATGCAATGTATTGCATCAACTTAATATTAAATCTCAAATGCATGTCAAATATAACATCATTTTATTAAAGTTTACAGATACCAAATACATATATTATATGTACCAAATGCTATGTGGCAAACGTGAATGATAATATAAACAAAGATATTTAATGGAATATAGCACAAAAGATTTCTGTTTTATGTCTAGTGCCAGTTTTAAGGATGTGTAAGAAATTTTTTGTACACATATAAAAACATTATACTATTGAAGTATCCTTATTAATTGAGAAATTGGATACTAAAAAAAAGTCTTCACACATAACATCAGTTTTGAACAATTATATGTTTTTAACTCGGCCAAAAGATACCATTTTAGTTTTTATTTTAATATCATTATGACGTAGTAAAATATCCAGATAAATGTCCATAAATATATTCATGAGTCACGATTTTAAGAATTTCTTTAATGGTGTGTGCGCAATATCCTTTTGAGACTGTTTGGCATTTGATGTACAATCAAGCAGTCAATCATTTTTGGATTTTGCTTCATTCTCTAGTTGACTACCTTCATCTTCCTCATCTGAATAATTTGTAGGTGCTTCACCAGGTTTCAATAATTTTCCCACGTAATCATATTTTTCTAAAATAAGGAAAAACGAGAAATTAATGGCTATATAGTAATAATATGTATTCTAATTACTCTACATTTTATAAAGCTGTATATATATACAAGGTGTACCACGATAAGAACAGTTTTGTATAACTATTGAACAATAGATAGTAGGGAAAAAATATAAAGAGACTCTTATCATCATTTTTTATGTAGAACGTCACTATGAAAAATAGAATGTTTACCTTTAATTTTCCAAGACCATACTAAAGTCATATTGGGTTTTTTAAAAATAAAATCATAAATTTTTTATACACCATTCAATGCACTTCAATCCTTTTTGTTTATGTTTTTCTAGTCTTTGATACAATAAGTTCTACAACATTAAAGTTAAAATATTTTCTAAACTAATCATTTTTAGATCCAAGTATTTTAATACTTTTTTTGTAGAGAATTAAAAAATGTACAGTTTTATTAAGAAAAAACACGAGATGATCTTAGTATGACCTTGAAAAATTAAAGCTAGACATTTTTTTCAGCGACGTTCTACATAAAAAATGATGATAAAAGTTTCCTTATATTTTTGTCCTATTATTTATTATTCAGTAGTTATATCAAACTGCACTTATTGTGCGATACCCTATATGGAAAATATTGAATTTTGATTTTAAATTATGGATATTAAAATTCATTATACAAAGATTTATTGTACCTATTGTAGTACAAGTATTTCTTCCAAGTTTGTTTTCAATACTTACTTATAATTTGCTATCTTTGATCCTCTATTCTGTTCTCAAAAAGTATTTTACAAAGCTATTACCTTTAAACTGTTCATCCCACTCTCTTATGGACTCCATTTCTGCAGTTTTCAAATCGCTTAGGTCATCATATTCCTGTGATGTTTCCAATGAAAATTTTGCTAAGGCTCTGCTAATATCTTTCCCACCAAATACTTCATATGGAGCACCTGTAATAAAATTAATAAAAAATCATAGTCCTATAAAGCAATATAATTCTAAAAATATAACAATTATTGTTTTGTTATATTAAATATTTTCATAACTATTTTTTCAAAATAATCATTGATATGTGTTGGTCGAAATCTTTTCATAAATGGTGCGTGAATATTGCATTTTAATAATGAATGAAATGTTAATCATTCACGAGCTATTATTTCAAAGCTTTCTCAATTATCACGGTCTCATGATATTCGCAAATTGATTTTTACACAAGTCGAAACTGATAATAACCAACGGACGATGGAAGTTATTTATGCGCTAATTAATAATACTGGAAAATTAACCCGTACGTAATATAAAATCGCGATTACATAGCAGTTTCATGTACGACGTAGATTCGTCAACTATCATGTAAAATAAATGATTAGAAGTAGTTAAATACTTACCAGGACCATAAAAGTGGGAACCACGAGTACAGTCGTAAACACTACCATTTATAGCAATTAATATTCGTCCATCTGGTCCTGTACCATTATATTTCTTCAACTCTTCGAGTGTAAAATCACGTCGTATTTTTGGCAGTTTCTTTATCTCTTTTACGGGCTCTTCAACCTTCGTCTTGCTTTTAACTATTTTATAAACCAAAAAGGCGATCACACCTACTAAAAGGAGATTTATTGGACTCTTTACGATTTCAGCGATGAAACCTGAAAGTAGTTGTTGACTTTCGTGCGCGGTAGAAGTTGAGGTGGAACCCGGCGAGTCATTCTTTTCCGCCATTTTGACCACCAGTTCTTGGGTGATAGGAGAATAAAATGATATTTTTTGCTTACTATTGATTAGTTTCACGTTATGTACGTATTAAATAGTTTTGAAGAAATTTAAAATAATCTTTAGAAAAAAAATGAATCAGTATCTGTCAAATGTACTGCTTAACTGTACCGCGTACAACCTCAATCGCGTACTGCTAACATACCGGTGCTGGCTACACTAGCACCTATACTGATGTGATTATGTTCTTTAACATACACTACCCCACTACTAATCTGCATGCACAGAAGAACTGCATAGAAAACTTTTTATTTGTTTAATATAAGTCAAAATAATAGGATCTGCTAACTTAAAATCTATATTTTTTACAATTATCGTTTATGTTTTATAATAATTTCGTCATTTAAGAAAAGATATATCATTGTAAATACCTATAATTTTAAATATATTTTATACTTTATTGCTGCTATTTCAATAAAAACTGAGTTTTCAGCATTTTAATACTACTACCGACTATACATACACTTTATCGAAAATGATAAAAAATTTGTAACGCAATATATACAAATTTGAATTGCACATTTGGTACATGCGTGCAAATATGTTATTTTTTTTTTTAATTTAAAGAATAAGAAATTCTCATAATAAATTATATCTTTTTATTAAAAATATACGAATAAATAATAAAAATGGGTAAAATACAAAATTGTAAGTTAATAAAATGTAAGTTAATAAAATTGTAAGTTTTAATAAAAATATGAAAACTCCTTTAATTTTTTCAAAATATAGTTCAACTTTTTTTATAAATTGTATTGCGTTTTATAAAAATGATAGCTTTTTTATAAAATGAATATAACAATAAAATTATTATAAATTCCTATTTTTAATGTATTTTATTTTAATCGACTTAAAGTAATCAAGATATAAACATATGCTTTAGAGAGTTTATTAGGATATTAAGACATTCATTGTTATTATTGAGTTTAATTTTTCAAAGTCATGCCATGTTGTCATTTCTCTCGTATGTGCATGTTTCTTTCTATTTATGCGAAGGAATTTTGATAAGTCGGAGTTTAATTGACGCAAACTCGTTAGATGTCGCTTTTATTCCTCATTATATCTTATCAATGCTTACAAAATATTCGTACAAGCAATTGTTTATTTTAGATATGTATTATACATGTATATGTGCATTTCTGTGTACACACACATATACACAACGTGCGCGCGCACACATACACGCACACACGCATACACACACGCACAGAATTGTTTAATATGGTTAGAATAGTAGTAGGGGAACTGAATCAATTACAATTGCTTGGAGACTAGTTTATTGACAATAATATCTACATACTATTGATACTTCTATGCATGGTCATTATTTGATTTGTGCACAAATTCTATAAATAATCTATGAATTTATATAAGCTACTTGTACTTGTCTATGTTGTACTCATATTGGACGGCACCGTTTGATAGAAATAATAGTATTTGTATTTCTTCAACTTCTATTAAATTATACCTAAAGCTGTTTAAGTTTTCACTGGTGATTTTCCTTCTTGAAAATCGAGATAGGGACGGATGTTAAGAGTAGATGAAACCATGTTGATATCTACTTTTTCCGAGCACATCGGACATGTATTTTCAGATTCAATAATCCTAGTAAAACAGCAAATAATTATATGTATTATTTTTAAAATAAGATGCCATACCTACCTTAAGAATTCACTTCTTATGCAAGGAAAATCACATTGTGGACATACCGTGAAATCATCTTCAATGATATGTCGGCCCTAAAAAATGTTGTCATATTAAAACACAATATATAAATATTAAATTTTTAATTTTATTAAATTTCAAAGTAAATGCAGAAATGCTTTAGAAACACTAACTGTAGCTATACAAAAAGGTATTGTATTTTTGCACTTGTCGCAAGTAATCTCTGTCTCTGTAAGTTTGCTCTTGCAATATGGACATGGAGTTAAAGGTTCCTCTTCAATTTCATTATCTTTTGATTTTGGTGGCTTTCTTACAATTGCTTCAATTTTTTTACTATACTTAGCATCAATTTGGCTTCTGTATTCCGGACGCATCAACATAGCAGCATAATTGAAAGCAGCATATTTTAATCCAGCTCTTTGACATTCTATTACAGTGGAGGTCAAAATTGGAACAATATCTAAAGCAAAAAGAATATGTATACTAAACATTGTTCGTATTATTTCGATATTTAATTATACATGTTTATATATATTCTACTAACGTGATGGAAATTTCGATATGTTATTGGCTACCCTTACTAACATACGAGCACCACGTAAATGGTCGTTCTTTTTTACATGTAGTCTCACAAGGATATATGAATGCAAAAGTCTTAAATTGTTTTGCATCTCTGAAGGTATATTGATTTTATTCTTTTTTAATTCTTGATACATGCCAAATAAAACATCATGAGCGCTTCTATAATTTCCTGTAGAACAAATCATCACTAGTACAATTCTTTTAACATTGATTATATAGATATTACAAACATACCATTAATTTGTTCTTCGTTAGCAATTATAATTGCTGTTTTCGCAGCTTCTTTGTACTGTTTCCTAGCCATATATAATCTGAATAAATATTTAGGATCCTGTAATGAGTATGATTAGTTGAGCATCAAGTCAATCAAATATCAATACCGATACCTTTACTAAATTAAATACCAATACCTTTGGTAATCCATCACCACCTAATAAAAAATCAATTAACTGATTTGCTAACTTGTCATCTTTTGAAGAAGCAACTGTATCAATGGCTAATGACAGGACTTCATTTTCATCTGTTACTAATTGTACAGCTTTTAATAAATGCCGTAATGCTTTTTGATATTCCTTGGCATAGAAGTAATATTTTCCAGCTAAAAAGTTATTTTTCTGAGATTCGAAATGCATCGCAAGACTTCTAAAATCTTCTTTTCGCGCATTGCTGTCATCAATCGTATTTATTAGGATTTCTCCATATAATTCCATTTTTCCGTGTTGATTAGCCAATTGGAACGCTTCTTCGTGACAATTTGATAAAATCAAAAACTTAATTGCTGAATTATAATCATTCATTTTTTGAAAGTATTTTGCGACCATTTTAGCTCCTTCTATACTTTTAGTTTGTTGTACCACTTCAACACTTCGAGCTACAATGAGTAAGCCATATATGTATGTACATTTTAGATGAAGTTTAATAGCTAAAAAACTAGATATAAGATATTTTAATATTAATTACATTACCAGGATTGTTTAAATATTCCAAATTAATCCTAATTATGTTTTCATAATCTTTTGCAGTTTCATATGCCTTTGCTGCTTCTTCATATTTGTTTTCAGCTTCTTTGGCTTTAGCATATTGTATATTAAGTTTAGCAGATGAAATTTGTGGTAGAAGTTGCCCCACTTTCTGCCAATTTTTTAATTTTATATATGCGGAAGCAGCTTTATCAAAATATTCAGCTTTTTCATATAGTAATGCAGCTTCATTAAATTGCTGTAATAATAACCCAACTGTAATACTTATAGAACATATTCATACGGTTATAGTATTTACACACCTTCATTGATTCTAATATTTCTGCACATTCTTTTCGTAATTGCCTTGAACTTTCATTATCCATAGCTATGTTTACACCCCTTCTACTATCCCCACATCTGATAGACATTCTCGCAATTCCAGCAAGACATAGATTTCGATGTTGCGGATTGTGTGTAGTTGTATTAGATATATTATTTGAATCTACCAAACCACGTTCATAATTCGTTAATGCTTTTGGATAATTACCCCTAGGAAAAAATTCAAAATTTAAATACGAGCACATAAATAATTTACGCATTTCATGTTGTATTCTTACGTAAATTCTAATTGTTGAGCATATTCTCTAGCAATATAAGGAATTTCGTCAGCTTTCAATTTTTGGGCTAAATTTAATGCTTGTTCCCATTGCATTAGGTCTCTTCTTAAATACAAAGCTTGTACTGGTTGAGATGATTGTAAAAAAAATTGTTCTGCCTCATTATAATTACCAAGTAAAATACAAGCATGTCCACATAATAATGGCAATTCATCTAAGGTTTCCATAGTTTGTAATGCCCAAACCATCGCAGCATCTTCTAAATAGCGATAAATTCGAATTGCTGTGATGGAAAATGATTATTTGGAAATATATTTATATGTTTCTTACAGTAGTAGTAGTAATAGTAGTAGTACTAGTAGTAGTAGTAGTAATAATAATAATAATAACAATAGCAAATACCAAAATCAATATTTAAATTTGCAATTGCAACTTCTCCTAACTTCAACCATGACTCTTTCTCATTAATTCTTTCACACGTCTCCCATGCCTGTTGATATCTGAAATATTTAATAGAGTAAATATCCTATAGTCAACAAATAAGGAAATAAGTAAAACGTTTACCTTCTGCAAAGAATCTGATTTTCTAATATTTCTTTCATTTTTGTATATTCCACAATATTTCCTATATCTTCATGAGAAGATAATGTAATTTGCATTAATTTGTTACTTGTTGAACTCAATGTCAATTCTCCAGAATACATCAATAGCGGTAATGTTTCAGACGGCAGTTTTGTTGTATTTATCTTTATAATTTTTGTACCTGTTTCCAAAATATATGTAATATATTTGTTTTATATGTATTATATAATTTTCAAGTTTTTACTTACCTTCGATAAAGTATTTTACAAATATGTATGTAGTAATGAGAGTTTTATCGTAAACAGTAAATATATTACGTTCTAAAATATTTTGATCCCAAATTACACCTTCAATGCAACCTAGACAATCAGGAATTTGTAAAACAGTTTCTTGCACAGAATTATACATATAAGCGTCGAACTTATTATCTATAAAGCATAATTGTGTTCCATTTGTATCTAAATAGATTTCCTTTATGCCATTATTGTGTATATGTTCAGTAGACTGATTAAAGACTTCTAAACTAAAATAGATTATGTGGCCCATCTAAATATATCATAAATGTAAGTTAGTTCTTTCAGTATTTACATAGAATTCCATACATTTATAGAAATAACTTACATCACTGCCATAGATTAAGAAGTCGCTACTAAGAGCATGGCACGTTATTTTAAAATCTGAGGCACCTAAGCCTGGAAACATTTTTGTATCCTTCCCTTCCTTCATTAGTGTTTGATCCATTTTAATCTACAAAGATAATAAGTTAACATATAGCCGATTTACTAATAGACTGCAACATAAATTTATATGTGTTTTAATATACTTGTTACCGAGTGCAACTGTAATTTGCCATCAAATAAAACAGATGCATAAGTTTCATTCAATCTTATACTATCTATTGTTGCTAAATAATCTCTTTCAAAATGTACTGTAGTATTGTAATCCCTTCCGGATATATCCCAGAATAGTGCTCTGTTATTCAATCCTACCGCTGCATGCATTGGACCTATTGTTAATACCGACGGTTCTATTATAGTGTTAATTATTATTGGTTCTGGTTTCTCCTAAAAATTAATTTTATATATTCACATGCAGTTTTATGTAGTTTTGATCTTATGCTATGCATTTAGATTTACCTTATCTAGTGTATACAAATGGACCGTAACCTCTGTTAAACTGGTAAGAAGTGCAATCCTATTTCCATAAACGCTAGATAATTTAGGAATTTGTATTAAATAGACTAAAACATTGCCACTGTGAGTCACAGTTGCTATCATTGTACCATCCATTGACCATTCTACCGTACTAATTCCAGTTTCACCGCTTATTGTAATTAATTTTTCAGTTTCTTCTAAATTTTGCAAGCTATGTATTTTTATGGTACTATCCCCACATGTAGCGATTTTTCCTATTGTTTGACTTATAGCCAAGTCAGTCAAGGAATCTTTATGATTCTTAACTTGAAATAATTCTTGGCCAACTTCTTTAATATGCGTAGATATCGCAGTAAAATATCCAGTTTGAAAACCAACTAAAATATATCCATCCCCATACCTAAAGTAGAACGTATAGCAAGAACAAAAGTGATTAAATCTAAGTGATTTTATAACGATCTAAACCTTCTTACCATTTATAAGTAACGATAGGACCATAGCGTTTTTGAAAAGCTAATTCAATAGGATTCTCTGGGTCCAAAACATTGTATAGAAATAAAGTGGTTTTGCTAATAATAAGAGATACCTGGCAAATAATAAGAAAATTAATACTCTAAATATACAAACACACATGTATTTTATATATCACTGCTTTATGAAGAAATCATACTGTATTTTCACCCCCAACTCTGTGGTCCATTTTCATCTCGTTAAACTGAACATCAGATGCATCACCTTGAAGAGGTATTTCACGCCTTGTATCCCCATCGCTTGTACTGATAGTTAAAACCTTATCTTCACTGACTAACGCAAGAAGTCCCTCATAAGACCAAGCACCACAAGTTATCCTTTTTTTGTGCTTTCCCAAAATTGGTATTCGTCTATATATTAATTTATGATTTAATGTAGGATTATGTAATATAACAATATGTAAAAGTATTTTACATAAAAAAAATATGATACACCATACTTGGCATTTATATGATCATAAAGTACTAAATTTCCTTTCTGTGTTCCTACTGCTAATAAACAAGTTCTTTTTGCCCATATCATACACGTTAATCCATCTCTTACACCAGCATCTATTTGTGTTTTTTTTCCAGTTGTTGCATCCCATAACGTGATAGTAGAAGAATTTTGCGATATAATAGCCAATAGATCTCCATCAGAATCCCATCCAAAACCAGTACATAAACCAGCAATTTGAATACGTTCTTGTAATTCACCTTGTCTATCGAAAATAGCAACTGAGGAATCATAACCAGTAGTTGCTAGATGAGTACTATTACCAGGGCGCCATGAAACGAAAACAGTACCGGTACCGTGGGGTTGATACAATTGATAAAGAACCTGTATCAAAACGTTTGACAGATAAGCCATATGCATGGATAAAATAAATGTTGCTATATTCTTAAATAGTTTGAATGGATAAGCATCTTCTTAGACAACGTTTGTAAATGTTCTTTGTTATAATTTAAATCTTAAATAACATGCGAGCAAGGATATTGCATAGCTTTCTTGAGAAATTTGTAAATGTATAACCTACCTTATCAATCGACATTTTTTGAGACCAAAGTTTTTAGCGTTACAGTCAAGAAGGCTAGTTACCTAGCAATGTATAAAAATGTTATGATGGCGCATAGTTAAAATATTAATTTATTAAATGAGACATATTTTACATGTAACGTTATATTTCTTTTATTCGCCATGTTGTTTATGTTTCGATAGGCCTCGATCAATTTCAAATTGTGTATGCGATTGTTGCCATGGATCGTGATAGATAGCGCTGCATTTTATAGTTCACTTGGTTTCTTTTTGTTCGAGCTTTCGATAGCTTTGAATTAATTGACAAAGTGGGAACAAAATTATTAAAGTAACGGTTAGACAGATAAATGTGAGGTTCATTAAAGTATGCTGTCGTTATTTGAACATGATCGATTATTATTTATCATCGGAAAATTGCACGTATCTTGCAACTCGTAATACAATAATTATAGTACAAAAGGTACTAATAGTATTCGCAGGATGATAATTAAGATTAAAGAGAAATGTATCGAATATGGATGAACGAAGAAAATAGATGTATGCAACAAAGGTTCAACAGAAAGCTTTTAAAATTCAATTCGTGTTGCGTTTTTCACATCTAATCTGACACTAACGCAATCTTTGTTTTGTAAATACACGCATCTGGTTATGTATAGTTACGCATGTCATTAATGCTCCATCGGCAAGATCCACGGAAACATAATGCGTCGATGGTGATTATATCGAATGCTTAAATTTTCAGACTTATTATCGTTAATAAATAAATTGAAATTGTTGCGATATATTCGTTGTATCTGGATAACAAACGTTTATTTAGCTATCCAGGTCGTCGCTTTATAAATTTGTTTAGTTCCTTTCGATATTTTTTTAAAGTGTCTATATTTCGTCACCGTTAATGGCGAGCGTGTACTGTCTTCATTTAGGAAGAAATAATTATATATATATGCAAGTGATTTCTACGCGTGATTTTTCTTCTGGAATAAGCTACAAAACTTTCTACCGCCTCGTAAAGCGAGGTAAAAGCCGTTTAATAACAAATTCTAAGGACACGGATAATCAGGTGATCTATCTTTCGAATAATCTCGCGCGAGCTCGAAGCATTTTAAAGTGTTATCATATTATTGAAACAGTTCGGTAATGCGATAATGTTCGATAATGAACGAGAACAGATAGATTCGAAAGCACAATATTACGGAGAGCGTATAAGGATCATTTGTCCAAAAATGGCTGCAATAATGTCAACTGTTTTTCATAAATTTCGATATATTACACGCTATTATAATTAGTTTTGGCAGGAATGTCGTAAATGGGTCATCGCAAAAATTTCTTCGATTCGCGAACTATTTAGTTTTTAAAAACGTAACTTTGCTGAAATTCCATATTTTCTTCCTTTTTTTATTTTCATTTTTAAAGGAGCTTTATAGGATCAATATAGCTTTACTTTGAAACGATCTTAGATCTTTAACTTTGAAAATATCATGCAGGAACGTTGAAATGTCCTTGGAGTGACCTTGAACCATCGAGTAACCTCGAGCGGCCGTGACCCTGAACTTTTTGATAACCTCAAGGAAAGCATGTCGGCAAACCTTCAACGGAATTATATTTCTTTAAGCGAATAATGGTTAAAAACAGCGTGATCCTTGAAAAGGATAATCCAACGTATAGGATATATCTTCCTCATCTCGTATATCTTTCAACCGTTATGTATTTGCTTTGTAACGAAATTTGCGCGAGCACGTATACGAGGAAATTATCGTAATCGGCAATGCCATTCGTTCAAGATCGCAAACAAAGATAAAATTCTATTCTTGAAACGGTTTATTATTACACGAGCCGTTGTAATGCATACAATATTGCTTTACTGACCCGAATCAACCAGTCGATCAAGTTTTTGAAACGATATACACGCATCAGCGATCTTTCGATTTTTTTTTCTTTTTTTTTACCGATCGGAAACAAACAATAAAATATTTAAGGAACATTTAATACTTATCTTTAATATGATTTCCTTCGACTCGAAAACTGTTTCATTTCATGCTTCAACAAGCATGCACTGACTTAACATCATACTTCACTGTTTTGTATATGAATATGATTTAACTTGAAAAGGCATAGAAACAATAATTAGGAAGGACGTTGCTCTCATGGATATCGCTTAAATCTATCACGGTGTGATCATAAAAGTGATGATAATAATCGTTCCATCGTTATAGATACTCAATACGTAGTAATGTTGTTCGGTATATATACACAGTATGTAGCAGTGTCGCCGAGAGTCGCGAGATCTTTCTCCTTTATTTCTCCACTGCCGATCAATTATATACTATATACAAAGGATAAATCAACGAGGGTTATTCCATTACAAGAAAAGGATCGATTTTTGATTATCTTCGACGTAAAACACGTCGACGGGGGACAAGAGATAACCGTGCATTCTTTTTAGCGAACAAACATCATCATTTTCGGTGAAGGAAAGATCGTAAAAGCTATGCGCTAACACCTCGCGGCTCTCAGGAGCCTGATTCAAATGGAAGGAATACGATCTATCTTACAAGCTGAATAATGTTGGTGCGTTAACGTAGTACAGTGCGCCTCTATTAACGCGATTACGAGCTTAGAGATAAATTCATACTCGTCGTAACGCTATTACTCGTTATTACAAACTAGAAACAATCTCTAATGACTTTGTGAGTAGAACTTTGTAATTAGGCTCTTGAGCAGTGTCTAAACACGAGAGAAACGGAATCGAACTCAACCGCGCGCGCGCTTTACCAGCTAAAATCCATTGATTCTCGGCACCCTCGATTCTTTCTTTTCCGCATCGAATTCGCACCGCGTTGCCTCCGATATTAAAAACATATCAAACGAATCACGATTAGCAGCACCGATTCGTGTCTTGGCACGATTTTACATTTCGATGCGTTCTGCCTCGAAAGTGCCTTCTTCTTCGTTCATTTCTGCTTGTTTCGTGGTGGAATGGGAGAAGTCGATGACGTTTACAGATAGAAGTTGTTACATGTAAAAGTATTAAACACGCGTCGTACTTCGATAGAAATATGAAAAACAAACCGATATACGCTACACATTCGTTCTCTACGTTTCTTACACGCACACATACATAATACACACACACGAGCGTGCATCGCATAGAATTATTTCTTTCTTTATTCTTTCCTTTTTCTCTTGCTCGCTCGTTTCTCTCTTCTCTCTAATTACGAGCTACAGTACGATTTATAGATCCTTCCTTTTCCTTTTTCTCTTTTTTTTTTTTTCTTTTTTCTTTTCTCGTTCACCTCTTTAGGCCATTCCACGAGACGGCTATGGAATTTTGACATTCACGAACGTTGCGTCAGCTTTGCGTGTAGAAAGCATCGCGCGCATCGTGTTCTTTTCTTTTTTCTGTTTTTTAAGTCTAACGTATCTGCCGGTTCGTACGACTCATACATGTTCTACTAGGTTTTACGGTAAAAATTCACTGAATATCTTGTTCGCTACTACAGACCCTTTTGACAGAGCGACGTAAAAACGGCGCTCGATTCGAGTACGGATATTTTTGGCGATAGAGAAGACGCGCGCGTTCGTTCCTTACAAAACTCCACCGGCACGGGGAACGTTATCGGTGAAAAATTGTATTGCAGCCAATCGCATCGTACGTTTTTCCCAACGATCGAAACGGGTTTCAGTTACAGTTCCAGTGACGAAACAGGTGGATGATCAGGGATTACGCGCAACGCTGTGTGCGTACATAATTATCTCAGGAGGAGAAAGGTTAATACGGAAAGATTAAATTGACTCTGGTAAATCGTGATCCGCGATCACGCGACTCGAACCGTCCGTTCATCGGCGATCGTTCGCAACGATTCTTTCTCACTGGTTATGCAATCGGCCACCGGAAGCTTTTACTTGATTGTTGGTAACCTTCGGTATCGCTCCGATGATCTTCACGCGATTTTGTTGCTGTTGTTGTTGCGGTTGTTGCTTGTTGTCGCAGAATTGAGGCGGAGGAGCGAACACCAGTTCGTCGCCGTTGCCCGCGGAAGGTCCAGCGTTGAATTCAGGCGGTGGTGGGACGAACAGATCGTTGCTTTGTTCCTCGGCATCCGCCTCGATCGGTGGCGGCAACTGGGCTAGGCTAACCGCGTGTCGCGTCAGTAATCCGCTACCACCGTAGCTCGTTCTTTTCGGATTCGTCTCCTTCTCCACATTGGCGACGGAGAGCACCGTGGTTGGATGTTGCGCGGCTTCGTTAGCGAGATTTCTGGCGGTCGTATCGTCGAAACCCGTCGGTGGACCCACTGGCACGTCTTGGTCGGAGCTCACACCACTTGAGCTGTTGTCGCCGTCCTCGACGAGCGACTGCTGAGTTTGTTGCAGCAGAAAGTCGTTCGGATGACTCTTCGACGACTTCAATTGCGTTCTGACCTTCTGAATTTCTTCGACGCTGAACGAATGTGGCAACGAACTGCTGCCGGATGAACTGGAACCCGAGGTGTTCGAGTTGCCCGATGTTTCCCGAGTGGATTCCAATTTCTCTCTCGCAGCCGCTTTCTCCAGTTCCTTCGCGATCTCAGATTCCCCATCGTCGTCCGTCTCTTCCTCACCCTCGTCGTTGTCCGATTCCGACAGGCTGTAATCCGGTTCTGGAATCGGCGGAGCTGCGTTGGTCACCGTATTTCCAGCGTTGTTGTTCGCCACCGACGAGAGATTCGTGATCGAGGAACTGGTACCGATGACCTTCTTCTTTCTTTCTCTCACGCCAGCCGTACTGTGACTTCTGTTGGTCTTCAGAGGTTGCGCGTACTGGTTGTTGGCCGACTGATTGTTGTTCACCTGGTTGTTGTTGCTGACGGTGTTGTTCACGTTTTGTTGGTTGCTCAACGGCTTGAAGGTCGTGTTGTTGGTGGTACGCAGGCTGTGCGACTTCCTCACGTGACAACGGGTCGTATGAGCTGGTAGGCTGCGAGAACGATACCCTACCGTCTTCATGTCTTCCGGCGAGGCGTATAACTTGGCGCTATTCGATGGTCGGAAGCTCGACATCACGCCGTAACCTCCGTCTGCTGTCGCGGCTGCCAGTTCTGCATAGAACAGGAAGAACGTAGTTGTCTCGTGTGGCGACAATTTCTACGACGCGGCGCTGGAAAGAGACTAGTGGAATGGTACAGCAGCGAGAGAAGCTCGCTTCGTTCGTCAAACGACGCGATCAACGCACGTGACCAATTCGATCGATCGTAGTATCGTGCAGTTTCATGCGAATTCATATTTTTCCCTATGTTCGTAAAGCTTCGAACGCTATGCGAATAGCGTAGGGCAATTTCCAATCAGGTGGATTTTTCACATTGTATTCGAAAAACTGTATCCGAGAGAATAATCTTTAAACTAACGTCAAGCACAAGGGTACGACGAGTAAAAGAAAACGGTAGTGAAACGCGTGTACGATCGAGATGGGTGCAATCGGATTTGCATCTATTCCACTCGCCTTTCTTTCCAGCTTTGCACAATAGGAGCGGAGGCTGACAAGCAGTCACCGTGAAATTTATCGCAAAGTAACACGTGACTAAAGCGCAACGCGTTGAAATATCCTGACGATATACGGTACCTTTGACTTGCTGTATATGAGCCATATTATCGTACACAGAAGCCGGCGTGACTACGTCCGGCACGTTCGCGCCCACGTTCACTTTGACGACTTGACCGACCGGTGGTGGAGGTGGCGGATGGTTCGGTGGTGGAAGCCCGTTTCTGCCATTTAACGCGTTTACGTCTTCCTGGCTTCTATGCCCTTTCGGAGCCAAAATAGACGACTGCACTTGCACGTTCAAGTCCGGCGTACTGTGAAAGTCTCGGTGAAGATCGGAACCACCGCCCAATCCACCGAAGAATCGCACTCTTGAGTTCAGCTGCGAACAAACCGACAAAATCCTATTGGGACCCAGGATCCGGCGATTTCGAGGGGATAGATAGCGTTCACAAAAAACAATAGCTAGTCGCACATACATAGCTCGCACTACTGTCACAAGTAACGCAATATCCGAGAATTACACGAACTCGGAGAAGCACCGATAAGAAGCAATTTATATTCCCTTAACGCGCAAATTCTTCTCCTTCGATTAACGCGAACGATCAAACCTCTGTCTTCAAAACCAAGTGTTTAAGAAGCAACTAATAACAACTAACGATGAAAATAGACGTATAATACGCGTTTTATATACATAGTTTGATATAAGATACCAAGGTGGTTCTAACTTACAAAGATCATTAGCTACAAAATAATCAATCGGCTACCGTCGCGTACACGTGCTCGTTAAGCGTTTGACACATCGTTATCGTTCTAATCTGCGTTTACTTATGTTTACAAATTTGCCAGGTTCCGAGTTGTCGAGTTATCAATCTCTTTGTTTAACGAGATTCGTACATTTTTAGACGTCGAGTGACTTTAAGATCGTTCGGAGACTCGCGAGAATTTAAGATGGTTGGCAAGTCTGAGAACGCGAAAGTTGGATGTTATTTAAACGTGTAACGTCCGATCATGTATGCCACACGAGGGAAGAATGCACGATCATGCAAAAAGTGTAAGCAAAGTAATTAAAACGTTCGTTTCATGGATACACATCGTTAGTTCTGCGAGGCGTGTTCATAAAGCTGAAAGTGATATCCGATACCCTTTCGAGCATCGGATTTTCATTAGCAAATGGCTTAGTCACCTGGAATCATGCAAGTCACGGACGCGCTAGAAACAAAGTATTTTCGATCAGTAATATAAGTCGTCCTCGTTGTCTCTCTCGTACCAGGAGCGCCCCTTGCTGTACACTCGTGCTGGCTTGCGAGAAAACTATAACACACATGCGTAAAAACAGCCACCATCACCACCTGGGTAGCATGCATCGTGGAGCACTAGTCACTCTGAAAAATTCTTTCAACACTCTCGCCGCAGAACCAGAATATCGATAATGGTTAAACAAAGAGTGGGACGGCGCAGCGACTAATTAAATGACCAGAAATACTCTACCAACAACGGGTCACCAACAACACGGATCTACTGTAACGGCAAACAATTTACCCAAGTTACGGGAAATTAAGTCGATCGGAGTTGAACAAAGCTTGCCGCTTCTAGGGATTCCTCTGGCCAGAGATTTTACAGTCGAATCGTTAACCCTTTCCGGGTTACGTAACACTTCAAATCAGCTCCGTCGAAAATCAATTTTGCCGAAGGCAAATACGTTCGTCGTCTAATTAATCAACGATTTAGAAAACGGAAAGAAAGTCAATCGCCGTTGAAACGATTCTCCCTTACGATTGCCAGATAAAATCCTTAGAACAGGCAGTTTAGCGGTTTGCTTAATTTCTACAGCTGTCAAACACCGCAAACTCTATTCACGTTCGTAAACATCGAGCAAAGTATCGCGCGACAGAGTGTAATAAAACGACCCACTACAGAGGCAGATCGAAAACAGTATATACGATTAACTTTCGAGGGAAAGTATCCTTACTTTGCCTTTGCGTTTCATTTCCGCTACGCTCGCGTATACCCTGCCGGTCTTAGCAGGTGAGGAAGGATGCGACTTGGTAGCTTGACCAGTTTGAAAGTGAGAGCTCATCATGGACGAGCTGTACTGACCACTGGTACTACCTTGCTGCCGCTGAAATAGTTCCTGGAAGAAAGGAAGGACAAAGCTGAAGCCTCAGTTCGTTCGTGCAATGCCATTCGAGGAGAACAAGAAGCGCATCGTTCGTGATCGAGCAACGGTTATATGCTTCGTGATTTTTCATATGTACCTCCAGTTCCGCGGCAGTGATCCTACTGGAGGTAGGTCTCGATCGAATACTGGCCGTTCGCGGCTGTACCGGTGTGTTCTGTCCGGTATTGGGCCCGGTCGATGGTTGCTGAGGAAGATGGATCGATTCCGCGCTACTCGATTTCGCTCCCGTCGATGTTATTTCGTCGCGATCGTCTCTCTCACCACCGCCTTCTGCGTGTCGCGACAAAACACAGTAAATTTCATTATGAATATTTGATTGTACATATTATTCACATATATAGGGAGTAGAAACTAATGCCGAGCGGCATAACGTATACAAATGAACATGCTCGGAACAGTAACAGCGGAGAGCGGTAGGACTAGATCGTCTTAATTCAGGCGAAACAATTCGTTCCTATCGGAATTCAAGCCGGCATCGCTGCATCTCTTACTTTTATCATCGGAAGCTTACCTAATCCCGCGACCATCGATCTTGCTCGCGCGCGGCCAACGCTCAGAGTGGTTTTCGGGTCTCTTCGGGGTGGCATGGGAGCCGGTGATCTGCCAAGCGTACCGCCAATCACCACGTTGTTGTTACCTTTACGAGGAAGGGTCGCGTACTGTCTCTGAATAGGTTGACTAGTTGGCAGAAGGGCTGCCGATTGCGAATTCGGAAGGCTGATCACCGGGGAAACTACCGTCATTCTGACCAGTTCCCCGGATTTTCGGATCAAGTCGACCACGTGTTCGTGCGACGCCGTTGTCACGTCTTCGCCGTTGATCTACGCAAAAGTATCAGGCATCGATAGAATAGAGGTTAATCAGACTGATAAACAAAAGTTAGAAAATATAAACGAAGCTGTGGAGATTATTAGCAACGATTGTTCCATCGAATATATGGATATTCGATTCGTAAAGCTTCGAATGGCGAAGCTTTCTATAGTTTCGAGCTTCGAATCACCTTCCAAGCGGGTGGTAATTCGAATTTTTCGTATACGGTACGAATCGATTCCAAGTGCTTCGCATCTAGCCGCTGCTCCTTACTTACTTGGATAAGATAGTCTCCTTTTCGGAGGCCAGCTAGGTCGGCCACTCCTCCTTGATCGACGTCGTCCAAGTACTGCAAGGCGGGATACCTGGCCGACGGCGTCAGTTCCATTAGCGGCGAGGTTGCCTTGGCGCCCCGTAACACGAAGCCGAAACCTTTTCTCGAGCGGTGCAGCACCACGGTACGAGGTTCAGACGTAACTCTGAAGATCAACGAATTGAATAACGGTTACTCGGTGGATTAAACCAGCGTCGTTTCCGTTAGCACTCAAGGCTACGACAGGCTCGAGGATATTCGAAGATATTCGCTCTAACGGATGCCTCTCTAGCTCGTAAAAATGTCCGATCTAACTGTTATTATTATACGTCTGTGTAGGATGCAAGATAACGTAAGACGTAATATAAAAGTAATATACGTAAGTGACTCACGGTTTCTTCAACCTAGGAGCAGTAGCGAAATACTTATGTTGAGATTCTCTACGACCCAGTACTCTGTTCCGGCCATCCCTGGCAGGCTGAGGACCCAGTGGAATGTTAGTGTGACGGAGCCTGACTTCTTGCACGCAGTGCGCCGGAAACAGACCCGTGCCCTGTCCCCGAAGCACTCCCTCGAGAAGACCACAGTCGGTCGCCCCGGTGACTGTTGAAAATTAAAAGATAAAAGGTACAACTCACTACCGGCGTATTCAAACTTCTAATGTTACAAATTATCGACTACTAAGTAACAATAAGGTATTTGGTTTCGACGAGATTGGTTTGAAATTTGTTTAGCGTATTGCGTCACCCTTGCAAGAATATCGCAAAAGATATAAAACTGGTATTTCGTTTTAATGCACCATTGATGAGATATTCGAGAAGAGACAATTAGCAAAGGTCCAGGATATTTCCACCACCATGCGACTGTTGTTCGGGCAATTTTACGTTCTCCCAGCTTGTAAGGAAAACATATAAAACGTAACGTTATATTACAAAACGTACATAGAATACGGTACATCATTTAGAAACGACTATAACTAAATTATTAAAATTAAAATTCGTTTAATCTAGATTCGTGGAATCAGCCGCCGTGCTGAAAGTAACCCCGATCGACTGTTATAACAACAACAACAAAAAAAAAAAACAAAAAAACAAAAAAAAGAGAAACACGAATCTACCAGAGTCCACCAATTCGTAAACGAAAAATGTACATACTTACGAAACAGAAATCAACGAACAGCGTTCTTTCCGTTATCGGTAACGCGATAAACGCGAGCCTCTATCAAATGAATAAAGCGCGATGGAGAAGATAATTATAGTGAATACCTTCCAAGATATCTCCCTGATTGATATTCAGATGGCCTAGAATTCCGCTGTTGTAACTCTCGACGCAAACGACCGTGGTACCTGGGATCGAGAGGGAATTGGTAGTGTCCGACTGCGAGGTTCCGACCCCGGAACTGTCGCTAATCACGTCGGAGGCTGTATCGCCGAGACTCTTGTCTAAAAAATTTACGAAAACAAGCATGGTCGTTTGAGCTTTTCATCGTTCGATCGGCTCGATCGGATTCTTAGACCGGCTGAACGTCATGCAACGCTAGATTTGTCAACGGAAAGTAGAAAGCGCCAGCTTAACGCTAAAACGGCTATATCCGCTCTTTTGAAATTTCCTAACTAGTAAGTACGTGTACGTAGAGAGAGTTTCGTGGCGTGGAATGTCTAGATCGCCGATGTTACATCCATCGAGACACGGATAGTCGTATCTCGCGTGTTGTTTCGTCATCGTCTCGAGAAACGTCATAGCACCGCGTGGAACAGACTCGGCAAAGTTGGCCTGTCTGGCATCGCGTACCATTTCTGATGGTGATGGTTCGACGTTCGAGTCACGCCAAATATACAAATACACTTGATCGTGTTTCTCGCTTTCTCTTCTCTTCTCTCTCTCTCTCTCTCTCCCTCTCTTTCTCTCTGTACCTTTCTCTCCGTGTCGCATCGGGGGATCACGTGCCGTGTCCCAAACGCATATACGGAGGCTAGATCTCACGAAATCTCTTGAACGATGAAGGTTGCGAGCACGCGAGCTTCCGCACAACCGCGCTCTCGTCGCTCTGGTCGCGGCCGAGAGGGGCAAAAGTCGAGGAAAATAAACCTGTGTGTGTATACCTGTGACGATGCTGGCGGAATCTTCGCCGGACGGTTGATTGCTGCCTTCGGAGAGGCTCGAGCTAGCCGAGCTGAAAGGAGCTAGACTCCTGCTGCTCGGCGACGGTGACGGCGGCATCTCCATCGTTCTGTGCATGTCGAGACGGTGTTGAAGCTCGAGCCGGTGTTCTTGCAGCCTCGTCAGCCCCTCCATTCTTACGTTCTGATAGTTCTCCGCGGTGGCTGGTAATCTTGAAATGGAGGCGGAACTCGTATAGGAGTCGAACGCGACTACGTTCGACCTTATGTTCGATTAAATCTCACGAGATTAGCGTAAATTGTCTTTGCTTCAACGCGCGATCGGTTAATTCCCGAACGCGCGGATCAACACGCGGGTTCCCCGCCTCCCGGACAACGTATAATCGATCGAATTCTTGGCGAAGGTTACCATCGGAAAATAGCCGGTTGGAAACACGCGTGAAGTTATAACGATATCGAATCGAAGATAAGAGCAGGCACCCAGGCTTCGTAAAGATCGCGGAAAGAAATCTCGACCTTGATCGGTCGGATCGATCAAAGAGAAAAGATGTTGGAGATTCGAGCGAAGAGCACGGAGGACGAAGGGAATAGACATAAGAGGGGGCAAGGGGAATAAAAAAAAAAAGGAAAACCCGATTTCGAGAGCAGCCGAGTTCGCGAGAGAGATCGCAAAGACAGTTTATGCTTACCTCGCGTTAGGATCCCTCAGCGAATTGGGGCTCTGGTAGTCCGAGGTAATCCGATGACCGTTCTGCTCGGCGGATCTAGCGGCAACGTGCTGCTCGGACGGTATTCTCTGTAGCTCGTTTCTGGTTGCTTCGATGGACGGTACTCTGGCGAGGGCGGCGTGATGGGTGTCCGCCGTCCTCGCGATACTGTTCGCGTACTGCTCGGCGGACGGTACTCTGGTGAGCGTACCGGTTGGATATTGCTCGGTGGACGGTACTCTGGTGAGCGTACCGGTGATCGCGGAGTATTGCTCTCCGGACGACATCCTGGTTACGGTGGTGGTACCGGTCGCGGTCGCGATAGGGCTGGCATATTGTTCCGAGGACGGTACTCTGTTCAGGGTGCCGGTGGATGGATACTGTTGTTCGGTGGACGGTACTCTGGTCAGGTTGCCGGTCGCGTATTGCTCGGCGGACGGTACTCTCGTGACCGCGTTGACGCTCGCCGTGTACTGCTCCACTGAGATCGTTCTGGTGAGGCTACCTCCTCCGGAACCGGTCAAACTTCCACCAGATCCGTGCTGTTGTTCCGCGGAAGGTATCCTGGTCAGGGTGCCCAAGTTACTGGCCGAGCAGCTCGTGGTCATCGTCGACGTGCCGCCGAAGGCCACCGACCGTCGTTTCGGGTTGTAGCGTGGCGGCCCTTTAAACGGTACTGGAAAATCGAGGGTTGCAAGGTTAAGTAAAGAAAGGATTACTTAGCCTTACAAGTAGACGCCGCTCTCCGAAGGTATTCGTCTTCCTTTGGAGCGAGACCGTCTCTTTGTCGCTTTCTCTCTCCCGATATTATTATCATCTTTCTGTGTTCTCGCTCACGAGTCCAACGTGTGTGTGTGTGATCCGACACGCGCGTGTCCCTTTCCAAACACGATTTCCACGAATCCCGAATCCCTGGCAAACAACAGCGTATTTCTTTCGATCGCACGAAATTCCTTTCTCTCTCGTTTCGAGCGTGCATTTTTGCAACGATGCGTTTCCCGTGCATCGTTCCATGTTTTTCAAACAAGCGAGCGATTCGATTGGACGTCCGCGACCTTTAGCCGCGCGCGTTACGTTTTCACAAAATTTTCGAGCGGACTTACAAGCTGCCGACGGCACACACGCACGCACACACGCGCTCCTACGCAAATTGTTAAATACTCGGCGTTACTCGACGGCATGTGATCCACGTTATGTCACGTGTTGCAAGGAACAACGACGGTCGGACAACGTTATCATCGTTAGTCTCTGTATACAAGAAAGCGGTGAAAAGCACACGCAAGAGTCACGCATTCGTCGCGGTTGCTTGTATCTGTTTTGTACGATACAATGTGTCCCGAGGTCGTAAGGGTGTCACTGATATAACCGCATCGTACTTTCGTACTTTTTCTTTTTCTTTTGTTTTCTTTCTTTTTTTTCTTTTTTTTTTTCTTTTGTTAGACAGACACAGCACATGTGCACCGGTGATTTCGAGGTCGCCGTCAACGGGCCGCCGGACTTCTCGGAAGCATCGACTGGAACCAGCTTCGCTTTTCCCATTTTACTCCAAGGAAATTCCAATGGCCCAGGACGGCACACGTATGTATACTCACAAAGTACGTCGAAACTACCAAACATTACTAGTCAACTTGTTCTCACGACTTCGCTATTGCCGGACTTGCCGATCGAACGTTCGGTATCCGTTTTGTCAGCAGCGGAGTTCGATCTCTCCGTATTCGTACGATTTTCGAATGCAATCTCGTTAAATCCGGCAGCAACGAAGTCGCTCTACGACGAGACCAAAAGATACGGCATCGTTAGTAATTACTCAAAAGCAATCAAACTTTAGTCGTTACTTCTCGTTATATCGTTACAAACATACTCGACGTCTTACAAGACCATCACCACCAAAGATCCCATTAGACTGTTACAATTTCATGTACTTTTGTCATACAGCACAGACACAGATACACGCACAATTATATATACGTAAATATATATTTGTATGTTATATATTTACATCGTTAGACTAGTCTATGGTTCACTAGCTACTCTTCGCTACGCTACGAGCAAGCGCTGAAGCGTGTTCGTCTCTTAGTAGTAGAGACAGGTAAAGAAAAAAGTTGAAGCGTTCTACGTACATGCACATGCCAGGCTAAATTCGTGACGTGCTCTATGTTTAAAAAATACCCGCACGGTCGATACGAGGTCCGCGCTTTATCAGATTAAGCGTTTCGCGTAGGTACTCTTCGTCTGTCAACGGACGTGTTACGTCGTGTATACGTTGTACCACTCGAGTTGTCCGTAATCTCGAGTGCGAAACGATGTCGTCGTCGAACGATTCAAAGGGATTGCGAAACACACTCGTCGAATTCTCCGAGTCACGAGTCTTTCGTGATCGCTGTCGATTCCCCGAATGTCGTCTACCTACTAAGAATCGGCTATCGCATGGTACGATCAAAACGTAGAAGAAAATTAATCGATCAACCGATCGACCAGCGGTCGCGTGGAGGGGAGCTTCGATTTCATTTTTTCTCCGTTGCTCGAAACAACGACAAAAGGAAGATTCTCTCGCGAACAGTTCCTCCTTCCCCTAATCACATCGAATCTTCGACGAGGTTCGCCTATCTGTCAGTGTGACTCGCACTCACCAACTTCCTCCGGCTGATAGTTCTTAATGACCTCGGCCAGTTCCATGTTGCCGGCGATCACGGCGACCTGGTAAGGCGTCTGGTTCGCGTAATTCAGACTGTCCTTCTGCGCGCCTCTGAACAGCAACTGGCGTATGCAAGAGGAGTCCGTGTTGTTCACTGCGCAAACGTGCAACGGTGTATTACCAGATGCGTTACGCGCGTTCATGTCGGCGCCGTAAAAAAGCAAGTGATCCAGGTGTTGGACCAGGTTGTTGCGGCAGGCCTGCGAACACCACACCAAGTATCGATTATCGAAGGGGACGCGATTATAATTAAACCGTACTTTTCCTACGTTCCCTGTCCTTCAAACCTTACCACGTGTTGCTCGAGATAGATGCGCCTAGTCTAAAGCTGCGTCCTTGCTTCAAGCAAAAACCGCCAACATTCGGTTCGTGTTTCGCGTTTTTTTTAAGAGTTGCCCGTTTACCGTCCAACGTTTTTCCACTCGGTTCTTCGCGTTACTGTTTCTAGCAACAGTAAAACGAAACACGGCAACACGTTCTGACGGAAACGAACGTTTCACGACGAAACGAGGACGCAGCTTAAACGGACAGTGCTTTCGGAAGTAGTACAAAAAAAAAAAAAAAGAAAAAGAAAATTGTTGCGAGACCTGATGCACTTCCTGCCACCCCTGCAAATCCTGGGCGCCGATCGTCGCGTGGTCGTGAAGCAGCGTCTCGCAGAGCATCGGGTCGGTCTTGTATATGACGCTGTAATAGAGCGGCGTCAATCCTTTGGTGTCCTTGTAATTGGGGCTGGCGCCAAGCTCGAGCAGCGTCTTCACCGCCTCCAAGCTGTTTCGTTCGACGGCGCGATGCATCGCCGTCAGGCCCTCTTTCGTTCGATAATCCAAGAGCGCGCCGCCGTTCACCAACGCTATTATGACCTTCGAAGGCTTCTTCAGGGTCGTGGCCAAGGTCAACGGAGTTTCTGCAAAAGCAGGCAAGTTTTCGCGTGAGATCACTCGCGGTACATCAACGCGCGGAAGATTCCGATGGCCACGAGGAAATCCGATGACCACTGACGCGGCTTCAAGGTCGGCATCTTGTCCCGAGGCGACAGAAAGCAAACGCGTGGTTGCGAGTCTGTGATTAGCCAAACGAGAAATAGCTGGCTACATAGTCGGAATACAGTTATATCCGAACGTTTCAGCAAGAACTTTTCCTCCTTTCGCGAATTAGCTCGCCACGAAGCTTTTATCTAAATGAAATCGAGCTTTTTGGGGAACTACGGTAGAACGTTTCCCCGGATCGGTGCCACAAATTCAAACGAAAGAGACTCGTAATCGGCTTTACCTCCGGTTTCCTGGCAGTGGAAATTAGGATCCAGACCCTTGCTGCACATCTTGGCGATCTTCTCGACCTGGCTGTTTGCCACGTATTCCAGTAACCTTCGCAAGTTCGTTCTCGTGTGCATCGCCTTCAGCTGTTTCTCGTCAAGATGCAGCATCTTGTACACCCGTCTTTTGTACTTGAGCTGTGAATTACAAAATTCTAAGTGAAATTTAATTTAAGTCACATCGTAACTGGTTACAGGTTTAAACCAGTCAGAAAATACAGTTGATTATCAGGCGCGTACAGCGATTATACCGTCCCGCTTAATCAGCCGTCACGCGTCCAGACGTGTTTTAGGCGCTTTTTCAACACCGGTGTTGCTCGATAGTCGCGAAATACGCGCGTTCGTTTTTCCTCGAGGATAGGCTTAGCCGGAAAATACCGAGGGCAAAACGTATAAAATTATCTCGGCTTAATGGGGGATTCACCCTGTCGCTTCCTGGTGGTTACAGCTTCTTTGTAATTATCGGAGGCGTCGTGCTTCACAGCGTTAGATTACCGACGGATAGGCAATATCGCAGCTACGACCGCGTTAATGACTACCGTTAGCAGCAATTATGATTATCCAGGGAACCGGAGTTGCAATGTAAATTAGAGATAGGCCGCTACGAAAATAACGAATGTACCGTCATATTACAAAAGCCTAACCGCCTTTGATCAACGAATTTTTTTACTTCCTGCCATATAACTTTTTACAAATTAGACGTTACCATACGATTAACGATTATCTATCACTACGACTTTGCGCGTACAGCAAAGAGAAAAGCAGCCTGTCGCTGAACTTTGAGCTACGAACCAAGCAAGCCAGGCGCCACGAATCCTGTCGTAAACGATTGCATTCGGACGCAAAGACATCCTTGACGCACTTGATGGTCGCGTTCCTTCAACCAGGGTTACGCGCGTATCCAACGTCGGCTACATTGTCCGCGACTTTTTCTCCTTTTCGCGCGTTCAATTGCACCGTCACCGGGTCTGCTTACACGATGACGGTTAATCACGTTATTACGGAGTCAACAGTTTTATTACGGGCCTTTTTGGCGCGCGTTTAATTACGCGGCGTGCTATCGCGTCCTGCTTCTCGGGCTCGATACGCGTGTAATACGCGTACTTGGTCGAAGAGAGCAACGCAGCAAGGACTCGTTAATTGCCTCGCTGTCCTATCACGACGAAGAAGCTTCGTCGTTGGAAAACAATGCTCGGATTCGTCAAGATTCGCTGCTAACGAAGCGCGGCAATTTCGAAAATTGAATCGTCCTCGAGAGGAAACAGCGTAGCGTGAAAATTAATAGTCACGGCTAGGTTTTTCTCGCGAGACGCAGGTAGTTGCAGCTCGTTGTAAGCCGCCAGAGCTCGTTGCTGAAAGTGAATCTCGCGTGACGAGATCGAGCGTACGTTCGCTCGTTCGGTTCGGTTCGTTCGATCGACGAGTGCAAGGAACACGCGCGTAAAAGAAAAAAAAAAAAAAAAAGAAAAAGAGAAAAGAACAGAAAGATAAAAAGGAACATCGTGGCGAACACCGATGGTACCGAATACAGGTGATCTATGGGTCTGTCTAACCCCGCGTATTTATTTCTATCCAGGTCCTATATGGCGGCCGCATTATTGCGCGCAACTTAAGCCAACGGCAAGCAGAAAAAGTAAAACAAGCCGGCGCGTACCATCTTCGGACGTTCGCACTTTATCTACATCATCCACCTCGACGTTGAAATATTTCGCGAAATGGACGAGCTGAAAATCTCTGCTGTCCGACTGGCTCAAGGTCGCTCGGTGGAAAAAAATCTCGAAGCCAGGTGGAATCTCTTTTCGCCCGACGAAAAACTCTTACCGTTTAATTAACCTCGGCTAGAGCGCATTAATTATGCAACGATCAAAAGTACACTCGTCTCGCGTTCAGTTTGAATCCGTGTTCCTTTGCTGCGATACTACAAAGGCGATACCGCTACGTAGCACGAATTTTCTATGAGAAAATTCACGAGCCGGACGTGAATACCCGCAAGTACATACGTTCGTTCTCATTCGCAAGTATTCGAACACTTGGGTGCAATTCGATCAAAAGATCGTTATTTTTTCTACGTTTTCAAAGCTGCAACGAAACAATGGATAACCGATATAACATAATATTCCTACGATTTCGGTGAAATATACCGTACTCGCACTGAATATCTCGTAGCTCCGATATACGTTCTCCTCCGTCTCGAACTTTATCGATATAATCATGACGATCGGAGTCTCGTAACGGTGCCAATGAAATCTTTAAACGTTCCGGCGTAACACACATCGTATATTCGTAAAAAGTCTCTAAAATTGTTCAAACACTTTCGCGAGCCACTGTATTCGTAATAATACAAAAGTGTCCGAATATTTAAGCACAGTAGCGTGAAAAAAATGGAACGCGGAGACCGAGACGAAAGCATTCGTCGAATGAGTTTTTCGATCGTGGCCGAGGAACGGTCCGGTAATTTGTAACTTGTGCAAGGTTCGAGAAGTAGCCGACGAAGTTACGCGAGTCAACCAACCTACCCTAGAAAGTGAATCCCCGCGGCGAGAGCAACCGTGCTATCGGCACTGGAGCCGATCGCGTTAACGGAGACGAGTTACGAAGAAGAAGAAGAAGAAGAAGAAGAAGAGGAATACCGAGATGAGAACTAGATCCGGTTACGCAAGAAAACCGCGGGCAAGATCCAGATCTCGTTAACCGACCGCGGGATTATTTGTTTTTCGCGAAACCCCGTTTCAACAGTCACCGTCCTGGTGCATCGACTCCTGGATGCGAGTCGAGTCTTCACCATCTGTCGAAGGACTACGAAATCTCGTGGAACTGGAAATTTTATTCCGTTCTTTAACGAACGAGAATATGGGGCGAGTCAGGGAAAGACGGAGCCTGCGAGGGAGTACCAAGATGGTTCTGTTCGATGGAAACCGTCCGCTGCTAAATTCCGCTAATTGTATCGCGAAAAATTGTATCTCTATCTTTTCCTGTAACGTAGGATTTGAGCCGCGCGGAGCGTGAAAATCGCCGCGGTTAATCGGCAGAAACGTCGAACCGTTCGCGATAAACGTGGAAACACGTTTCCGTTGGAAAAGGCTTCGTACACGTTTGATCTTATCGTCTATATAGCAGTTCGACTAACTTACACCGTGGATTGCCTGGGATATTATTATCATCTTTTATATGCGCGTTTCTAAAGCAAGGTAAAATTACTAAAAATGTATTCGATATACATACACACGCACACACACACACACACACACACACACACATATATATAGTACTACGAGGAAAAATATCTGCGTTTATCCGAGCGATTCTAGGCATAAAAAATTGACATTAAAAAAGGTAGTCCTCCATCTCTCCCCGTCTTACCCGTTCGCATTCGAATTGAAATACCACTTTTTCTCGAGCCGATCTAACTCCAAGATTCACTGCGTTTCTTCTGTCGTACCTTCGGGTTTCGTTCCTCTTCGGATCGCGTCCCAGGGTCTTCGAAAAAACACGCGTAATCGCATGGCTGTCGAGTGGGGCTTTTCATCGAGAGCATGATCGATGGTGTATGAATAATCGTCCCGTTGAAAAACCGAGAAACACCGGCACTCGGAACGAATTCGTAACGGCGTGTGGCGCCTTTTCTTTTCACGGTCACACCGCAACCTTTCGCTCTTGCTCGCTGTCGAGGACGACGTCGTTGACGACCGGTCGCCACCGATGTTTTCTACTTTCTCGCGGATCGTTTCTCACCTCGCAGGTGAAAAAGGAAGTAGGCTTACGGGGAAAAAATAGCCACGCGGTCCCTCCTTGACCCGAGGGACGCGGAGAAACATGCGCGCGCGCAAGATAGAGGGAGAGAACGGATGATAGCGGATCGCCAGGTTCTCGAGCAAACCCCTTGTGATATTGAAGAGTCGCAGTTCTTCGTAACCGAGCAAACCTCTTTCGCCATTCTTTCGTTGCTTGTTTCCTTTGACGGGCACCGGACGTCAATGGACCTGGCCAATCTCGCAGCTGAAGTAACCTTTTCGACCGTGTCAATGCGCCTGAACCGGCCCGTTTAAGCCTCGCATTCAGCCGCCCTCGCGGCGATTATTCCTCCACGAGAATAATACCGAGGTCAGGGATGGAAATTCAAATTAACCTATTAGCGACCGGCCTTCCCCGCAATCCACCGGCAACCTCTCGCGATCTGCGTCGTTTTCAATATTTAGCATTTAGCTCGGACTCTTCCTTACGTACTTCCCCGTATAAATATTACGTTCTCGTTAACATTTCCCGTTGATAATTAGTATGCGAATTGTACGCTTTTCAGTGGCTTCTATTTTCCGGTCGTTTCATGCGTGCTGTGCGCGTAACAAGGTGAACAAATTTTCGATCAAACGGCGATCTCTTTTAACCCATTCGAGAAGGATTTTTCTTTCGATAACGATCATATAATAATAGGTACAGATTATACGGAGCTTGAAGATCACGGGAGAAAGTACACTTGGCAAGTACGCCTTTATCGACTTTTTCGTTTTAATGTCATTTTATAATTACAAAGGAGTATTTTAATACGACATAGTTGAAATTGAGAAGAACCTGCCAGACTCAAAGCTTGAAGACATTGATTAAGCTAATTCGTTACGTCAACGAGCCTCGATATCCGACGAAATCATCTTTCAAAATTTAACGCGGTTCTTCGTGCCGTGTACCAACTTTTTTACTAAATATGTTCGCAGTAAATATCTTGCAACTTTCGCGTACATTTTCACATTGTTTTCGAATACCAATATAATCGTGACAGTCGTGTCTCGTTACGGTATTAATGGAGTTGCAAAATGTTTTATACAACGTACGCGATATACAGCTGAAAGTTTTCTACGGTATGTGTTGAAATACTTTTATAAGCCGCGTAGCTGTTTGATATGGTCGTTGTCCTTTAAGCCAGCAATAGTCGGCGAAGAACACGATGCACTGTCGCGACCAGAACCAAGGTAAAGAAAGGTGTCTTACCTCCAAGTAGCCGACGGGTCCATTGAAGGGATAATCGCCGAGGCGACGTTCCTCGTCCAAGAATTTTCCGGCTTTTCCATTCACGGGCGGGCAGAACAAGCCGTAGTTGAAGCTTTCCTTCAGCTCCTGCAAACCAGCACACAGCCTGGATTAATCGAAAACCCATCCCGCTGGAAAAACGGCCCGCCACCCCCGTTCTACTAAACACACGCTATTTTCATGCAACAAGGGTAGAGACCCAGGGTGGAGCGAACGCTTCGAACCAAATCGAAACCACTTCGTTGTAAAGATTACCCGTTTTGAACCGATTAACGCGCTAAGACACGGCGATAGGAATCTCTTCTCTATCCGATATTATTCGATTTTATTCCCCTTTATCGTTTTCTCGCTGTCGAGTAAAGCCTACGATAACAGCGAATGCGCGCTTTGACGCGCTGTCGTTGCCATCGCGATCTTCCCTTCTAGATCTCATCAACGCTTATTTTCGCGCACCGGAGAAATTCGCTTCCCCACGCAATTCAATTTTTTTTCCAATTCGATCGACGCGGCCAATCAAACTCGCTCGAACGATGAATGTGTTCCGACGAATTTCATCCAGCGAACGAATTCCCACAAGCATATGCGCCCTGTACGCGCTTGTAAGAATTCCTTCGTCTCAATCGTTGCCGCCGTTATTGCACTTCACAATCGTCACGTCGACAATTGCACTTCGCACGATCGATCATCGCTCGCATCGCATAAATTCGGACGAATTCGTGAAACATTTGAAAAATAGTACGCGTGCAACGCGATTACTTTCGTAAGAACCCATACAGTTCGATACTTCCGTTCGTCAGAAAACGCATCCACCGTAGCTTTAAGTCGAAGAACGTTCCAAGGGAACGCGGTTTCTGGTAGCTTCGCGAGTAATAACGACGATCGAGAAATCCGGCGTGAAACATTTTCCATCGTCGACGTTATCTGCGTCGATGTTTCGCCGCGTGGTCGTTCGCAAAACGCGTTTCAATCGCTTTTCTCCTCGAAGGGAATTCCTCTCGCGGCGAACGTTATTCTAGGCGCAACGAAAGACATCGTCCTCGTTCCCTAGACTCTCTTGCGTGTGTCTTGCGCGGGAGTCGAGGATCATCCGGCGCTAAAATAATATGCTTCGATTTCACCGACGACAGGCAGTAAAGCCTGGAATTTACAGACCGTTCGCGGCGAATTTCGCCATCGTTCTTCCTCACGCGCTGCGTGCCAGCAGGTTTTCTTTGTATACGCGCCACTCTTTATCTTGCTGGCCGACAGGCCTCGTACGTTCTCTTCGTGGGTCGCATCCGCGGAGCGAGGCTTCTTTCGTACGGTGTCATTCCTCGTTCCAGCGTATAGAACCATAGGGATTAAAGACGCGTTCGTATAGTGATTAATCGACACGTTGATTGTCACGCGAATTGTACGTACATTGCGATAGACCGAAATACATCGCGGCGTAACATTTAATTTTCGCGAGATATTATATCGTGTTCGCGTAGTACTTTTTCTTTCACGATAGGTGTCACAGAGACATATCCGAGTCGTTCTGAACATCGTTGAGAATTTTCTACTGCGCGAAATTTATCTTATTTTACTCGTTCTAAAAATTTTAATAACAGATTGGTCACCGACGATTATCGTTGCAGTCAACGCGTTAATGATTGTTCGTTTGTGTTTAGGGGCGACTGGATCGTTGTTGTCGCACAAATAACGGAAATCCGCGATACGCGTTATACGAATATCGCGTTGTACCCAGGGCGTAAAAGTTAGAATCGTTAAACGGTAAAAACGTAAAATTCTCTCGATTACGTAAATTAGAACAACGTAAAATGAAAAGACGGATAAAGCGATAATAAAATCCAGCCACTGACAGAATCGTTAAAAATCAAATTCCATCGGCGTTGCTTTTCGGATACTCGTTCTGGGTGCTTAGTTGATTGAACATTTAGGGGCTTCTTTATCCCGATTACTAAACGATGCACAAACCGTTAATCGTACGAAATCGCGAGCAAGGTCGTGAAAAACCAGTCGCTGTGAAAAACGAAAGTCGACCAACAGCCAAGCATTATTAAGGTAAATGAGTGGCCCAGTTTCGGTCGCACGGTTCGAAAACGAGTCGAATGCGAACCACTCTCCACTTCGATCGTCTCCACGATGTTCGTCAAGCGACTGGGCAATTCCTCGCTGGGTCGATGAATGATTTCGAGTAGAACGCATCGGACAGGGCAACGAGGGTCAAATGCTTCTTCGTGAAGGATTCGCGCGCTAAATTAAAAGGCGTTCTGTAATTTATTATCCACTATACGACACGAAGGAAGAAACCTCGACCATCGTGTCTCGATCCCATGGGAGAATTCAATTAAAATAAATCAACAATTTGTTTAATCCTCGTACGCGCAACTAAAATCTTCGCGACCGTTGAGCGATTAAAATACCCGGGTATCCTATACATTTTGGAGATAATTTTACTTGCACACGATCGTACGACTACAAAAATTCCATACTCGGAAATAAAATGTTTGTTTGAAATGCGAATATCTTTTTCTCGGTACACATTACAGGCATGTATTGTCAAGTATATGCTATATACCTTGTTAGATATATTCTATAAATTTTTGCACCTCCCAATTTCCCACGAACGGCCTACGAAAGTTTCATACGATAAAAGTGAGATATCTCTATAGAGTCCGATAACAGGACGCTTCGTTATAAAATAAGGGTCGATATCCCTGTCCGTGGCCACTGTAGCTATCCCAAATGCTCAGCGACCCAAACGAGGGTTAACGTTCGACGATCTCTCGATTTCAAATGGCCGACGGCCGTGTGGACTCGCGTGTTGCACCGCTCCTCGGATGCTCGCGGTATCGCGAGCAGCGGAGACGCGTTCAGCTTGTCGGAAACGTTTCGTCCCGATGGAAAGTCGCCCGCAGCGCGAAAAACGGCCACGAAGAAGCGAAACACGTGCCGTGCATGCATCGGGGTACAGACGCGGGCCGGTGCATTACCAGCATGCGCCGTTTACCGCAAAAACCAGCGGCGAAAGAGGGGCACAGACAGAGCGAGAGGAAAGAGTGATCCACCCAACAATCATGGCAACAATAGCCAAGAGTGGAACACGTGCCAAATTAAAGGCCTCGAACCAAAGTACCGAGTTGCGCGAGCGTGTCTGGTCCCCGTTTAAAACGTCTCTGATGTACGGGGGTGTGGCTGAGAATCAGCCCTGAAAAAAGCCACCGAAAGGGAGAAAAACGGCCGAGCGACAGAGGGACAAAGCGAACGATCTGCCTGGCTGATGCGCGGCCAGGCCAGCCATCTCGAGCCTTCCAAGTATGTTCCTCCAGCTTTGCCGCGCGGGTTTTTCGCGTTCTACCAATTTGCACACAAGCCTGGTCTTGATAAAGTGGGTACCGTAATCCGCGGATTGAATTCTTTTGGCTGGTCCCGAGGGAGGTTCGTTCACAAACCAAATGCTTTTGCTGTTCTCTATAGGGGGACTCTTTAGGCCCAACGACGAATTGGATCCGACATTATTCCCGTTTCATCGGATTATTGTTTCATCGGATTAACGTACACGTAAAAGGATGGCTACGAGGGAAAACGCGATATGACGAATTTCCTACTTTTCTTACAGGCAGCGAAAACATCGCTCGTTAATAATAATTACAACTCTGGCTCTATAAATTTCGCGAAGCTTCGGCTTATTAGATAGTTTTAACGGACTTACATCTTCGAACTGAACACGCTGTTCTCAGTTATTTTATATCGAAATTGAAGCTGCCGAAATCTGTTGTACCAGAAGCGTCGATACGGTTAACGATTCGTAACTAAAAGTTACCTCTCTTGCGTGTAATAGTTTATTCGTTTAGCGATCCTCTGTCTTGTTACATTTCGTTTCGTTCCTCCTGAAAGTAAATTATATTCCGTGCAAGAAGTAGAAAGTACTTCGGGCGAATGTAAGTACATTGCCAAGAACCGAAACCAATCTAACAGGAACGGATTTGTCCTTTGTTACGATACTTTTCGATCCTGTGATACAATAGGAGCTTCGGATCAACGAGTGACACGGTTAACGGGTCAAGAGCGTACGCGAGAAAGGCTTCTTCGTGGAATTTGTCGGTAACGCGTGAAACGGTTGCTTTGGTAATCGCTGGAAGTCCGTGGAGGGTCAAACCGCTTCGAGAGAATGACTCGACGATTTCATCGACGGGTATTTAACAGGGAAGATTCCGCTGAACATCATCCCAGCTGGTGGCAGGTTGCCAGCGCGTACCATTTTCGCAGGGAATTATCAGTCACGCCACCCTGGTTGCAGGCGAGCATCGAAGGCTCGTCGATGGGTTCGTCGAAAAGGTTTCTTCTGGTTGAAAGCGTCTCGTGATCGTTAGCAAGCTCGATCATCCGCTCGGAAGAAAAAAAAGGGAGCAGAAGGTCTGGATGTTCGTTAAATTTCGTCTTCGTTAGCGAGAATTCGTTCTCGACCGTCGAGCCTGTGTAAATACGGCGGATCAACGCGCGAGGGTCGCCTTGCAACTTCTTTTCCACCGCGAGGAAAGAAAAATTTTCTAGAGGAGTCCTAGCGAAAGGAAACGAAAGAACGAGTGGTCTTCTCTCTGCAGGGAAGCAAGAGGGACACGCGGAAGAAGAAAGGCAAATGTTGATCTTGCCCGGGACATTTAACGACGCGCCTAAATCTCCGTGTCCCGGCCGTTCTCTCCGCTGAATCCTGATGGACGACAACCCGGACTGCTCAGCCTTATTCGTACATTCGTTCGACGATCAGACTTTCGATCGGCGTGGACTGCAGCGTTCTTATGTACAACAATTGGATCTTTACGTATTGGCGAGGAATTGAAACGTGGAAAAATGTACAGACTACGCAAAGGCGCGTTAAATATCCAAAGATCGATCGAAGTTTCGCGGATATCGAAATCGACGATCTCAGCAAGTCGACGATCTGCAAAGTCTTGCAGCAAATTTGTTCTCGCATAACAGGTGAATTTCTCGATATCGATAATTTGGAAGCCGATATATTTAATCGTCCGATAAAATTTCACGCAATATCGATTCGCTTAAAAAGACGTCGCTCGTTCTTTTCGTTTATGCCCATTGTGCCTCGCAGTATCCATATATCTAGGCATTTAACTTTCTTCTTTTACGTTGCTTTGAAATACGTGCGTGGTTCGGTCGTCGTTTTACCTCTGTTCCTTTTATTAGCCATTAAATACATAATAAATGCAAGCCCCTATATCAACTATTTCCAATGGTTCGATCGTACAAGAGAGTCCAGATAATTAATACCTTGGGCTGAAACGCTTCGACACGCGTGACTTGCCAGCCAGTTGGTAATCGTTAGCTTTATAAATCGTCCGAAATCCATCGGTGGGGTCTGGCCAAATCCTCCCCCGTCTAAATCACTCCATTCTCCTCCTCTTCGTTTTTCATTTTCTTTTTTCGCTCGGATCCGCTTTACTTTATCATTCGCGCGGCGTTAAGTCACGAGGTTTACCGGCCCTTGCCGGGAAACACGGGCAGAATGGAACGCGGCGAGGAACGAAATCGTCGACGGCAATCGAAATTGCAATTACGCGAAGGATCGCGCGCTCCTCGTAGGCAAAAATGGGGCGGCTCGCGGATGCCGGCGCTCGTACTCTAATTAGCGGAGCTGTAATTGCTTCGTAAAGGCTTAAGAAGCCGCGCAATCGCGCGCGACGGTCAGACGTGCCTCGAGTTTCGTCGATTAAGCGCGACCAGGAAAGTTGCCGCGAATCAGAACAAGAAGCTGAAAGAAAGGGAGAAGAAGAAAAAAAAGGGAGAAAAAGCGTGGAAGGGACCGGTCGAAGGACAATATTATCTTCGAGACGACCCCATGCTCTGGCTATTCGGCACGTTCGACTGGCAAAAGGTTGGCGATCACGCCGACCGAGTAGCATACGCGGCGGTAATTTATCTCGCGTGGTTACTCAATGAAGCGATTGCGTCATTTTTTCTCTCTGTCCCTCGAATATCAACAAATGCGCCAGCGTGCAGAAAGATCGTAACCTACGTCTTTGGAGTGAAAGTCGGTCTCGCCAGTTTTACTTCTTTTTTCGCCGCCGCCCGATCGACTTCTTCGACCGCTGTCCTCTTCTTCGTCCTTCTGCCCATATTCATCGTCGAGAGAGCATCTCAACCCCTATTCTTATCGAGCTCGTCCCCTGTGCTCCCCGATTTCCTTAGCCGATTCACCTTCTCGATCGTCAGGTTCTTCGATGCACAGGATTCTCGCTCGATTTAGCGAAATCCAGGCCGATCGTACTAGAAGTTTCCCGCCGCTTTCTACGAGCGCGATTACGCGCTATGAATCGAAGAAAGAATGCATAAATGCATGAACGTGTCACCGCCGTTCGGGATTAGGGAAATGGACGCGAGAGCCGGTTGCGATTTGCATTGGAGCGCGCAGAGCCTCGTTCCATCTATGTCCTTGGATTTTTCGCGGCTAGAGAATCCACGGAATATTCGAGCGGATTCTCTGGAAGAAGAGTACCTTCGCTTCCCTCCACGCTATCGCATCGGGACGTGGAACAACGAACAGGACGATGTCGTCCACAATTACGAAGGAAACGGCGATTCTGGATGGCTCGACGCCGAGGTCTCGAACAATTTCCCTCGGTTTCGTCCGACGGACGAAAGAAGAGAGACGGACAAAGAGATAGGCATGCGTGTACGCACGCGTGTAGGTATATAAATTCCGAAAGCAAGGAGCTCGTATGGGGGCGCGTTAAACGGCGAGACCCTTTTGTACGGCCCTGTATGGGAGAATAATGGCCGAACCGTGTCTCAATCGTGCTTTATGGGATGTAATTGCGGTCTGGCAAGGGGCCTCGCCGATGTTAAGCTCAGCCAGCTCGTGTGCGTCCGCGGCGAACACCGCACAACCCAGATAGAAGCGTTACGGTTTTAACCTTCGCAACGAACCACGAAACGAGTTTTTGCAACTCGCGACTTCGTCGACGAGCGCATTCGACGCCACAGACCAAAGATCAACCCTTCTTTCTCTCTTCGCAGACGATTCTTTCTTTTTTCCTTTTTTTCCTATTCGTCGCACAATTTCCAGAAGTCTGTAGTCTCTCGGCATAAAGGTCGTCACCCTTGAGCGTGTATTTTTATCCGAACGTCGCGCGGCACGTTTAATTAGCGCGCGCCGCGAGACCCTACAAATTGCTAGAACAAATACGCGAATTTGGTCGGCCAGCGACGCTCGTCAATTAGGAAGTTCCGCGAACGATGGCCCAACGTCGAACAGACAAACGGAAACACGGATCGGAAACGTAGTCGAGGGCACGTAAGCGCGGATACTTTTTATTAGACCGGAAAGTTTGTATCGCGTATAACCGCGACGCGTACTTTTCGTGCTTTAAAACATTCCGGAGAAAGCACGACGGAAGACGGTAGCAAGATATTTTGGCCAATATCCTGAACGAGGCATCCACCAGAAAGAATTCGCCAATGACGGAACCGCTATAGAAAGATTTTCGTCTCTTCGGAGGAACGATGGTTTGAAGGACGAAGATTAAAAAATAACTTTGATCTTTGTGAAAGAGATATAACGCAACGCGGATGGACGTCGTAAACCGAATATATATACATAGAAGATTCGATTTAGCGGACAGGATTTAAACAACGACCTAACAGTTAAGACAAAGACGTTTCTCGCGAGAAGAGGTGCGATTATACGTTCTAGCTGTTATCGTTTAATTCGCAATGAACGCGTTAGTTAAAGAAACGAGCGGTGAACTTTTGTAAACTGTTTACAGTCAGTCACGATTACACGGAGGAGAAAGAGGCGACGTGGAAGCGTATTACGAAACGATTCGTGACCGTAAACGTGGACACGTCAATGCGACGATTGCGAAATCCAAGAATTCGTAAAACGCGACGAATCATCGGAACGTAACGGGCGATCATCCTTGATGTCCATCCTGAGGACGAAGCAGGATACGATTCGCCCTCCGGCGAACGTAAGCCACAACAGGACGAACCGAAGTTCGGAGAATATGGAGGCAAAATGAGAATCAGCGAAGGGAGCACAAAGGCGAGTGGAATCAGACGCGGTCGAAGCAACTTCGGCGTTAAAGAGGAAATACGAGCCATAAACCTTCGATGCACGCGGTGAGGGAGGGACGGACGGAATACGAAATCGAATTGCCGACACATCCGAAAAATAAGAAGACCATCGACGATCGTTTGACCGACAAACTCTTTAGACGTCTGACTGACGTCGCTCGCAAGCGCCGACCAAAGGGTTTCCGATAAATATTGTTCGGTGTTTCGAGTCGATAATCTTTTATAAAAAGATCGTCGTAGGGCTGTTCACGGAAGGAATATATTTGTTCGAACGTTTCAAACTATCTCCGAATCCTGATCGATCGAACACCCTACGGTAAGTAAAAAATTAAACTCGACGAAATTTAATGGTAAAAAAATGAATAGGTTTTCGAAAAAGCGAATTACTCGATTTGCAACAGCGAGCGATCGAAAGAAACGAAAACATCGTATATCAATCGATATAACGTTAATCCTATGGAGATATATTTCGCCTATAAATTCTTCGATTTTCCTACGAACGTATCGAACCTCCCGATATCACGTCCAAAAGATCGATAACTCGAGCGACGACTTAACTCGTCCTTGCTAGTTAATAGCTTAAATTACTCGCATTAGCCGTATCTTGGACAAATATTTATTACGAACTACTTTTCGGCAAGATAGCCTTGTTATACCTCGGATCGTAACATTCGTACGTACGTATCTACGAAGGCTTTACCCGTCTAGAAATCAAGCTTACGTTCGATAAGATAGACAACCCGATCTCCGTGAAAACAAACGACTATCGCGACACATTTAGGTTGATCGCGTGTTGGTTAAATAAATCAAAATTAAACGAGCGCCTCGGAAGATCAAACGACTTACTTACTCCGCTCTTTATAAGGTTTGCGATGTCGTTGCATGGATTTAACGACAATTACGCAAATATATCTGCTTTTCCGTTATAGAAATCCGACTATGTCCCCTCGTAATCTTCGATTATCGAAGATTATTCAAATAATTATCCGCGCACTTTTCGATCGGCGTAGTTGATCGACGCGCCTTCCGAGTGCGATAGTCCACGACGTGACCTAGATAAGACGCTTAATCGAACCCTTTTCTCCCTAAGCAGCGATGATCGCTTTTGGTTCGGTGCTCAGTTGCTCGGAAGCTTATACGATGGCAATGAAAGCGAGTTCGGAAATTATCCTGCACCGTGTCGTCGCAGAATGCAAAATGCAACCTCGTTGCACCATCGATTGCGTCACTGTGCCTTAGCACGTTACGCCGGGGGAAATGTTTTATTCAAAACTGCCGAGCCTCGCGATAACTGTCGTCGATTTTCAGGAATCCTCTGATGCAACTAAATCGAAGCCTTTATTACCATCGCATGCACGTAATCAAACGAGCCGGATAACGTCGCCTTTACGCCCACAAATCTGCCCTCCAACGAACATATTTCGGGAGGGATTAACGAATTTACAGAAAACCCGACTATTTCTGGCTCGTTAACTCTGGTGGCTATTTTTATTTCTTACGCGCCAGAAAAAGCACGACGATCGACCGCCCGAGAACTACAAATTGCGCGGAAAATGACGGTCGATCGTGTTATTGTTCATTCTACGGAAGGATAATCGTAGGACGAGTCGACAGGAAAGACAGTCGGAGTTCCTTTACTTTGTCCCTATCCTCGACGGTACCAGCCCCGACTATACCCCTACACCGCCCTCTTTCTCCGGCAAACAAACGTTAAACGATTCTCTCAGACTTAACAACCGATTTCCTTTCTACCTTTCTGCGATACTTTACCACCGTAGAACTGCTTTTTGCCATCCTCGACTCTACGTTCGAACGAGTATCTGTCGGGACTAAATAAACACCGGGTACGCGAGTAATGCACAGGTCGGTCAATAAGTAAGTTAGCTCTGTAACTTGCGTTCTAAACGAGATACGTAGTTGTCACCTCTGCCACGTTAATACAACCGCCGCGATGTTTCAATAGGGAACGTATGCCGCGGTATAGGCGATAAACAGTGAAACGCGTTTAACAGGTACTTTGGATTCATAGTTTGACGACTCCGTGGAAAGGGTAGTAAGTGCTGTTTCTGACGATTAATTTCCCATTAATTTGTACACTTTGGCGAAGTTCACGTGCCGTTAGTACGTGTCCAAAATGTCCAGATACTTATGAACAGTAGCGTGGTTAACGGTTCCACGTTCGCGATCTTCAAAGTCACGTTCGTCAAATCGGCCGAATTTATGGCGATAGCTACGGTTCGGTGGCTTCTGAGATTTGGCTCCGCTCCGATCGTACAAGCGATAAATCGACAAATGGAAAGTAGCGGGCAGCGTGGAAACGCGAGGGAGACCCGGCGTGGCGCGCAAGCTAGCGCCGAGTGGCCGAGGGACTCCTCTTCTTTCTCCGCATCGCCAGGACTTTAGAATGCAAATTGAACGCTACGAATCCTCGCCGCTCGTACCTTGGGGACAGAATCTGCTTAGGTGGCTATGGACAGTCGATGGTATGCCAGGCCCCTCTCGCGTGTACCTACGCTCTCACAACTGTGTGCATCTAGGCATTTATACAGCGGCCTGTTCGGCTCGCAGTGGCGTAACCGTCTCTGGTAAATCTCAAGCAGAAGGAGGGGAGAGCCCTAGAACTTGAACGAAGTTGGCGAAAAGGAAGGAGAATTCCAGCTAAATTGGAGCGTTCGAACACCACGTTCTTCGGAGGAGTCGATGACCGATTGATACTTTGTCGCGTTTGCTTTTCACCGTTTAAAAGATCGTATTGTAGTTAGGTCGAACGTTGTTCATCAGGAACAGCGTTCCTCTTCTTCGTGCAGTTTAACGCTGTGTCTACATCGCTGTTCGCGAGTGCTTCGGAAACTTACGTTCGTCGGTAGATTTACTTTCAGACTTTTACGAGCAGTTAGCAGGCAACTTGACAGCGAATACCGAACGCTGTTCGTTCAGGACACGATATAACGCGGGTCGTGACACGAATCGTTCGTTCGTTCGCAAAATTTCTTACATTCAGCGTCAAAGTACGCGATTAGCCTCTAGCTCTTCGGATATCGAACGATTAATCCCGATGAAGTTGATCAGTTTGACTTCCGAGTCGTTCGTATAACGAGGTCGTAAAATTAGCCGAACATGAAATCAGAAAGTTTTCCATCAACGAGGTAATAACTTACGAGATCTTTACGAAACGGAATCAACGGATATATCGCTGCGGTATCAATCGATACCACTTCCAATACAATAATTTATCCCGCTGGATCGCTACCTGGACCGTCGAATCAAAGTTTATTACGACGATCCACCTATTCGTCGTATTCCGTCCGTGAATTATCTACGAGTTTCGACGTGGACGCTACTGCGAACTCAGCCTAACAACTGGACCGTTCTTCGCGCAGATTTATATTTTTACCACCAGAACCAAAGAAATCGAGACAGTGATCTGGTTCTCCTCTCATATCGTAGTCATCCCGCGCGCCTTTGCATCTTTAAACTTCCCATAAACACACAGAAATCTGCGGTCTAATAACAAGATCGTCGCCACTCGATTGTCACCAACGCAGTTGAACGTAGAGCTTTCAAACTGCACGAAAAGGACATCCACGCGAGCGAACGTAGACCGCGAATTTCAAGCTCGATCAGCGAAAATCCATCGCCTAATGTCATCGCTCAACGACGCTCAAAGTACAACTTCCAAACTCTACAAAGAGTTCGTCCATCCGCACGCGAATTTTACGTTCAACCGCGAATCTCGACTCGAATCGGCAAAAATCGACTCATCGTCGAGTACACTTGTCCGCGAGGAACAAAGTGACCCGGATTCGAAGTTACGCCACTGTCCAAGGCATGAGCCGCGAGTTCGTATAATACGCGTACACACGGTACTCGCGTGCACGTGTACTCGCGCACAAGGAACAGCGTGGCGCGAGCGCGGCGAGGTATAAATGGAAATCTGTATTTATGCAAGCGAGCCGCCGGTGTGTGTTCGTGGCTTGGTCCCGGCGTTCAGTCCCGGGTCACACGATAATGACCTTATTACAGGAATTATGGGTTTCCGCGGCACCAGGATAATCCGGCTTCGGAAACGGCCGCGGGCGGCCGTTCGCCGTTTTACTTTTGCCTGCGAGTCCCTCGACCATCCTCCGCGACTGGTTCCGGTTTACACATTCGTCCCGGGCGAGACTTTTCTGCCCTGCCACGGCATCGAGTTCCGTTCGCGCTGCACCGGAAGAACACGTCGAGTATCGTTTACGCGTCGTTTCACGGAACGCCGCTGAACGCCAAGAAGGCGGATTCACGCGGAACCTGTAGGAGCAACGAAGTTTCGTGACGCCGGATACGAGACGATATGGACAGTGAAAAAGTTGGACTGTCGAGCGTCTCCCGAACCGATAGGAATACTTTGGGTTTTCGCAAGTTTTATTTCGACCGCGCTATGGTTCTCGAACTTTTATATTCCGATCTTGCACTCATACTTGAACGAACAAAAAGAAATCGTAAGGTGAGAACGTAATGCTTGGAACGTTCGAGAAAGGAGACGTTCGATACGGAGGAATCGCGCGTGTCAATACGATCGCTGTCGTATTTTGTCCGAGTCGTGCGAAGACACCTTTTAACGTCAGAAAAATAGAATTGTATCGGGATTAATATACAAGCAGCGATATTTACATAGTAAACGCGCGTAGCAAAGCATATAATAGTAAGATACAGCGTCGTTACGTTTCTAACGAGTACCTACTTTAGATTTATAGACTGACGTCTCCATAGGAAACGTAGTAGCCGTTGCTTTTCCAACTACTAATTTGTACACTTTGGTACAAATTCGCATATCATTACCATAGATTACCGGGAAATTATCGAAACCTTTAAGAATTGCTACCTCGTTCGAAATCTTATCTCGGAAAGAATTTACACCGCCGCCTCGCGATATCCAGGCACTTTGATCGATCCATGGTAACCGTATGTTAAGCTCCTCTTTAGCTCGATATTCTCCGCTTGATATTCCGGATTAGAGCTGGATGGAATTGAAAAACGTGGCGAATTAAAGCGTTTAGCGGAGGTACAGGGAAAAGAGTAGAGTATCGATTCTTCCAGGAAGATCGACGATCGCGGAGCGAACGATGATCGTTTAGAGTCTATCGTTTCTTAAACTGGTCTCCGGTTTTTGTCTGCTTCGAGACAGGTTATTAGAACTGGTTCCGCCTTTGTCATCCGGTTTCCGAGACTCGTGGTCGGTCCGTTTACCCACGATTACCGAGTTCTCTTCCAACGAATCGGTTAGAAAAAAGGAAGACTGATTTCCTTAATCGTGCAAAAATCGTCAGCGAGAAGGTGCAAAGTAACGTTGAATTGAGACGTTCCATTCGGGCAACGGTCGTGCCATCTTCTTTTCCCTCATTTTTCCACCTGTCCGGAATCGTTCCTCTAGTCGACAATTAACCGCAAATCGACGTCACTTGTCCTGTAGAGTAGTGGACTCTCCTCGATGACGAAACGACAACGAAAGAAGAAGTCGCCTCGCGGTTGTTCGCTTACAGAACCACATCTTTTTCCTTCCAGCTCCAGTTATCCTTCTGACTGATATACGGAACGAACGCTATAAGTCAACCACTTTTTTCACCCTTATTCGCCACTCGCTCGATGTCCAACCATGTTTCATCCATCATCCACTACCTCGCTGGCACTGGCTTAATTTCCAGCGATAATTTCTACGTCCCCAATGGGTTAGTAATGGGCCTAGTTTATAAACAGACGCATCTAAACCGGCGATTATCCGATTTTACGACGTTAACGCGCACGAAACACGAGAAACAAGGGTAGAACTGAAACGACGAATATAAAAACACGAGATACGAGGGCATTTTAAAGATCGAAGCGACGACGATAATTTCAATTTTTAATTCATTTACTTGGCGTAAGTGTGTCCGTGTTAGCGCATGTTTATAGAAACGTTACGCGAATCGTTCGAACGATTCAAATTAAAACGTGCGTTGTTAATCGTGATCCCGGTATCCAACACACGCACACAAAGATATCAATCAAAAATTACGATCGTCACCGTCCCTATCATCGTAGTCTCCAAAATTGCTTTTACATAAAACGTTTTTATAGCCGCTCATCGACACGGACCAAATCATTCCGTTCTTCTACGAAGAAAGAGAATCTCGTGCCTCGCTCTCGAACATGTCGATTTACGACGATCATAAAGCATCGAACGCGTGTTGGTTTCGCTGTGAGTCATATTCTTTAATTACCCTCTCGGGTAATTGGCACGATTCCTCGTGTTATTTTATTATCACGTAACATCAGACTCTCATTCTCTTTAAACCATCAAGCGCCAACGTCGCGTTGACTTAACGTTTCCCTTGCAATTTTCTTCTGGTCGCGATTCATATTACGGAAATCCAACGAATTCGTACCGTGATCACAAGAAAGCAGTTCCAAGAATCGGCTCAATTTCGGCTTCAATTTATCCTTCTTACGAGATACGTGCTTAAAAGCTACTCTCTGATATCCTCGAAACTGACAAACGCTAATCAGACAAAGGTAACGAGACACTTGAGCGTCTTAATATCTTCCTACAGAGAATACATATAACGTATAGTAATAGTGAAATAGGAAATCCATCGATCGACGTACAAGAAGTTTATATCTCTATTTGAAGGAACGAAGATTTTCGAAGCGTACATCCACCCTGGATCGCACATTTTACGCTGTCGTTCAACTTTGTCCAACGAGATTTCCACGTTTCAGAGTTATGGCCTATCCGGATTGCGTGCGACACAGGTAACTTTGTTCGTTTAAGGCGAATCCGACATAGTTAATTGGTTCCCACGTGGAAAATTCGGATTTCGAGACCAGTTGGGTTTCGTTCGTCGTCGGTCGCGCGCCCAGTCTACGTCCCGTGCGCGCTCTCTTACTTCGCGGACGCGCAATTTAAACTCTGATTAAGGTAATATCGAATTTTCGTTGCGGGCCGATTCCTCCTCGCGTTTCTCCTCGCGAATCGAGTTTCGTCGGCTAACTCAATTTTCTGGATCGGAGAATCGAGCGCGCCGTCGCTTCACTTGCCGGTAATTGCCAATCAATTCCGGGAATGATCGGCTGCCTCGCGTGGCGCCGGTAGTTCTCGATCGATCCCTCGATCCCGTGGATTTCACCTTTGCCCGAGGGAGTAGGCAGTTCTTTCCATCTGGATCTTTGTTCCGTTTTCGAACCGGTTCGTCGCTGTAGGTACATCAACGATCGTGTCGTAAAGGACCGCCTTTATGACGAATAGTCGGCGGATTTCCTATGCGTTCGCAGGAAACGCGAAAGTACAAAATCCCACGGAACGCACATAACACGACAAGATGAAACGTCCAAAGCGCTGGAGCTTCCTATGATTTTCTACCGAGTCTCTGCTCTTTTAATTATACCCTCGGAAATCGGAATTTGTACAAAAATCCGCATTCCAGCAACGAACGATCGAATGGAAATCGAATGGAAGATAAGGGCGTGTAATCACTTTGCCCGTCGAATAAAGTTTTCAAACAAAATACTTCACGCGGTATGATAATTCACGTCGATACAATAAGACGGACTTACGCAGCCGATGGTGTCCGAGTTCGTTTGGCTGCGAATAATTTCTTTCCTCTTCGGGGCGATTGACTTCCTTTACTCGTGCGAGTAACGCGAATAACGATAGTCGTTAATTTCTATGGAAGAAGAGAGGAAACAGCAGAGAAAGTAATATACGCGGATAAAGAACGAGTCTAAAGGGAGAGAGCCGGAGAGGGAGCCTGCTACGCCAGCATCGTCTCAAAGCGATCCAGGTCCGATGGCCGAGGGTTAAAGTAGCGATCGCCTAATGGGAATCTAAATGTCAAGCGTTCGAAACGGTCGGCGTGCAGCAGCGTGCTTGAAACGCGTTACGTTGCCCCGCGTCTAAAAATACGGATGCCGAATCGAACGTCGTGTCGTTCGAAATGACCAGGAGGAAATTTCAGAAGCCTGGCTGGTCCGGAAATGGAGCGTGCCCTCTCCTGCTCGTCGATTTTAATCAAGCCAGACTAGCTGCGTCGTTACCGGCAATTCGCAGTCTCGTTTCGATGCTAGAGGCTGTCCGTGACATCGAAGCGTTCGCTAATCGAAGTGGAAATTACACCGATGAACCGTGGCACCGGCGTGACTCGTCGCGCGCGCGGAAAGCTCCGGCTCCGCGCGCCTGTAAATTGCCGGATATTGCCAGTCGATTCGAAACATTTCGTCGCTGGATTTTCAACGATCAACGGCCGCCTCGTGTACTATACCGGGCCGGTTTCAGCCGTCGATGCGAGAAAATCGCTCGTTATTGGATTTTTTCCCGACGTAGAACTGGCTAACGATCGTCGCGACGTTTTTTCGTTGAGAATAAACAAGCTGGGGAAGAAAGGAGTTTGTCACGAGACGCCGGCCGAGTTTATTTCGCGGATATGGGTCGAAGATGCGCGGCAAAGTACAGCAGCTGCTCGAGATGCCACGTGTCACTAAATCGACGAGTAGGTTTTTAGAAAAAGTGCCACTCGAGCCTTTTTTCCGGCCGGCTAACCGCACGAAAACCACCTTTTCCCCCGCCGCTACGCTCGTTTGTTCCTCCACTCTTCCACGTTTTTCGCTAAGTTTCTCCGTCAACTTTCACGTTCGCGCGCCTTTTGCTCGTGTGGCCGCGTATCGATAAAGAGTTCGATGACATATGTAGAGTAAAAATTCGCACAGGCACAGGTGAAATCAGAGACATTCCGTTGGTCTATTTGTTCGTGTAACATCTCGTTTTGGAGAAAACAATGTTACACGTAGCTAACGATCGGGTACAGAGATATATTCGACGAATTTCCTAATTCATTTTGTCACGTTTTCGAATTCGATTTTCTAAAAAAAAAAAACAACATTTCGACGCAATTTTGTTCGTTTTAATTGCCCTCTCATCCGACGCTAGTATAATCTCCCCGACATCACTTGCACCAGTAATTTAAGTTCACGGTGTGTACGAGCCGACTATAATTCTCGTTTTCTCGCCATTTTAACGAATCGACATCGAGATCCGTGACCCGGATGAGGAACCTGCTCTCCTCCATTCATTCCCTTTCCAACGATGATATTTATAGACTTCCTAATTAATAGTATCGATTATGTGTCACGTGGGCCATCTACAGCTCGGTCGCTCGCTCCTCGTCTCGCGGCGAGAAAATCCGCGAACGTTCGACGCGGGTGAAAAACCGGACGAGTAGATTCTCGCTCGATTCCAAAGCGGAGCTCTCACGGTCGTTGAATGAAAAGGTTAAAAAACCGTGAATAGAAGCAGACGAAGATCAAAGAGCCGAGTAATTAATTTTATACAACGAGCCTCCGGTTTTTCCGTATTTTCGCGGGACTTTTACGAAAGACAGGCTCGCCGATATTCCAACGGAAATGGAATCTATCGAATTGCCTCTTCGCTCACTCCGTATGCTGTATCCAGTTTAGAGCTTCTTATCTAATCTCGAACAATTAAAGACTCGCGTCACGTCGCTATCTGTTTGATTCCTCTTATTGGTTCTTGGTGAAATTTGTTTCGTTCCGATCTATGGAGGAAATAGCTAAGCTTCGGTTTTCGCAATTGTTGCAGATTTTCAACGTTCACGACGATTACACGACATACTTTATCATTTAATTCTTCGACCGTGATTTCAACAACGTGTCGCGTTTTGTTCCGACGTTTGTTTTTTTTTTTTATGATTTTCTTCAGGAGAATTCTTAGTTTCAAGCTTATTCCTGCTGTCTGTCGAAATCACCTTCACCTCGTTCTGCCGATTCCGGCAGACCACGTCGTTATCGCGCGACCCTTATGATAAGTCTTTGCCCCAACTTTGTCTAAACTTTGTCCACGATTTTCTACAGGAAATACGAAAACCGTGCCAGGCTGGACCATTGACAGAACACAGCGTTTTGTATTAACAGAGACAGGAATTAGCGAAATTTGTCGCGTTGCGTCATAATTTTAAGCTACGGGCATCGTAAGGTTAACGCTGCGTTCAGCGGAACGGTTCACTCGCCAGAATAGCGCAGCGTAAGCTCAACGTAGGAATTCGCTACGAAAAACAGTTGGAGAGCTACTTCGCAAGTCGTTATCGTACCAATTGCCCCGAAAGATTAAAACAGCCGTACGATGATTTGTCGATCGAATTTACCGGTATCTGCAGGTTGCAGGCAGCAACGGCGAGAAACGTTTGATCGTCTCGGCTTGGCTTTCCGCGTTTCTGCGAACGTTTAACGATAATTGACAAACCCGATAAATAGCAGTGAGCGGTTCCGTTTTCACGCGAAGGTCGGCCAAGATATACGCGAGACGCGCGGAAAGGAGAGAATCGTAGAAGCAAAAGGACAGAGGAACTCGTCGAACACTCGATGGGGTTAAACAGCGGAATTATTGTTATGGTCGCGAATCCTGAACGGCACAGACGTTTACGGTCACCATCGTGTACAGATAAACGTCGAACACGGGCGACAGTGGCTCTCATCGAGAATGAAACTGTTTCGTTTGATGAAAGATCCGAGACGACAGTTTCTTATTGCAGGCAAAAGTGGGAAGATAAAAGCGGGAATGAATTTTTTCCAGTCAAACAAATCCCCAACTATGTATAACTGATCGTTTAAATGTCTCTGCGATCTCTGCGAAGTATACGCTTCTACCAAATATCTTGTAGTTTTGTTCTCAGTACAGCGAGCATCAAAAATGGTACACCATACAAAAACGAGATTCGTGTAATATCGACTTACCTACAGATTTACCTATGTCTCTTTACTATTGATTCGTATTCCCCTATATACTTTACACGTTCTGAACAAATTGTTAATTTATACAACGTGCGCGTAGGAGCGACTGAGTTTCGTGCCTTCGCTTTTGTCTTCCACTGCTGTACGTATTTCCAGACTTCAAGCTCTACCGATACGATCACGAGTCTCGCGATGGCGATAAACCAATAAAAGTTTAAAACGTTTCGTACGAGACGCGTAATATGTTCGTAAAAGGCTGATAAAAAGTCTACGGATGTTGGAATACCTTCACGAGCCTCTATATACCTGACCAAAGAAACAAAGCCCAAACAGCTTTATCCATAGTTATCCAACTGTACGAAATAGCGAGTCTGACAAATTCTCGAAACGTCGGCTCTGATACAGACCGCGTAAAGGCCTCGTAAATTCGTGGCTGTGCTTGCGACTCTCGAGCGGAAACGATTTCCACGCTGGTCGCTATCTCGCGTCTGTTTTTCAGTCTCTGGCAGGAAGGAGCGCGGAGCGTCCAACGATTTTCTTAGTCCCTCGGCTCTGGAGAGCGACGCGTATGGGATTGTTAGAGAGGCGGAAGGGCAAGACATTGAGAGAGAGAGAGAGAGAGAGAGAGAGAGAAGAGAACAGAGAAGATACGGCAGAGGGTATAGAGGGGCAAGAAGAGGCAAGGAGCGCGGGCGGAGAAAGAAGGCGGAGGTGGAAGAAGGTAGAGGGGCTACGTACAAGGAATTCATGAATACGAGATTGCACTTGGAGAGCCTCGGGTAAAAGGCTGCTGCAGTTGCTGGCTACTGCTCCACGCTCGCGTCCCAACGAGTAAAGTGGACGAACTTACGTGCACGGTCCGAACTGGCTCACTGAAAAAACTCCTATCTCCGAAACCATTTGTAAAGATGCTCCTTCTGCTCCGAGCCGATCTCTCGACTCGACTCGACTCGACTCGACTCGACTCGACGCAGGCTCTCCTCTCTTGTATATATGTATATGCATGCACGCTCAACAGGGAAGACGTTGGTATTTAAATAGTGGCAGCGGAGACCGTTTTTCCTCGTGCATAGAATAAAAGCGTGTGTACTGGGTGGAAACGATACAGAGTGGTAAATTGGAGCTTTAGGAAGAGATTCATTGACGTTGCCGTATCTAGGACTGTACGAGTTTCGAAGCAATTTAGATCTCCGACTGAGAAAGTTAGTGGTATGAAACCGACCGTTTTGTCGCCGGATTTTGCCTCTATGGTTTGTAATTTGATTTGAGAATTCCTATAAATTGCAGCCAGTTGAGAGCGTATGTATATGTACATCGTCATCTGCGATTATATTCCTGCGCTGTATTCAAAGTTCGTGCGTATTCAAATGGACGACGGATAGATACATCTCGCTGCGAGTTAGCAAGTCGATGAAATAATAATTTCTCTTGGGAGAGGCAACGATAATTTCTCTTGGGAGAAACAATTCCAAGTTGACGTTATACTTAAAAAGGTCGGAGCTCTTTTCTCGTTCGAGTATTCGACGCTCGAAACGCCAAGATTCTGGTTATTTTTCTGCCAATTTTACGACCACGCTGTATCTACGATCCGCACGTACAATAGCTCCCATCTACGGAGATTTTCTCTAAAGACAACGACTCGGCAAAAACGTCTCCGGAGCCGGAGTTCCTCCACTTGCGTTTCAGTTAAAACAATACCGGCTGCAGCAGCAGCTCTTTCATCGCATTACTTCCGAACGAAGAAACGTCGAATCAGAACAGCGCAGCGCAGCGCAACTTCCCGAACGTAATTACCGGCTTAAAACGTTAGATTTAATATCCGGCCACGTTCGTTCCACGATTTCCTCTAAACGTACAGCTGCAAGAAGCGAGAGAACAGAGAGCAGATAGGTTTCGAGGGGATACGCGACGTGGCTGAACAACGAGCCCTCGAGGAAACAACCTACGTGTATCTAGGCTAACAATGGTACCGATTAAATATTTCAGCCAATTTCCTGGCGGGACTCGCGTGCCTCCGGAATTCCTTCTCGTTTCTCGCGAAAGGCAAGTTTCGTTCGTTGTTCGCGTTCGTTTCGCAAGAACCGCACAAGGAGCAAGAGGAGGAGGAGGAGGAGGAGGAGGAGGAGGAGGAGGATCGAGTTGGCCATCGACGTGTCTGTTGTCCGATTCGCGGGCACCGTGCACGGCACAGCGCGGAGTTGTCTTCCACTTCTGAAAAGCTAGCCCATCGATCTCCATTCGACCATCTACTCCCTCGGACGAGACGACGAGCCTCGGTATAAATAGCTCGACTCGATCGTACGCGATCAACAACTCGCGTGTATTTGTTCCGCGTCTACGGCGGCAGGATTTGTTGATCCTGACAGCGAAGTCACGAGGCGGCCGTCTCTTCTTCCCTTTCTCTCTTTTCCCTCTGTCTTTTTCGCTCTTTCTTTCCGATCGCCGCACCGTGCTCGCGAGTTCCAACCCTCGTTCGCCGCGACGAGACTGCCTTTCGTCTCGCGTCATCGTCGTTTTCCACGCGTGTAAGTACACGCACGTGCGAGCCGCGTATCGATTGCGCTTCGATCTCGTTCGCGGAATCGTTCGATAAACCGCTTGCCGGACTAGACGGTATTCATTGCTGCTGCAAATCGATCGGGAAACGTTTCCCGAACGGGAACACCGATCGCCGCGTGTATTCACCGACCGTTCTCATTTTCTCTCTCTCTCTCTCTCTCTCTCTCTCTTTCTCAATTCGGATCGTTGGATCGAATCGTTGCGTAATTCGCCGAGTCGGTGAACGGTTTCTCTCTCGTCGCACGGTCGTTTCTTCGGTTCGAGGTTGCAGCTGGAATAATTTTGGCGGTAACGATTCGAAGAAATCGAAAGAGGCGTTCGACAGTGACGAGAGTCTTCGACGATGCTACTTTCGTAACTTTCGTCGTGGCTTCGAGGTCGCTGGTCTCTCCAGTTATCTCGCGGACCGGTCACGATCTACCGTGCCCTTCGTTCAATTACACGACGCCGCGTACGAAAACTTACGATACGTCCAATCGCATCTCGCTCGATCCTCGTACGCTGAAAGGTATCGCGATCTGATACATCGTTTTTCTCGAGCCGGAGGATCGAAAGATCCAGAGATCCACGCCGTTTCCGCGAAATTGCTCTTCGTTTCGAAAATCTCCGCTTCCACTCTCGCCATTTATCACCTATTGAAATCCGTACACGCTCTTCGTGTACGCGTTCATAAGGTTTCCAAGTACTGTTGGTCGTGTTCGGTCGATGCGCGTGAGATGTTGCGATTCTTCGAAATTTGAAATAAATATGTATTGTCCTGTTGCCTCGTCGTCCGTCGTCAGCCACACGGAAAAAGGAAAAATTCGCTACAAGTTAAGATTTATAATAGAAATATCAAACACGTGCCTGCGGCGAGTTCGATCGCTCTGTTCAAAATTCGAGATCTCATTCTCAGCCGATTCGAACGATCCCGTCCTAATGCGTAGACTTTAAAAACTGTCGGCTGTTCGTTAGAAGTAAAGGCGAAACTCTTAAGCGAGCCAGGTGTATATCGGCAATTTCGATTTTAAATTTAACGAGGCGTTCGATCGCGCTTGTAGCAAGAGGCAGAGAAACATCGTCCAATCGAAACGACAGAGGCACAGTAAAAATATCAATTTCTCGATCGAATTGCGTCACCAGGCGTCTAAACACTCGCGGACGATAGCGTACGTAAGAGGAAGAAGCGTAGAGAGCGAGAAAGAAAGAGCCCAGAGGGAACCGCGCGAGAAGCAGAGAGAAGGGACGATCCTATCGGAAGTGAAGGATGATCCAGGTCTTGGATCGCGAATCACAATGATCTTACGCCCACGAGGATCTATCCGTGGCCCCGGAGGACCGCGGAACCCGTAGCGTTGCGATGAATTTATCCGAGGCGAGATCCCCGCGCCGGATACCTGCGGTACACGCGTCGCCGCATCGATACACCCCGTAATATGCGGTCACCGGTTCCGGCACGGTGTTGTCTCGATACTTGGTCGCAATCGAGCGATCGATCCCTTCGCATGGCGCTCTGAGACGATAAGGACGTCGTGACATCGATATCCCGACAATAGAACGACGATGTCTCGTTACGACCATTGTCGCGTGCCGACTAATTGTCTCGCTAACGTTATGCGAGTTGGAAACGCGTATACGAATTTCTTTTAAATTCGCAAAATCGAGAGATGTAGATGGAAGAGATAACGGGGAAGAAAGGGAACTCTTGTCACGCGTTGCTAATTAACTCCCATTAAGGACCAAGCAGCGGTGGTTCGTCATAACGTGATAAATGCATCGATTGCTTCGAGTTTCGTAAGATCGTAAAGTTTGGGTGAAAGAAACAGCGACGAGAGAAACGTTCGGCGAATCCTCGGAACTCTCTTTCGTAGTTACGACGCTAAGAGAACGGAATTCGACGACGCGGATCGATCGAAGAAAATTGTAAGCGAAATGTTGCGTCAACACCACGTACACGGGTAAAATCTGATTACCTCTTTCCGTTCGTTCGTTCGTTCTATCGAAACGGTCTGTCGGCCCTACAGCTTTACGCAAATGAGCTTTCCCTCTGTCGATCAACGTACGTTCGTACGCGGTAGGCCAGGGAAAAATACCACGGAGAGATTTCACGGAATTTCTTGCGGCGTGTCGTTCGTTGTTCCCAGAAGCTGACGCGCCTCTTTTACCGCGTGCCAGCGAGAAAAATCGATTAGCCGTCGTCGACGACGCTGATCGCTAGGACGCGTCGGTGAAAATTCACGAGGCTGCGAAAGCGAATCCAACTACGGGCGTTCTGTTCGCACCTTTAGTCGCTCGTACGCCTGTCATCGATAACGCCGAGTTACCCACGATCGTACTAGTCGATTTCGACCTGTTAGCGTCGATCATTTTTTACGCGTTCGTGTTTTCAGCGAATCGGTCCGAGCCACCGATTTTTCAATGCCATCTGCCATCGTGTGACACGGAACGTTTTCAACGGGGCCACGCTCGAAGATGCGCGTGGATTCAGGAAATGCCATTTCCGTCGCCTGTTTCCCCGATTAAATCCATCTTTTCGGCAAAATTGTACGAAACAGGCGGAATTTCGCCCGCGGAATCGGTCGCTCAGAAGCCATGCCCATCGAGTTCACAAATTGTAACGCGAGAAAAAACTTGACGATTAGAGTATCGTTTTCTTTAAATTTACCTTCAAATTTACGATTATGATCTTGCGATGGATGAACGTTCGTAAGTAAGTCGCTTGTTCTTTGACACGTTGAACGCCAATTAGAATGGATGCTGAAGTACGCGCTTGAACAACGATTTGCGAGTTTCCAGAAATTTCCAGTCGATCGGTTTATCTTCCGAGAGGAACAAACATTTCACGGCACTTATCACGTCACGAACGAAATGCGCCATTTGATACAGATATTGGATACTTTCCGCTGTTTCGATTCTCTGGTTGTTTTGCCGTAACTCTGTAATTTCGCATCGAACGCTGCCAGCCAAAATCATCGTTTAATTCTGCAGAAGCGGAGGGCAATCGAAACTCGATACAGTCAGTCGCTCAGTTCGATTTCTGCCTCGAATCCGTAATAACAATAGATGCTCTCACAGTCGCGGCAGGTAGCGCGGTCGCGAGTAGCAATTTCTTTCTTTCTTCGCACTGGATTATTTCGTCGATGAACGAACGATTGGACGCGACGATCGGAGAGCGATCTTATTCGAGAGCAGATTGGACGAAACGCGAGAACACGCGATAAACGTCGCGACGATACGCCATACGCTCGCGGAACTCGTTTTCGTCGCGGCGAGGATTCGAGGGAGACAAATCGAATCCGATAAGCTTCGTTTCTCTGTAACGTTCGATGACTTTTGATATTTAATCTTCGAAGACAAGCGGCGCGCCGCTTTCCCTCGCGAGAACTCGAGTCGCGTTGCGCAATCTCGCGTAACGCCTGCGTCTCGGCTAAAGAAAGCTCCGTGCAACCAGCTGGATACGCCAGCAAACGGATCTAGCCGGCGATCTCTGTCGGAAAATCGCAAATTGCCGAGGCAGAGATCGATTCGTCGCGCGACACACGATCCGCGAGCCGAACGATCTCTTCCGAGACGCTTAGGTGAAAACGAAAGTCATCGTGCAGCGGTGGCGTCATGCTTTCGACGAAGCACGAAATCGTCTTGGCGTTCAACCGTACCACGAGATCGACCTTTCTTCCCAGAAAAATCACGATGAGTCGCGCTTCCTTCGAGCTTATCGACCGTCGCATACTTTCCACGGAATTCGGAAAGTCGAAGCGCTTTCGAAAGGAGGCTACATTATCGCTGACTCGTGCTCGTTATCTCGAAACAAAGAGGTTCGATCCGATGACGCGTCCAAACTCTCAGAGGTCCAAATTTCGTCAGGGATTCTCGAAGAAACAACGATAACGACGCTAAGTCGACGATAAACGGACAAGCCCCGCTGAAAGGTAACTTGCGTAGGTACAAATGCACGACCTTGAGACTGTATCGCATCATCCTTGAACGTGAACCACGGGTCAGTAACAGTAAAGAGCTATGTACGCTTAACCGATACATGCACTTACATTCTATGATACTTTAGCGCTGAAAGGCAGGAGCTGCTATAAGTACATGCAAATCGAGCTCGAAATAACTCTAGCTCGTGGTCTACGGTCGCGCGTCGTAAGGACGGAATCATCGATTCGAGCGGGTCTCCACGGTTAATTAAAGCGTTCGTCCTCGTTCCTCGCGAATCGATCGATCGCGTAGCTCGCGCTTCCCTCTCGTAAAACAGCACGTATCTCTGTCCGTGCATTTTGCTCTACACGTTGCACGTCTCTTTGCAAACGTTTCTCCATCGTTTAATCAGCCAGTACGTTTGTGCCGTACCATACGCCGCGGTATCGAAGGATGTCTATCGCATGGAGGTTCTTCGAGCAAAAGCCTTTCCAATAAGAGTCTTCCGAATAAAAATACAGCGAATTCGTTTTTCCATGGAATCGACGAAATTTAACTCGGCGAGACTTCCCCTCGGATCTTCTATACGCGGCGATCGAGGAAGGAAAGGAAGCGAAAAAACGAATCGAGCCCGAGACTATCTCGAGACTACCCTCCACCCCTTGCTTGCTCTTCCAAGCGTCGTTCTTCCTCGCGTGGTCGGTGCGCGCAGCGAGCTCGCGACGCAAAGGAACGAGAGAAAAGTCGCGTACAACGAGGGGCGATCCTACGTTAACGAGACCAGGGGTTGCAAGTGACGCGATGCAACGTCTCGTCTCAGGAGCCGGTGTCAGGGTGCCGAGAACTATCGCAGGGCCGCGTTGCAAAATCGTTCAAAAGTTCCCGTTAACGATAAATTCATTTCGCCGGAGAGTCGTCAACGCGATCACGATTGACCCCAAGAAATTGTACTACTTCGTTTTCTACGGAAAGAGTAGACGGATATGTAAATGCCATGAGCCTTGTATGATTAGCTTTTCACGAACCGTCGAATCTTGTAGAACGCGAGGCCCAAGTTTCGAAGGCAGAGCGCGCACAGGCAAAAGATGCACTTACGCGTGTATCTGTAAACTTTCCACGTCTTTCTCGTCGCAAAAAGACTCGCCGTTCTTTTCGTTTTCTCTCGAGAGGATAGCCGGAAGTATAAATCGACTCCGCTAAATTTACAACGAGCTTTTAAAACGTGGGGTTCCGAGGAACGCGCCAAACCTAACGGGGATAGTTCGTCGAACCGTGTTTCGTTTCGCCATGCACGAAAGTCTGAACGAAAGATTCTCTTCTCTTTCTGTTCGTCTTTTTCTTTCCTTTTTTTCTTTATTTTTTTTTTTTTTTCACCACGGCGGAGAAAACTGAAACAACGAAAGAAGAAACGGGACGACAAGTCGGTATAAAGAAGAGGCGGCGGGTTTTATCGGGGTGTTTGGTATATGTAGTTGCATAGGGGGTTGGATGCATGCTATTAGTAATAGTGAAGACGTACCCTGTACCAAGTGGCCACCTGCGAGGCGCTCGAAAGGGGTGGAGAAGCGGTGGTATATCCGCGACGCAACACACCGGAGGTGGAGGGTGAAGGTCGGGCCCGAGGGCGCGATTTTTGTATATTTTCGATATTGTCGGTCGATTCGCGTACGGGGGTGCGTTCGAAGAGGCGGGCCCCAACAAGACGATAGCACAGGTGAAGTGGTGGTTGGTGGTGGTTCGGTGGTGGTTCGGTGGTGGCGGGTGTAGTGTATTCGCACGCCCCGTGCAAGTGAGGCAAAAGCAAAAACAACAACAACAACAACAACGCCACAGGTCAGAAAAATATACACGATTAATCGATGGACACTCGCGTGTCGCTGTGCATAATTGCTAATTAGTAATAACTATATGTACATACATACATACATACATACATACATACATACATACATACATACATACATACATACGTACGTACGTACGTACGTACGTATATACATATATATATATATATATATATATATATATATATATATATATATATCTCTTTATTTACATATAAAATGTAACATACACGGTGTTCCAAGCTTTCCCAGACAAACGCTATTAGCACGTTCTGCACAAGTACAAATAAGAAAGAAGATATAAATATAAATGCATCGTTCTGTAATCGGTATTTTTTCCAGAAATTTACCGTTTCTGATAATATGCGGAGGACAAATTTATTTGTCTTCTTCGATCTTTCTTTGCGTTGACCTATCTTCTTTGGTAAATTACCTACGCCTAAAACTCTAACGGTGCGAATTAAATGCCCAAGCATTTTTCTTTCCGCGTGCATAAACGATTTATGTTTATATCACTTTCTTCTTCTCATCTACGTCGACAGAACGTACTGGAAGAGTTCGATCAAGGATATCTGGGACACTTTACATATATATATATATATATATATATTTGTATATTTAATAAACCACGTCTGATAAAATATAATACACGTATTATATTTTACTCGCATATACATATATGTATATTATTCGCGTATCCATTGCGTGTATCTTGAAAGTACAATGCGCACAGTATATCTGTGATACGTGTATGTGTGTATAGTCGTGTGGTCCTGCCGCGAGAATCCTTCGGAACACGTTCGATGACTATTAACGTTTCCACCGCGCTCCATAAATCCACGGATAGATTGGCCTGAAAAATTCGAACAATACGCTACGCTCGCAAACGGTACATTTTCTCCCGTGGTATCTCGCGAGGAGCGAAGGTAACAGACGGTGGCCGATCGAATCGAGCATTGGTCCATTAACAGGATAGCCAATTATCAATAAAAGCGAAACTCCGCGTGGAATGCAGGTGAACGTATCCATTGCAGCGATACGTACGTTCGTTATGGGAGCTCGCGTTTATTCCCGTGCACGCCAATGCGCGAATATTCCCCCGTCCGCTACTCCCCCCCCCCACCCTGCCCATTTTCGTTTTACGTATATTCGTCATCGAACTCGTTCCGAGAAACACGGTCTGCTATGGGCTGGTCCGAAGCGGAAGATCGAGCACAGGATGCGTCCAGGGGGTGGCAAGAGATTCGTTAAGCGGACAAAGTTGGAACGTTAGTCGAAGGTGGGTCTCGACGAGTAAGTTTAACGCGTGCAGTTTTACACATGGACGGACCAATTGTCTCGGTCCGGGACTGCGACTTTATGCAGCGAACGTTCGCAGCGAGGGAGAGAGAAAGGAAGAGACAAAGAAAGAGAGAAAAGCTTTCCGAGGATAGGTGAAAGATGGAAGTCGCGTAACGAGAGTCGCGTAAAGACGGGAGTTGTCACGGCGCGCCTCCGTCGCGGAAGGCAGGATAGAAAGACTACACGTGTGAAAATTCCTTGCGCGACGTACGAGGAGACGGCCGAGGGAAAAACACGGCTACAAAAATGGATAGAATGCGAGGAGAGAAGAGAGGGGGTGGGGAGGAAAGGGAAATGGCGTGAAAGAGCGCGATGGTTTGACGCACGAAGCAGAAGAAGCCACACAGAGATGGGTATTTTCTAGCTCCTATTTTGTTTAGGAGTAGTGGCACGTGTTCGTGTCTGTTTCTTGTCAGTGGCGGTGCGGCTAGTAACTTATGTAGTACCTCTTTTGTGCGATCGCGAAATTCTTCGGAGCCGGACATCGCCGCGAAACACAGCGCAGGTACGGCGCCGATTTGCATTTGCCCGGCCGGTGCATCGTTACTCGTTCCCGAGGAACGAATATCTCGATAAATAAAGTGAGACGTTCGAGGGGCGCACGGTAGCGATCCCCTCGAGATCTCTTAATCCTGCGTGTGCTTCGTGACTTTCCGACGGCTCCGGCTACCACTACCAATGAAAAAAGAGAGAGAAGAGTCAGGAAGCCCGGTCCAGTCTTGCCCGAAGAACTCTCGCTCGAATACACCACGACGCGACCGTTCGAGAGTCCCCTGCAATTTACCGAGATCGACATACAAAGTAGCAGTCTGCGGTCCGTAACGCAGTGCGTACTTTTTCTTCTTTTCCTTTCTTTTCCATCTTTTCTTTTTCTTCTTTTCGAGAAAAAGCGAGCTCTTCGTAGAGCGGGGGAGCTCGCGATCTCGCGCACAACCGACGATTCAACGCCGTACGATGCAACGAGCCGCGCTCGATACAGATCGACGGTAATGGATGGTAAACGCGTTCAACCCCGCGATCATCGACAAGTACAAGGACGATTATGATTTTTAGCGGAACGCGAACGGCTCCTGATGACTCGCGATTAATGCTTTGGCGCCATGAGTGGCCAGGATAATGCAATTTGAGACCGTTAATTGACCGATCGATGCGAACGAATCGCAGAAAGCTACGATATCCGTCGGGGTCCCGACTCTTCCAGTCCGCTCTTCAAGGATCTTCGCTAATGGATTCTCGCGCGAGAGAGGTAGTCAGTCACTCGGAGGAGAGAATCGAACAACGTGTGGGCAGAGAGAGAATATCGTCTTACCTTGGGCAAGGATGCCAGGCATTGCTGCTTCACGTCCCAGACGAGCTGATCCTTCGGGAACTGAAGACACTTGCTGACGTAAAGTTCCGGGACGTGCACCCTGGCGAGAAGCACTCCCTCCTCGACCGGACCGGCCTCCGCAGTGGCAGCTGCGACTGCAGCCGCATCTTGATTCTGTTGACCTTGAGCTTGGCCTTGAGCCTGGCCGCCTTGCGGACTCGTGGCGTGGCTCGACGTTTGTCCCGTGCTAGCAGCCGACGAATTTTGCTGTTGCTGTTGCTGCTGTTGCTGCTGCTGCTGCTGTTGTTGCGGTTGTTGTTGTTGCTGCTGCTGCTGCTGCGACTGCTGCTGTTGTTGCTGTTGCTTCGGTCCCGCCTCCATTGCGAGGACCTCGCGCTTCTCGAGGATTCCACCTTCACAGGTTCACATCTGAAACAGGAAGAAAAGACTCGAGTTCACTGCCTCGTTCTTTACTGCGACCAGTTTTTCTCTTTGCTTCTTTTTGAGCTTTAATCGGCCCGATTGTGCCGTTACCGTCGGTTATCGCGAAATCACCGTGTCCTCCGTTGAATCGAACAGACGTCCGAAGGAAGGAGCAACAGAGACAGGTAGAAACAAGGAAAAAGCGGATGAAGAAATTAAAACGGCCAGGCTCCGTTCTTTATGGCTACATCGAGTAACGGTAAAAGCGGATAAGATTACTCCGATAGAAATAAAGAAACGGCGCCGAGATGCTGCGTCGATTTTTTAAACATCGTAAAAGCCTTTTATGTCCCGCGATCCGTGGCCGTTGATACTCCGTTCGTTCGCTCGGTCGACTCCGTAACGACATTTTTGCGGCAGAGCTTCGTTTCCCGATCGTCGACGAAGGATCCAGCGAACCTCGGCGGAATTCTTTATCGAAGGGATTCGACGGGCCACGATAACGTTCGCGATACACGCGTACGCGTCGATCGATTACGCGGAAAGGATGGGCGTTCGCCTTCTCCTCGCGCGTTTTCACGCGTATCCTCGGCATCGATGCGATAACGCGGTTGGCCGTTTTATTACAATTCGACCTTCGATCTCGGGGGTTAACTATCGGTCGGCTAATAACTTACGCGCTAACGAGCAACGCGGCTCGGCCACTTTCACTCCGAACTTTCCAACAAGCATAAACGTCCAGTTATAGCCGTTGCGTGCGTCTTCGTCAACCTCCCGCGAACAGGATCAACGCTCGTGGCTGGCTGTTTCGCCGCTAACCGATCGACGTTCTGCCACTATCCCACTTGCCAATTTCTCGCGTGCTTACTTCACGAATACCAGTTTAGCACCGGCAATTCTTCGAAATTTACGTTACGATACTAATTAAAACAGATCGCGGTATAGGAATTAGCGCGGCGGTTTGAACGATTTTCATACGGAATGACTGTCACAAATGATCGATATTTCGTTAGTGTCCGACAATCGTTATCGATGACGGCATTATCGGAAACAAAAGAAAAAGATGTTATCATCGATAATGGAGATTCACGATCAAAAAGAAAAAATTCCGTCATCGATAATGGCTCTTGCCTTTGGTAAACAAACACGGTTTTCGGCGCTGATACTGGTTATCGGTAGCCAGACAAACGTTGACCGTTTACAACGATTATTCGTGATCGGAACGCTTGAAGGTTGATTCTTTCCAGTCGTTTAATTCGTCGAAGAATTTCTTTAGCATCCAAGCGATCGCCGTCTTCTTCCGTTCGAACGACGACGAAATTTTGCAACGTTCGTAGGAACGGTCGAGTTGCAAGACAGGCGACGGAACGGTGTTTGCGAATTGGAGGAGAGCGAGCGCAATATGTCAGGTGGTACGGGGGAGAAGTTTGATGGGAAACCGCAGACGCCATTAAACGTAGGCATGTTGCCGGCAGGCTGGGCTGCGTTAAAACTTTAAATAACCCACTGACCGCATCGTATACACAATGCTTACGTTTCGAGGACAATAGCCAACGAAGCCAAGACGAAGTGGAAACGCCGCAAGGTCGCATCCTTCGCGCCCGACCAGAAAAACACTCATCCTTAGGCGTTAATATTCCACTGACGAAGGGATTTTCTTCTTGCAGTCTGCTGGTTCTGCCCCACTCGAAAGTGCCGAGGCTGCGGCCAGCCAACGGTACGAAAAAGAACGAAGACCCAAGGGGGAGACGTAAATCCGCCTCGTTTCTTGCCAATGTCACGTGATCCTCAGGGTTAATAATCACGTTGATACGGTTTGCAATAAGACGAACGTAAAATATGACGATTTGTTTGGGAAAAAGTTATTACGGCGGACGAGAGAGACGCGAGTGCGAAGAGAAAGGAACGACGAAAGGAACGAACAACGTCTTGATCTACGCTATTGTTCGCAAGTCGTGGGACGTTTAAATTGTATTCCGATTTACCACGTCGTTTCCAGGCGTTTCTTGGAATGGCGATTTTGGCGGTACGAGATCGATCAACGACGCGCTGAATTTCAAGACTGTTTCAAAAGAAGAAAAAAAGAAAAAGAAAAAAATAGAAAAGAAGAAAAGAGAAAAGAAGCAAGAAACGAAAGATTTGATCTATTTGAAGAAAAGTTACGTTTAAAATTGACAAATGGTCCGTGACTTATGAACGGCGGTGTATATCAAGAAGACTGTACGAAGGCAACGCGTTACTACGATAATTCCTTCTTTCCCACAATACAGCTTCTCCCTTTCATTTTTTGTCCCCTCCTCTAGTGATATTTTATTACATATATCGTACGCTAGTCGGAACGATACCGATACGCTACCGCTTTTTCCACCCGGCTAATCGATTATCGCCTCTCGAACGGGCTATCCTCTCGCAGGAGACGCAGACGAGGAACAAAAGGAACGACGAGATACAAGAAAAATAATAAGAGGGAACACGAAGGGAGACGATGATGAACCGAGGGAGAAGGATCGTACGGATGGACGGACAGCAAACGCATCAATGACAAGCCGTAAATCATAGTTTTACGACCCGTCTTTATGTGGCCCTTATTCGTGGCAGTCATCGGTGGGGAGTGCTTTTGCCATTTTTCTGTCTGGCCACCCTGTGTGCAGCGCATTCAGGGCCGTATCGCCTCTCCGGCAGACGACGAGAGCCGATCGACCTTTCCTTCCTTCCAATCGACCGACGAGGATGGAGAAGCGGCACGCGAAATACCGGCGACTTTCGTGACGCTGGGGGCAACAATTAGCGCTCGACGTGCTCGCCATTGAACCGACTATCGGAAGTTTGAACCCATTCGAAGAAGAAGAAGACGAAGAAGGAGAAGTAGAAGGAGAAGGAGAAGAAGAGGAGGATGGAGATAAACGCCCATGAAAGGTAAATGGAGCCGCTGCGAGAACCGAAGCCTTTTAATTTTTCCCTCCAGGCTTTCTATTTAGAGAGTATATCTTTAGAAAGAGAACATTTTTTCCACCTCGATGCTTCGAGTGTTTAAGGGGTATTGGAACGACGCGACGTTCAGAGACAAAAGAGAGAAACGTCGGCTGTAGAGTTCGAGCGAACGTCGCACGCTCGATCCGCCCCTGTACGCGCGTAAGTGCATATAGCAGGTACCCGCTGCGTGGGCGTCGCTTTACGGGTTTGCTTTTAAGTGGCCGTACCTTAATTTCAGAGTCACCTAACAGTGTCGTGTTTAACGGTGATTCAATGATAATTAAAAAAAATCCAAGGTTACCTATGGGACCATATCCGACTACGAAGGGGAGGAACTCCGAAGGACGGCCAGGAGAGTTAAAGTACGACCATGACATTCTCCTGGTCGCGACCGTGCACCTTCGACTCTCTAACCCCCGACGAGCGTTCCTCCTCTCCGTGATCGTTCGAGAAAATGTTGCACTTTTAACCGTTTAGAGGTTGAACGATCCCGTTGCGCAACAGATTAAGTGCGTTAGCGAACGAAAGTTGCAACGCGTTCTAAAAATCTCCAGAAACTAACGTTCTAAACACGACTGATCGTAATTACGGGTACGAATTTTTATACGTCTATTTGCGTAACTCGAACGTGCGAAAGATACGTTAAACGGACGAAGCAATTTTTTCTTCGAGTTGCATTTTTTTTTCTTTTTTTTTCTTTAATCGAGCCTATAAAAATACGAATTTACGCAAGGAACCGTAGAGTCTAGATACAACAAATACAATGTTGTACAAACACTTTTTGCAGGGAACGCGTATCATGCGTCAATATAGGTTGAACCTCGTATGGCAACGGTATCCCGTTACCGATCGTTATCCGTGATGTCAATGGAGCGTACTTGGATTTTCACGACGTATGGGCGGGTTCTAACAAAAATTCTATCGCGTATATTCGTAACACGTAGGAATATTTCCACGTAAAGTCGACTACGATCCGATCCCCGCTATGATCGGTACTCTGATAAACAGACGGTTTCTAACTTGGAAATTCAAGTCTCGAACATCCGTTGAAATCGAGGAAGAAGTAGTCGCGGCACGACTAGAAAAATCTATCATTTGGTACGTCGATATTTCGAGATGTCACGAGTTTTTTCCCCGTCACGATGGGAATAAGAAAAATCTCGTTAGAACGAGAGAGCGTCGCGAAATACCGGACGAGACACTGGTAAGAGACAAAATATGCAGATCACGGAAAAGCGAGAGTCGAAGTCGAAAGGACGGCTACGACGGAGCTTCTGGTATCTCGACTCGGCGGAGTCAATCTCGTCGGAGCCAGGCTCCGTGGTCATGTGTATGCACGGACGCGGAATAAACGAATTTCTCGGCGCCACGCGTCTTCTTAGATGGCTCGACCCTCGAATCTCCAAATTTCTATTCTACCAGAGAGGGGTTCTAGGTACGTTCTTTGAATTTCCTGGCAGCGGCGGTTTGTGAATAATGCTGGAAAAGCGTAAAACCGGCTTTCCTTGCCCTTCTTCTACCGTGGAATCTCAACGAAGAAAATCTGAAGAATGGAACGACGAACGGGTCTAATTGTATTTTTCCAACGTCAAAAAGTACCTCGAGAGGTCGAATAAAATAATAAAAAATTCTTGCCGCTACGTATTCGTGATTTCTCGTTTTAATACGTTAAATCTTCTTGGCGTATTATAAAAATCTCTTTTGTTCGCTGAAACGGGAACAAGATTGAAACGCGAAAATTCGAGGATCGCGGCGCAATTAAATTCACGCATTTTTATACGGTAACTTGGCGAAATATTTTTTCGACGAACGCGAATCGGAAAGACTATCGGGCAAAATATAGGGAGAGCGGAGTGTACAGAAAAATGCGAAATTCGAGGTTTTGCTATACGTATAAACTTTACAGGGATCTGAATAATTTAATCAATTTGCAGCAACAAAACCGAATTTAATTCAAACGTGCGAATTAACGACGGTCCCTCT
>JACXII010000022.1:2670621-3016548 GCA_014737395.1 Bombus waltoni
ATATATATATATATATATATATATATATATATATATATATATATGTATATATATATTAGTGATCCCATTAACAAATACAAACAGCGCTTGCTACCTTGCTACGAAGTTAAAAGACTCTACATCTAAATTACCTACTCACAGATATACGAGTGATACGCTTCGTTGCTTGTTATACATGTATATTACTACCTTTAGCGTTTACTATCTAAACGTCGCTGCCTGCACTTTTTGCGTATTTTATACATTTTCGTACTTTTAAGTTCCCTACAAACGCATAAACATCCACCTCCTACTAATAACTGTCAGCGATAGAATTTATCTCGTATTCGACAGTGTCCTAACGTGCGAACGAAGGCGTAGGTACGTACGTATCTACGACGATTCCAAAGAACGAAATCACTGCGGTTGGACTTGGTCGGAAATTTTCAGTTAAAACGCATGTCGGTAAACGTTCGGATACTTTCGAACGGTAGTGTATATCCGGAGAACAGTAATGATGACATATGCTGCGTGTACGTAACATCGCTGGCTGGACTGCAATTACCGGCGTGTATAAAACATTACGCTCGTAGACCAGCCAGCGTTGCATTGTTCCAAGCGTTTTGTTGTTCGTCCCAGTTGTATCGATCGCGCCAGATGTAAATTGTTCTCTATAATTACAAAAACAATGAAGCAACCGATAGCGTAACCGCTCGACGCGGCTCGAAAGGATCGCTCTACCAAGGATGATGACGTTGCTCTATACGTAAATTACATTCTTGTACTCGTCGTTGGTCATTGAATTACGTTCTATCGAAGATAAGCAAGCGTTCGGATACTTCCGAACGGCGGTATATTTGTCACAGACTTATCAGAAATCTCTTTAAAAAGTTTCGTAGAACACACGCCGTACGACGTTAAATAACAATAAAAATAGGCTGTACGCAACAACCTACACGCGATAGAGATACTATCACAGACATACATCACCGTACGAGAAACGATAATTTAAAATTATTGCAGTACGAATCTCCTCGAGCGTACAGTAGAAAGAGGAAGCCTACGAACTCGACGATCGATTCCCGTATTTACCATAAATACGAGAACATCTCGGGAAAAATAATAACGGCGAAGGTATAACGAAAAGTTTCTACAATAAGCGTTCGAATATTCTCGCAGGTGATTAGAGACGAACGTTGGAAATCGAATTTGTGGATGTACTCTGGACGGAACTTACGCAGCACCCTAATATAATTCGACAGGGAGTCCGCGTTTCCCCTCGAACCGATATACCGATAAAAATTGCTCGCGAAACAGGATCAAGCGGTGCCGTCCGAGCCCCTCGATCGTTCAATCAAACAATTACCAGCTGGTTCCCGCGTTCATCGCGTTCGATCAGCGTCGCCTATCAAAATGATTTCGCTGATGAAAACGGACCGGCCCGCTTCCGGCGAACCAGAGAAAAATAAAACAGAGAGGCGTCGTCGGTGTCAGTATGGGAATGGATGCAAGGTACACAAGGTATATAAAGAGGAAGTTCCCCCGGTGAACAGTCGCAAAGACAGACACTCAGACAGACAGAGATAGATAGATAGATAGATAGATAGATGGATAGATAGAGAGAGAGAGAGAGAGAGAGAGAGAGTCTTGATAGGACGACGCGTGTAACGCACGTGTAACGATCGTCGACGTCGTGTGAACGCCGAGGGGTGACACCAGAAGGGAAGAACGTTCGAAGCAAAAAAGAAGCTCCGCGTCGTCGACGACGACGTTGCGAAAGGGGGGCGGGCGGACGGGCGGAAGAATAACACGTACCACCCTAACCCTGGGTGCCGCCTTTCGTTTCGGACTGCCGGCAACTTTCCTTCGAGGGAGCGCATCAGCCCTTCAGGGAATTCGTCGTTTCGGGCCGTTCCTTCGGGTAGATGCGTACGACTTTTCGAAAGTTTCCTCGTCCCGAGTGGCGGAAGAATCGCATCCAAGCACCGATCTCGTCTCTTCGTGGAACCCGCGACACAACGATCTTTGATAAACCGACGCTCCACCGAGAATAAAGTTCGATTCGCTTCGCGAATAGGCAGACTGGTTCGCGCTGCTTCTCGGCCGTGACGGATCGCTTTTGCGATCGAATTCGCGGAAACTTGACGAGACCACGTTTTTAGTCCTGCTCGATACTTTTTTGGCTTTTGTGGCTTCGACGCGAGTATCGACGTACGCTGAAGTTCTTAAGCGTTTGGATATCTCTACGTTGTTACAAACGCAGGGAACGTGCATCGAGTAAAGTTTCTTGGACTAATTTCCGAGGTTCTGCTCTTACTTGAGACAGCAATCGTACGTGATCGGTGGATGTCAATGAAAACGACGGTCCGTATAAACGAGAGAACGATAAATGAAATAGGACGAAGGATGTGTCGCGCATGTGTGACAGTTTACACCAGATTCATGGTAGATGCAATAGTATTTAACGTCGATGTACCGCTTAGAGGATTGTATTGCACGTATATCCGTTGATTCCGCGAAAACGTAGCAAGCATCGTTTCTGATTATCAACTGTTCGTTGATTCGTATATAGCGACAACGTTCGTCCACCGTTGATACGCGTAATTATGAATATCGGCGCAGAGTGCGGCAATTCTTGCGAGCTACTCCTGTGCCCGATATAAAATAGCACAAACGTGTTCGACCGCGGACGATGAAAATTAAAGTTAAGAGGAGAACGGAAAATGGGGTCAGGTGTAGCACTTCCAATATATCACTGCCACGATAAAAGAGACAATATCGTTTAAAAGGATTGGTTTTTCGACCTGCGACAAGTCACAGTATCGAACGCCGCCGGTAGACCGCGAAACGACTTCTATAGAAGCTACGTAACGAGCGGTGGTGAAGTACAGGGGTGCGAAGAATGGCGCTAAATAATCGAATCAGACCGTTCGAAAGGTTAAAGGGGAGGCAAGGTCGAAAGTCGAAGGTCGGCGAGTATCGGCAGCCGACAAGATCGCGCGTCGTCCATTCAGAAAATTTATAAATAGCCGGTTCTCCAACGGTCGGGATATCGAGACGACGAGCAATCTATTCTCCGCTGGCGGTAAGCTCGTACCGCGCAATATTCGTTTGCCTCTGGTAACGGGGCGAACTCGTGGGACACGGATAACCGGACGACGCGTCGCCGCATTAAATGGAGAAATGTAGAGCTCGTTACTCGGTATCGGGGCGCGTTAGGGACGCGTTAGGGACGCGTTACGGACGCGTTAATACGCGTTGAACGCGCAGCCAGATCCGATAAACGTATTCGCGCAACAACGTGGCCCACATTCCGCGAAAGAACCTAACGAACGCGTACAACGTCGACGGCCAGATCGGGACAAGCTTGGTCTTCACCGAGGAATGCGGAGTTTCTCGAGTTCTCCGAGTTTCGCATCGATCCCCTTATTCAGAGTTACCGGACAGTCGGATCGAAAAGGAGAACGCGGTTTCGCGATTTCAAGTTTCCCGAGGGAGACGCGCGTGCGGTATTTCGCGGCAATGATCTTCGAGGCCGATGAGAAATACCGGAAATTCCCCGATCGAGGAATTCCGATGCGAGTTACGCGCGCGACAATAGCCATAAGCGAAGCGGGATCGCGCAAAGTTCGTCGTCCTCGACCGTGCAGCCATTCCCCTTCGTAACTGCGTACAACGAGTGCCACGCATTTCCAAACAAATAAATCCGCAGACGGAAAGCGTGAGAGGCTATATAGAGGGTGTGGAAGGGTGGCCCCGGAGGGAGAGTTGCCGGTGCAGCGTCTCGCTTCGAAACAAGCGACGGTAGCAGGAGCGAGAGTGCGAGCGCGAAATAAAAGGAGGCGGAGGAACGGTGCGAGAATGCGAAAAGGGAGAGGCGAGAAAGCAGCGGTGGTAGCGAAGGTTCGGTGGAAAACAGGGTGGCGATGGAAACGACGGGAGGAGCAACGGCACTCGATCGCGCAACGCTGGCAAAGCACGTGCCCGGTGAACGCGAACGTCGCTGCTTGCCGACACTTACCCCACGTTCAACGACCCCTGGGCTGTAAGAGCGCGAACGACGATAAACCCCGTGGTCTGGCCGGCGGGTTAGGTTATCGCAGCGTCTCACCACCGGGGCCGGCCGTTGCCGAAAACAACACCGGAAACTGCCCGCTCCCCCATCCCCTGCTGCCGATCGACGTCCGGTGTCGTTGCGTGTTCTCGTGGCCGGCGAACGTTCGTACGCGCGTTGCCGCTACTATTCGGGCTTGCCCGCAGCAAGATGCACTAGCAAGATGGCGGCCAGCCGACGACGACGGTGGTGCTCTCCTGCCGAAAGAATCGTCTAGGAGGGAGGTGATCGAAGGGTAACGGATGCGGCGGTTCGCGTGCGTGCGACTGGTTCGCGGCCAGACGAGCGATTTCGCTGGCGAAAAGCGCATCGGCGGCGCGAATAGGAGGACCGGCAGCTCCGAAGCGAGATCCAGCCAGCGTGGAGTGCATCGCGCGACTGTCAGCCCGCGGGCGGGGACGGGGGTGGCGCGTATTCCGGCGAGCCAGGTGGCGCCAGCGCAGCCAGCCGGTTTTCAGGATGTTCCAGGGGTAGTTGGGAACCCTGGTGGTGGATGTTCGTCGCTTGGCAACCACGAGAGATCGACCGAGTGTGCTAACCGCCCTTCGCCCTCCCGCCATCGCCTCTCGCGCTACCGCTGCTCTATCCGCTCTCGCTAGCCTGCTCTCGCTAACTCGCTCTCGCCTCCCTCTTTCTCCCTCTATCCGTCTCTCCGTCTCTCCGTCTCTCCGTCTCTTCGTCTCACGCTCCGTCCCTTACTGTTGCAGTCTCCTCACCCCACCTTGTGTTTCTCCGTCTCTCTCCTTTACGTGTACACGCTCGGCCACCACCCTCTCGCGATGTTTCCCAGCAATGCGAATGATAGCCCTACGGCGGTTATCGATGCTTTTGCCGAAACTATCCGTTTTTCTCCGCTATTTACGAACCAGCTACCGTCGAGTGGGCCTTCGATTACGAAGCGGTACCTCGGCCAACCTACGGAATCAGCCCGACTACTTCCGGTATCGCTCGTTTACCAAAAACCGCAACAAGACGACGCTTCGATTCGTCTCGTCCGCGAAGGATTCCGCGGAAACTCCTTTTTCTTCGAACCGCTGAACGCGATACGACCGTCAATTTTCCAACGACGATCGAATCGTTCCTCTCGCCGTTTTTGTATCGAGACCTTCGTCGAAAAACGATTAGTGGACGCGCACCGTCTACCGGAGGGGGATCTATCACGGTGATAGATGGCAACTCGAAGATTTATGAGCGGGAGAACAACGGGCTCTGCCCGGTTAATGAACGATGATCGTCGATTCGGAAAGAACCAACCGATGCCCGTGGATAGATCGCAATCCCTTTCAGTCGTAATCTTACGGACGCTTTTGCCGCGTTTCCATCATCGACTCGCGGTAATAAGTACCAACGGCGTTTAAATCGCCACTGAATCCTTTGCCTTTGCGCCTCGAGTCGCCGCGATCTAATTAATTCCGCGGTCTGTTTCCGTTTAACGGAAGATCGCCGAGAAAGATTATCTTCCGCTTCGGAGCGTCCGCCAAGTTTTTGCCGACTTCGTTTCCCCGAGATTCCCCCTAATTACTGCTCCTGCACGGCCAAGTCGTCGAAACAGGTTGTCACCGAGGAAACTTTGGAAATCGAATTTTTCCCCCTTTTTCGACGGACGTTTTCGAAATTTTTCGAAATTTCGAAAGGACGCGCGTCCTTGTTGAGGGAAAATTATTAGCGACAGATGCAAGTCGGCAAGTATGTCTTCTGCGCTACTACATCGGAGACGAGAGTCGGAAATCTTAAGACGCGTTATCGAGCAGAATTTTGGATTCGTACGAAACAACGGTAGAAGAATGGTAGAATAGTAGTAGAACACGAGGCACGAGTGAAATACGGGATAATTTTACGAAAAGGGATCGTTGTAACAGAGTCGATGTTCGCGTTGTGTCCCGAAAAACCAAAAACACGACATCCATCGATCATCGTGGAAGCTGAAAATTCGCTCCGATTTGTCGTTAGACAGGTTTGGTGTCGTTTCGAGAAATCTTGGCGAGTCGATTAAAACGGTAAAATAATTACAAAGTATACAAAGAAATTTTATTTCCTCTAGTTTCGGCTTCGAGGATTCTGTTTCGAGGGTTCGGATAATTTGAATTCGGGAGAATAACCGCGGGCCCATTAACGAGCGACGAAATATGTCTGCTAACGAAGATCCCCGGCTAAGAACTTTTCGCTGTTCCTCATTAAATATTAATTAAGGACTGATCGACCTGATTAGCTTCTCGTCGGATATTCCCTTCGCGGTTAAATGTCATAATGAACTGCTTCTTTCATCGATCCATCCTCCGACTATAGCGATCATCCACGCGAGAATCTCCTTCCATCTACGAACTTTCGTCGTCGCTCTCTTCGATTTCCAGAACGCAGCGCTCTCTGTATTTTCTGCGTAGGACGAACAACGACCAGTCCCTCGATCGTTCGATCCCATTTTCTCTTAGAAATCCTTTCTCACCGTCTATAGCAGAAAATCCATCAGAATCGAACCGCTACCTTAAAAGTCATCACCGGTGATTCGTCATCGTGTTGTTCTATGACCAAGGAGAGAACAATTTGCAACGTCTCGAGGATCGAGCTTCCACTATCCACGTCATTCGCCATCGTCACCCTGTTCGCAGGGCAAACTGCGATTAGACGGTGTTTCGTCGATTTCGAGGACGAACAGTGGAAATAATTCCGACAGGTTGGAATCCTGACGATTAGGAGAGCACAGTGTGACTCGCCAAACACTTGGACAATGGAGCAGCATAGGAAACTTCCACGAGTAGATCGTGTGCGTTATATGCAACGCTCGGAAATATTTTTATCGTAAGGTTAAATGCGCCTAAGGTTATACAATTTCTGTGCACCATAATTCCCAAGATTTCGCGCGAGGTACTGCTTCTTCTTTTAACCGCTTGTCTCGATCTTGATCGATATCTCAAGCTTGTCTCATTCTCGGTAAATGTCCGACGCGCTTAATTAACGAGGGTATAGGTTTTCAGGTTTGCTTCAAAGGTGAACGCGGCGATGGGAATTTTGTCTCGTGGTACGCCGTTTCCGAAGAACGTTTCGTACAACGCACGCGATATTCCCAAAAGGTTTTCGTAAGTGTTCGAATATCGTGGCGAACCGTTGCAAGATGAATTCTTGCAGCCTTGAACTATGTCCAGCGGGCAGAGAACCAGCGCGATTTTGCCCCGGGCAAGATGCTCGCGCGAAAACAGCAGCAGGTTTTCCAAAATGCCGCGAGGGAAAAGTCGTGACACGTGTCCGCGAGAGCCGACGCGTTATAACTCAACGACGGGAAGAAGCATTCGCAGCGATTTATCCATTCTGCCTGGATAAAACGCATAAATATGCAAATATCAGTTCGCGTACCATTTAGCGGAGCCACCGGAGTGGATTTCACTTAGCCCTCGCCCCCAGTCCAACAGCGAGGAATAATAGTTTCCCTATGGCCCTGGCTGCACGGCACTCAGTCGCTTTCTTCCTACTCGTCCATCAAACTTTTCCAGTCTCCGTGCTCTGGCCCGTGATTATAAATTCATTGGCCCGTTACGTCACACTCGCGTTCTATCGGCAAACGAAACGAGTTTTCCACAACACGGTTACACGTGGTTCCACGGTACGAAGTTACACGCCTGTCCGAACGACAAATCGATTCTTCGACAAGGTAGAGTACGATCGAGTCGATTAAAACCGCGTCTACGTCGGTCAACTTTTGGTTCGCCGAACGAGACGCTCGACCTCGAGTTGTCGTTGTTGTTCGACTAAAAGGTTTCTATCAAGGTTTCGTTGTTTCACGCTTTATCGTTCGATACACGGTAGCTCGCGAAACTATTCGAACAGTTAGTTTTACGAGCTTTTCACGAATGTATTAACGTTTAACGACGATACCGTAACGAGACACGGCTGTCGCTGATCGTATTGGCGGAATCTGAAACTAATCTGAAAATCGTACGTAGAAATTGCAAGATATTTGGTACAAGTATAACGTATTTCCTTGTATATTTATTATTTCGCATCGTGTTCGAACGGTCGATTACCGATTATATATCGATAAACGTCAGTGTCCTCGCGTTAGTTTTTGTTGAAAATTCATACATCGTGGAAGAGGGGCGTTGAAGCGCGACGCACGAGCGACATGCATAAACAATGGACACTTTTTGACCTGCGAACCCAATCGGGCTCGTAACAGGAGAAGGGAAAGTCACTTGGGTTTTCTGTCAAGTTATTTTAATTTTAAATGCTTTATCGCGAGACAGAATCGTTCTCCGACCCATTCAGGACCCAGCCTTTTTTAAACTTTGAGAGAAAAACGCTTGTTACCAATTATCGATAATAGAGACACGACTCTTCTGGTATTTTTACAACGCGGACGTAACGCGCCAAAACTCGATCGCTGACTTTGTCGAGAACAGATACTACTTATCGCTTGATAACTCGTAATATAACAACGATAGATTTTTTTACCACGTAATTAACCTAATTTATTCAACACAAACGAATATAAAATCGTCGATTATCACGCGTTAATAATTCAACGAATATTACGAATAATTTGCAAAATACGAAGCCGCGTTCACGTATCAACGTACACGCGGTGAAATAACAAATAAATTATTGGATTATCAGTTTTCTTCATAGAGGGATCATATCCAACGATTTTCCTCCCGCCTATCGTTCCATGAATAAATTTCGTTTTAATTCTCCGTACGAATCGTTCACCGCTATCGTCCGATCCAGCCAAAAAGGGAAGAAAGAGGGAAGCGAAAGGGAAATTCGACGACACTGGTAGATTCGCTGTACGGGAGGATCGAAGAGGGTGCGCGATAATAGGCGTCTATTTGTCGGTCGCTTCGCCTTCGATATGTCGAGGCTTTCGAACGTCCTCGTATTCCCGGATGCAAAGTACTCGCGGAAAACGACTGTAGGAGAACTCGATGCAATCGAACGGGGATAAACAAGTCGACGAGGGGACCGTGCAGATCCACGTTATGAGAACGCGATCACAACCAACTCTCGATGCGCAGAGGAAAGAGAAGGAGAAGAAGAACGTCCGACCGAGAAGAGGGAAAAGACGAATAGCATCGTTGATCCTGGATCGACGATCCGCTCTTGTACAATTTCACGGAACGTGTACATTTTTATCGGAACAAAGGATCGAGCGGGATGTTGCGAGCACGCGTTGCTCGTTAGCCCGCGAAAGACGATACTTGTGATTTCGAGGAAGGTCGGCCGAGTGGCTGAAGGAAGGGAGGGTCGTAGTGGCACCCTTCGTGTACCAGGAGTGGCACACGCCGGGGGTGAGAAATGGCAAAGCCACGGACCGCGTCACGCGAGTCCTTTTGTCGAGAAGCGCAGGGGTCGAGATTCTTTCGCCTTCGAGTGCCTTCGACCCCTTCAGCCACGCAAGGAATTACAAGCCAGGACCCTCGTCGAAAAGGGAACCGAACAAGGATTCCTTCTAGAAAGCGTACGCTGCGATTGGCGTAGCGCGTGCGCCGTAACGCGCCTCCTTCCGCTCTTCTGTACGCTTAATCTTCCGAATATGTCAGAGAGCTTTGCGCGATACGGCAAAGTCGTGGAATAAAAGCGGGATCGTCGATCGGAGGGCCGACAACGAAAACAACCCTTGTCCGTATTTGTCTTTCTCCAGGCGAGCGAACCGAATATGTGCTCCAACGTGTACGCAATTAACTTCAACTTTTTTTTTTTTTTATTTATACGCATATATCGTAACTTTTTAAAACAAGGTATTCGATGCATCGTATAATTTGTACGAGCGTACTGCAGAAAGAATCGTATCCGACACAGTTACGAAGTTGCGCACCTCGCGACGAAAGCTCTGGTAGAAGCGGCAATTTTCCCTCGATTCGCTTCGTTCTTTTACAAACGATCGATACGTATCGTCCCTTGTTTCAATTTTATCGAGAGACCGAGAATTCGGCTCGCAGTAGGCAACTGTTTTCTCGACGATTTGTCGGTAGAGGGTACATTAGCGAGTAGAAAGGAGGGAATCGGTCTGACGAAGAATCTGTCTATCGCTAATGCGCGCTTATCGAGAAATTTACTTCGGCGGTAGATCGCAGGGGAACGAAAAGCTCGCTAAATCCCGCGATCTCGTACAAAGCGCAATATCTGTCCGCCCGGTTCGTGCTCGGGAGAGCTGAAATATTGCCAGCACGCGCGATCCCATCTTCGAGCAGGACCAGACGACCGCTACCCCCGATCGACCTCGCTGCAAACGCAGCACGAACGAAAAGTCGATCTTTCGAAGTGTCAGAAATGCCCGTCCGTTCTTTTATAATTAGCTTTTCAACGTCCAACTGTGCACGCTTCGTTCGTAACTATTAAGAAACTCGCAGAAAGTCGGTCACTGTCTGGAAATTCTTAACACCTTTAACTATTACCTACCATCTCGTTTGAAATTTTCAAGGTGGATAAAGATCGCGCAATTTTAAACGGATAAAAGATACTTAGTTTCGCAATAAGAATTTTATCTCTGCGACAACGAGGTCAAATGTTTTATCGTTTATCGACGAGATACAACTAACTTGAACAGACAACGCGTAACGATGTGATCGCTCAACTTATCGCGTTCGTCTTCCAACTTTTACAAACGTCCAGCTAAAGATCACTGTGACGTAAGCGGAGATTTCGACGATTTCAACTTGGCGATTAGCGTTTCCTAGTTAATTAAGTAAATTTCCTTGATTTCGGGGGACCGCGCGAACCGAACGACCTTGCTCCGTTGGTCGAAATTAGAAGAGCACCAAGGATTCGGCGAACACCTAACGCTTACCTCCGTAGAATCGAGTAAACGCGTCGCGTTAGGTTTCATAGCAATGGCGCATTAACGCGAGCGTTGCGAATGCGCGAGGAGAAAACCGATGCTGCGAGACTGGAGCTTTCATCGATCCCGATACACGCCGGTGGAAGCTCGTAAACAAGCAGGAAGCTTGCGTCAAGATGGGCGAGGCGTGGAACGCTCACGGTTGCACGTTGCTTCGACGATTTAACGTCCGATTCCCTCGGGAGAGAAACGACCGTACGTTAGGTGCGTCCGTATACTCCAGAAAGAAGGACACAGAGATAACTACAGTGGTTCGCGAAAGTACTCCAACATTCGTAGAAACTTTTACAACGTTATTTACAACTTTTACAACTGTTACAACGAAACGCTTTAAAATTTCATTTTGGACTTACTTTGTAACGAGGCGCGACTGTTGCAACTATATTTGTTAATCGTTGGAACCAGTCTGAAAATTGCATACGCGAGTTACGAGATACTTGCTATTAACATTGAAAACAAACAAAGCTTCGTCGTCTCTCCGATATATACACTTGCTCTACATACGTATCTCGAGATTATCTTACCTTTGTACAAGACGCGACACACGATCAGAAAGGGGAACCGATTGATCCATTAGAATTTTTCATTGCAAGATACACAGGATAAGTTTGCACACGGCGTAATAACCTAGGAATACGTGAATTTGTATTTACGAGTTACAAGACGAATATGATCGGTTATCCGAGATCGTGCGATCTCTATCTCCGTTGATCTAAGGATTTCCAACGAGGCAATAATTCTCCGTTTTACATAACGAAGTATATACATAGAGATTTTCCGTGATAAACAGTGAAATACTTTCACGAGCCACCGTAGGTGTACCGAGAAGGAGAAAGAGAGGGAAAGGTCGCCTTTATACGGAGGCAGGCATGCACGTCGTGAGATTGCTCGCCGAGCTTTCGAAGGTAGCCGAGCGCGTGCACGAGCGACGACCTTCGCGCTTAATTTTTCATCGTCCTCGACGAGCGGCGTTCATCGTAGAGCGTCGTCGCGAGCACACGAATCGAGAGCAACTCGATTCCGAGAGATGCCATTGGCGCGAACGAGCGTCGCATGAATGGGACAAACGACCCTGCGTTTCATAATAAAGACACGGTAATGGAAGACTCGACGATGCCATGGCCGTCGTTCCAGCTGTTACTGGCTCGACGAGGATAAACCGCATCTAAGCGATGTTTCCCGACCTCTTTCTCTATCTCTACGGCGCTAAGCAACCGTTCTAGAGAAGGAAGAAGAGTTCAAGGTCTCTCCGTCCAGAATACCAGAATACCGCCGGTTTCGTCCACGTTCCGCAGGATGCACCCAAATCGATCGCGACCAATTTGCTCCTTTTTCTATCTCACGTAACGACAGAGAGGAGGAAAGTAGGCGCAAGGTCCTTGCAGATTAGATCGAGCTCAATTTAGTTGCCTCGGCGGGTTTGACCTCGATTTCCAGCCGTCAGAGAGACGCCCTCCGGCTTTCAATTCGCGCAGGATGTGACACTCTCGTACTCGATCCCCTTTGCTCGGCTAAACGGGAACCATTTAGCATCGAGGGCATCGTAACTCCCTTCCTTTCTGTCTTTTTCAACCACCTACGCTTCATATCCGACGACGATATTATTTTTAGAGGCAGTCGCCTCCTACGAAGACGGTTCGTCTTTGCAATTCCGCGCGATCGAACGAATCGCTTCCTTCGAAGCTCGGTTTGCTTCGCACGATACCTCACCGTGATCTCTCCCGGTGCTCTCTTCGTGCTCGCTTCGTGTTCGCCTCGTGTTCGTCTCGTGTTCGCCCCGTGTTCGCCCCGTGTTCGTCCCGTGTTCGCCCCGTGTTCGCCTCGTGTTCGCCTCGTGTTCGCTTCGTGTTCGTCGTGCGTTGGCCATCTCGAGGAAGGGTAACGATTGCCGGGTATCGATCGGCGTATCGCGAAGCGCCCAGTCGCTGACTTAATTAAGACGTTAATGGAGACAGGGCCGAAGAATCAAAGCGAATTTCACGCTTCCCCTTTCGATCCGTCGACCAGCCCATTAATTTGCCGAGGCAAAGGACGACGTGCCCCGGGAGCCGAGGTTCAGCCGGAGCATACTCGCAGATCCGACGTATATTTGACGTTTGATCGATTGATCGCGAGACCTCCGCCCACGCCGGCAAACCCTTGAATTTTCTCCGCGGCAGCCTATCATCGAACCGTCCTTCTGCGTTTACGACTCCATCACGGGGCCTTTTTCTCGCCCTCGTGAACCCCTCCGTCCTGACATCTTCGTCCACGGCTCTCATACGTCGAAACACCTCGTTTCATTTTTCATCGTATTTTTCTTCAGCGTTATTAGATTAGTTGCACGCGAGGATACGCATCGAGCAGCGAAATAAAAGAGACCACTCGCGCGGCGCGATATCAACTCGACAGGGTAGTTCGAGTTTAACGCTAAACCTACCGACGTTTCATGTACGCCTAATCCTACCATGAGCATGAGCGGTTAAACGATCGCTTCAAAAAAAAAAAAAAAAAAAAAATGCATCTTAACGTTTATATCAGATATAGACATTACATACAGATATGTATCTTTACTGTTTAAGTAAGCAATAAAGAAAGTTGCGAATATTGAAGAATGGGTTGTACGTGTGTTATAGGAAAAGTCAACAAGGCGATACAGTAACGTTGTATACAAGAAATTCTAAACGAAATTTCAGAAACGGTCGTTTGACCGCGCGACGGTAGATTTGGATTAGGTTAGATTAGGTTAGGTTAAGAAATCAAAGAATCCGAAGGTAAAGGTAGTTCGTCGAATTTTAGCGTACGAAACAGCCAAAGCAACGAAACGCTGGTCAGAAATGTTTAAACGTCGAAACAAATTCGCCGCATGTATGAAAATGTAAACTCGCGTAAAACGGTATATACCGTATAAACCGTATAAATGTTATCTGACATTCGCATAGAGGTTGTAGCAATCTCGCATTGGTGCGGTAATTACCTTGGTTGGAATCACGCTCGCGAAATTAGGATACAAAGAGGCGATTCTCCCACGATACGCTCGATTCTCCGGATCCCTGTTCGTGGAACCGTCCGTTCCAGAATGGTGATTACGACGAAATCTCCTTCCGCCGTTTTAACGCACCGTTTACCACTTATAATTAATTTGATCTCGTACGATCCGAACCTCCGTAACGCGTTAACAGATTACTCGGGGAATTCGGTAAGAGCGTCCGTGTATCTTACACGGGACAGTGAACGAGAGCGGAGAGCAACGAACGAAAGAACGAGACGGGACCGTGGAGAGAAGTTATCGTACTCGAGCGTATATCTTTACAGCGGAGAACTTTCATCGTTCGTGTGCCAGAGACAAACTTTTCCCTTTCCAAGAGACAATGCCGAGGATCTCGTCGGTCGATCGTAATTCACGACGCGGTCGTCGCACACTTCTGCCAGACTCTCTCGCCAGAGAGTCTGGCGGCCGGGCCGAGGGAGACAGGAAGCGGCGCGAGACAGGAAGGATATCCTGCGAGAAAAGAGCAAAGAAACTAACGTAAGAAGACGTAACGTCGTGGTAACAATCGTGGTAGACAGCGGCGGACGAACTAAGGAGAAGCTTTCGTACATCGAGATAACGAATTGTAACGATCAACTGGATTTTTAGATTCGAAGCATCCGCGATAAATTGGACGACGACGCATTTCCGATAAATTCGGTTTATCATTCCGCGAAATTCACGTTCGTTTCGTTTCGTCTAAACGGCTCCGAAACAAGTTACAAAGCAATCGCGAACTTGGTCGGACGTATACGTGGCTACGATTTATCTCTATTCTGTGTTTCTATCCGACGATGGAAATTAATAAAATTTACACGCACGCACAGTCCTTAACGAGACATCGTAAACTTCTGTTTTTCCTGTTCGTGGTAGTAATCGTGCGTAGTAATCGGTCGTTTGTCTTATCGTCAACCTTGTTCCTGTTACGTAAGAGAATTTATCGGTGCCGGTGAGTTATAAAATTCCACTTAAGGGGCACAGGTCGTGCGTTTCGACCACCGTCGGAACGATCTAACTTTAGAATCGGTCTAGTCACCTACTACCTACACCTTTCCACCTACTGCATCTCGCTGTTATCTGGCGAAGCCGGACCGAAGGTAGACAACCGGCATTGTTAACGTCCTCCACGAGCGGAGGTGGAGGCTTCGCGTAGGGGGACGCCTTCCGTTTCAACGCGAATCTCCGTGTGTCGCGATATCCGAGCTGGTAAAGGCGCGAGAAGTCGCGAAACTTTCGATTTCTCGTCGTCAGACGCCACAAATATCGCGGACCGATGGAAACGCGCCACGTTTACGAGCAACCGTGCATAGAGACGAACGTTTGCGGAGATTAGCGTTCACGGGCAACAATTACTGCCTACGTAATGGTTCGTGATAACTCTGCCTAACGCGGTGGTTCTCGACACGCGAGTCCAGTTACACACCTTCTTCGAACAATGCTTCGAAATTACAGCCAACTCTCTGCCCCAGCGCCAGGGAATCTGAACCAAAGTGCACAACGTTGGGGCGTTCGATGACGTTTACGAGCCTCCTGTCTGCGCAACGAGATCTTTTTCCACGTGGGCGCTAAACTGTGGGAAAGAACGTCGAATCAACGAGATAGAATCTTCGTGGATCAACCCTGTCGGCGATATCGTCGTACGTGTAGCAGGACACGGATTCGTTTCGGTCAAACAGGCTGCAAACGCGAACGAAAGAGAAAACGATCTGTTGAAAATTCCTTCGCATTGGCATCGATGGCGTGTTTCTTCCGCAACACGATCCTTCGTTGGTTAAAATACAAGGAAGGATACTCCAACGATACCAACTCTCCGTACAATAATTGATATTCTCATAATACGATTCCACGAAACGAATCTCTCGGTACGAAAGCACGTTACATTTGGCCAAACGTGTTTTTGCCAGGTACGTATCGAGATTGATAAACCATCGACATCCAACTTTCTCTCGTCGAGTTTCCGAAATCTCACGCTGTCCGCTTCGTTCAGTCCCTTCGACGCACATCCCAAAACTTCGTCCAACTTTGACTCGAACGAGTTCTCTGACGCAACCGCTCTGTCAAGGCGTTTCCAACGACGGAGCATCGCTGCGAAGCCAGTACGTAACCAGACACGTATATCGCTGTACGAGATTCAGCCAACAGGATCGTCCAACAGAACGCGACGACAAAGACGAACGAACGAGAGAGGTCGTCTGAAAATTCGGCAACGCGCTGATTTATACTCCGATACGTACGTTCAATTGGCTCGAATTCCTCGAGCTAATAGCGGCTGCTGTAATCCCGACCGAGTTCCCTGAGACGACCACGAGGACGACGAGAGAGCGCAGCTGCGGATCGTTGGTAGACGGACTCTTGCCCGTTTACGCGTCTGTTTGCCTCGTCCTGTTTGCGCGTGGGCGGCAAAAGGGGGAGGACGAAGGAGTAAACTGTGTTGTAGATGTAGGTAAGCCGGGACTGTAAATACCGCATCGTTGCTGCCTACCTCGCGCACCAGGGAGGCACGTCCGGTATGGTATATCGTCTTATGCTTCATCTCGGCGTTCCTCGCGCCGCGCCTAGGCCAAGGATAAAATATAATAAATCGAAGCGTTACGATGATTTTAACCGAAGAATAGGCTCGTCGTACTACAGGGTGTTTCAGGAAGTTGCGCTCGAATCTCGAGCCTCGTTCTCAGCGTCGTTGTTTCTGTTTCTCGAGAGAGGAGCTCTCAGCTTCGAACTTTACCGATGCAATCGAGACAGCCGAGTCTCGTTACAGGGCTGACGAAATTTACAAACGTTTCGTACAAGACGCGTTTCTACGAGCGTTCCGACGCTTCCTACAACTTCGAAACCAACGACGTTCGAACCCGTTTACCAAGACCTTCCTACTCGTTTCGGTAACTACTACACCTTCCTGAACTTTGACTTCAATTTCACGGAACACCATATATAGGGTTCGCCTCTCGTGAACCAACCACTGGGCTCGCCCCGTGATTAAACCATCCTCAAGGCTCCGCTCGATGTTTCCTATCGCTTTATCCTAATCCACGTCTCGAAATAATCGCCGACCAGCAGCTGCTCTCGCCGAAGCGAAACCGAACCGACGCCGCGCGTAGCCACTGATCTAGGAAAGATTCGCGCGGTCAAAGTTTGGCACAGGCGGCGAAGGAAATTGCTCGCGACAGCCGGTGCTTCGGCGTTTGACGTCGATCAGGTTCGGAACTCGCCTCGAGTCAGCTTTCGTGATTTCGTGTTCGAGGACAGAGCGAGAGGGAGGCAGGGAGGGAGGAAGGAAGAGAGAGAGAGAGAGAGAGAGAGAGACAGACAGACAGACAAACAGAGAGGGTGGCGTAAAGTTGGCCCGCCTTGGTCAGGTCGAGTCGTGGCCGAATTTACGAGCGCGTGTCGGAGGAATAGGGCTCTCCGCTTGCGACACACGGCTCGACTGGGTTGCGTCATCGGCGAGAATCGGCTCGGAGGCGATTCGAAGCTCGCCTCGGTCCGCAGAAATCGCGGCGCGATGGGGCGCGGCACTTTCTCTCGAGGAGCGGTCTCCGAACCCCGAGATACGGGGTCCAGCCTGTTCTTTTCGCGTCGTTATTTACGGCGGCCATAACGTTACGCGGAAACGGCCGATAACTAAATTTCCACGGCGACGATTAATACCTCGAGGATTCGAAAGGCGATCGAGCTCGACGCGGACGCGGCGCGACCTCGTTGTAAATTACAAGGAGCGAAGCTGGCCGGCCAGTCGTACAAAGCGCCACGAATCCGTCGTAAAAAGTCTGATCGCGGACTTTGAGGATTACGCGGCGAAGCGATCGCGATCCCTCGAGACGGATGGCGACGTAACGAGCGTAACGACGATTTCGATGCGAAAGAGAGCGTGAGAAAATACGCGAAACGTGGATCCTCTTCGTCGCGAGGACGAACGTTCGACCTTCGTGATCTGGTTCGCGCGTGGCACGACGCCACCACTGATTTCGCGGAAATTTTATCGAGCCGGGGGCTACGGAAAGAAGCGACGAGGTAAATTTTATCCGAGAGGAAGACACTGGGTCTGTGATTGATCTAATTCCGGGCATAGCTAGACGAGTTTCGATCCGCGTAGCTTTTTGGCAAGCAGGGTATCCGGAGGTGGGAGGAAGTTCGTCGCGAGGGAGATTTTAACCTTATTCCTGTCACGTAGCTGGCGGCCGACCAAGTCCTCTCAGATATCTGTAACCGAGGTATAAGGACCCTTTAAATGTCGGCCATCCGTCTCGAGTCCTGCAACGAGTTGGCTAGCGAAATCGCTTCGCCGAAATTCCTTCCACGGTCGTATCCGCGCGTGGGCGACGACGAAACATCGTCAGCGTTTCTGTTTGACCTCTCGTCGTACGTTCGTTTAATTATAAATACAAACATACAACTCGTCCAGTAGGTACGAAAACGTTCGATCGTTGGCGCGTTCCTGTGCTTCGTTTCTTTCTTTTTTCTTTTTTTCGAACGTAGAGATCGAAAGTCGTTTTGTAATTGTTTAAATCGGCTATCGAATCAGCGAGAAAGCGTCGTTGGTTTTCACGCGACGTTTTCTCCGCTAGTGAATCGAGCTTGAAAATTTGTCGCAAGAACGTAGCAAAAGGTGGTGTACTGGTAAGTCGCGGAAATCGGAATCTCCGGAGTATCGTGTATCGATATTTTAATTCGATATCGTATTTCCGAGAAATAAAAGAGAATTTTCTTGGAAAGATGCCGTCGCAAACGTTCGCACGATGTCCCACGATCGAGGAATAAACGTCGCTCGATTTTAGGGAAGACAAATCGCGAGTGGGTCGATCGTTTGCTTTCCCAGAGATTTTCCGCCCACGCCAAGGGGTTGCAGTCTCGCGTTTAATAATAATAACGCAAACAATAATGATAATAATCCCACGCGGCGGAAGATGGTGTTGCTGACTAGGTGGATGCAAGCTAATTCACGATGACCGAGCGCCGCGCTGCTACTTATCATGATAAATGCCCTATACGGGGATCGGCACGGCCGCCTAAGACGATGAAATATTTCCGCAATAACCATAACCCTTCGTCGTGGCTTCCCACGCCTTTCCGCGAGTATACGCCGTTCTCCGTGTGCCTTTGCTTGACCACTCCCGCAAATCTTAGTCTCGCACGTCTCGCCAACCAGCGTCCGATCATGGTAACGTTTTGCTATACTCGACTTGTTTGCGACACTACTCTAATCACGCTGCTGTGTACGCTCAGGACGATCCAAGTTAATACCCACGAATTTATCAGGGATCATGACGATTGTAAATCAAAGGAGAATCAAACTAAAAAGAATTCACGTCCGAGTTTAAATGATTTTTACCAGAAGCAAGCATCGTAACCAAATTACCAATAACGAGAAAATACTTTTAACGCGTACGACGGCTATCGGTAGCTGCGAAAGAAAAAGGTTCGCGGTGAGCAAACTCAACGTAGTAAATTCTAAAGTAAATCCAAAAGAACAGCGTTTGCAACGTCGTCGCTTTATTTTTTAATCTGCCCAGTTGTCGGTCAGTGCGACTTTTAAACACGAATGCGAACGACAGTCGCGTCTCGTTACAGCGCTAATGAAATTTCAAAATCTGCCCGTCAACGCGCGCAGTAGAAAAATTTCCCGCGACGATTATCCAAATTATTCGCCGTATCGCTGTATCTGCTTCAGCCGGCGCAAACTACATCGACCGGACAACAGGTTTCCGCGTTTCCCATTTTACCCGACGAACCTCGCATCCTACGCGACGGTAAGTTCAGTTACGTTAATCCCGGGTAAATAATTAACGGACCCTTCTAACGAACTATCGGCAAAACGATAAATCTTCTTCGGGCCGTTTGCTTGTTTATCTAAAACCCGCGAGCCGGTGCGATAGCAGACGCGCGAAAAGGAGCAAAACCCGCGCGGATTCAAAGGGAGGTTCGACCGAAAAGTGCGAGCCGCATTATCCTCGACGATTTATGCGGCTCCTTTCCCAAACGCATTCATCATTCCACGGTGTCGGCGGCTCGCTTTCAGCCCACTCTCCCCCGTCCGTCTCTCTCTCTCTCTCTCTCTCTCTCCTTTCCTTTATCGTCTCTTCCTTCAACCAGAGAACTCCTCTCTCCGTTGGCCTTCGCGTCCAACCGTCTCGGCCCGCGATTCAAGCCCCTTTTGCCGAACTCTCCTGCCACGCCGTCTCCTTTTCGCGACACGGCTCGACACGAGCCCCTCTACATACGAGGGACACACTCTCGCTCTCGTCGTTCGTTCTCTCTCGCTGCGAGTCTGTCGTGTTCGCCTGCTCCTTCTCCTCTCCTCTCCTCGTCTACCCTTCCTTCTTCTTTCTTTCTTTCTTTCTTTCCTTTTCTCCTCCGGCTCGATCAGCCGAGCCTTTTTCGGCGCAGGAGAATCGCACCGTTCGGACCACCCCGGAACTCGCCACGATACTTTATAACCCCTGTTTGGGAACAGGTGTTGCGACAGTCTGCGGCCCCAGCCAGCCGCCAGTTTCTATGGTTTTCCGAATCACCTTAACGTCGGCGGTCTTCGTCGATACGGTGTCGGCGTGTCTAAGCGCGGCTGTGTACTTTGGATCGTCCTCCTTCTATCGTTGGGAAATTATCGAAAGAGTTCGCCGAAACTACTGGATCGGTAAAACGGCGCCCCTACGAGACCCTAGGGGTTTTCGTTTTTGCTGCAACTTGCAAGATAGGCGTCGTGCCATTCCTCTTCTCCTCTTTCTCGACTTTGAAAACGATACAGACAGATTTGGAATTCGCGCGAGTTGTAAAACTTCGAAGGGTAGGCTGACAAATTTGATATGGAAATTAAAGTCGTTGCGTCGTTGTTCCCCTTTTCCATTGATCGATCGAAACGCAGAAACTCGGAACTTGTCGAATCGCGTGGAAACTTTGGAGGACTTTTATTTGGAAAATTACGCGACGTCGATGTTGTTGCAGAGTCGAAACGAACTCGGTTTGCCTGTAAACGACCGAGCACGCTGGTTCCGACACTCTCGCGCTCGCTCGTACCGGGGTCGTCCAACTTTACGGCGGCGTTTGTTAACGAGGCGCCGACAGGTTCTCGATAATTACATCGGCACTTTTGTCACGGGTCCGAAGAGACGACCGCAAAAAAAGCAACGATCCTGATGAAACCCTCGAGCGTAATTCATCGAAGGGGACACCGGTGCATCGCGTTCGTTTTCATTCCAAGTTTCTGATTTCAGCTTCGTCATCGATAACAAACACCCCTTTCATTATTTCGTCCCGATCGATCTTGGATTTATATTTGTTTGTTTATTTATCCGTTCGTTCGTTCGTTTATTTCTCACGAATGAAACCCTTGTGTACGTGGAAAAGAGAGGCAGAGGCATACAAAGATGTATAAAAATTACGTTGTTACAACGAAACGAACGACGATCCAGACACGCTGTATTTTGAAACGTCAATTTCGTTTGATGCCCTATGGAGTTCGATTTTGATCAGATCGTTGCGTACAAATATTATTTATTGCGCGTGCAAATATTTATGCATCGCGTATTAAAATATATGTTTATATCCGCTTCATTTGTGCGCCTTTTAATCATCGATCGAGCAATTTCAAAATTGTATACAACGATGTCGTAAATAATAATCGCGACACTCGTGTATTGTGGCAGTGCCGATGCAATTTCGAAAAGTTTCACACGACTTATATACAGAGTACGAACGCGAGGTTTTTCCACCAAACGTAGAAATATTTTTGCCAGCCAGCGTGTATCGAATTCCGTCTAATTGGCATTTCTCCGTGGAAACGTACGGTGTCCACGTGACAGATGTATAACACGCGCCTACTTAACAAGGGAACGCAAAAATCGCTCTTTAAGATGCGTGCCTCTTAAGAAGGAAACTTCCTCGCCAGACGCAGGAGAAGGGAGCGCAGTTCAACGTTCGGAGTTTTTCGAATCGGTCGTTCGCCGGGGCCGAAATTTGCATTTAAAACCACGGCCGAGGGCACGAAAATAAAAAGAGGCGAGCAGCGCGCGATTTGACGAGCTCAGACGCGTCGGGATAGGAGGATGGTAGTCGACCAGGTAAAAAGAAAGCGACGCCGGTCGAAAGGATCGGTCGATGTTCGTCGGAGAACAACGGTGGATCATCCTTTCTCTCTGGCGAATCGTATGGATCGTATCGTATCGGAGCATGGTCCAGTTTGATCTTCGAGCCCACGCACGAAGCGAACTGTCGTTCCGGCCGATTTCGGCTTCGAACGCGACGCTCTACGATTTCGAGCGTGTTTCAACAAAGAACGAACGAGCTTCGTACATTCGAACGATCTCTCGACGAAAACGTTATTTGTCATCTCGACGTCTCTCGTCTGTCTTCGTTTTTGTCCCCGATGTCGAAAGATCTTCTTTCCTCGAGGACAAAGATGTTTCGTCCTTGGGACCGGCCTCGACCAGTCAACGCCAAATCCATCGAATCTCTGATCGTTTATAAATCGATTATCCTTTCGCGCAAGAGGATAAGCAACGAATCGTAAGTACGTCCCGTCGATAATTTCTACGCGAAGAAGTCGACGTTCGTAGAAATCTATATCGTCGACGAAACCGTCGTTTGCTGTCACTCGCGAACGCTGTCCCCGACGGGCCCCGTCTCGATTCTCACGACGTAGTCACGAGTTCCACCGAAATTGAATCTCGCAAATCGACTTCGCAGCTACGCTGGTTTATCCCTGAAAGGCGCAACCTGTTTCGCAGCTTCGTCCGGTAAGCCGTTTAGCCACGTATCTCCGGCAGCCGGGACAGCAATCTCCAATTTCGTGGCGGATCTGTTCGCGGGACCGCGAAGCAACGCGGCTACCTCGAGTCGAAAGAGGGACGAGCGTAGGACGCAAGGTCGTCGGAGAAAGAGAGAAATTTCGGTTTTTCATCGCGGGTAAAACCACCTGCCAGCGCGAATCTCCGCATGAATTCTCCGCTCTCTAGCCAATAAATCCTGCGTGGGCCCCTCTTCTTGGTTGTAAAACGTCGCGTCGGCGAGCCAGCGTTATATTCGCCATCTACCGGAACTCTCCCCTTCTCTCCCTTCTCCGCGACATCCTTTCACAGCCCTCCAACCCCGTTCTCGTGCTCTTTGTAGCGCCCCGAGACGCTCCGCCGATCTCCTTCGCAACCTTTTTCCCTTTCCACCGAAAAAAAACACCGCTCTATCTTCTTACGACAATTATTTCTCTTCCCTTCTTCGGTTCGGCTGCTTCCCCTGGCAAACGAAATCACCAGCCGCAATTTAATTAGAGCCAAATTTCAGCGACTAGCGCGCGCGAGGACAATGGCGCCAGTCTGGCCTTCGAGATCTGACAGGGGATACGTCGGATGTAATTCTTGCTGCTTTTGGCGAAGTCTGCGATGTAAGGTTAATTTGAACCGTAGCCGGCTAGCCAGATACGAGAGGAAGAAATATATTCGATATTTGAAAGATACGAGTCGATTTTTGTTAGTTTTTTGTCAGCCGGCGATCGAAGGGAAGCGTTCTGATACGAAGGAGCCGCAGAAGGGAAGAATCCGGTAGATTTTCGAGGATACACCGAGAACCAAACTCGAGCGTACGCTTTGAAGGCGAGAAAATTACTCGAAGGCTCTTACGTACGTGCCTAGCTTGAAAATTGATCGAAAAGATGTAAAGTAGGTAGGAAAGCAGAAACACAGGCGAGTCAACGTTACACGAACTTTGCTCTTGCACGATGTACGCTCGCTCTTAGACGAATCTACGATGTTTATTCGATCGTCGATTCCAAGGAAATTCTCAAAAAATAAGAAGAAAAGAAAAAAGAAAAGAAAAGAAAACCGTAGGCACTCGGCACAATTTTCCGTACTTTTCGATTTCTGCGGTTGATCGATACGGCTCGCGAGACGGTCCGTATCTGAAACATCCCTCGCGAGTTTGGATCGTGTTCTCGGATTCCACTCGCCGAACGAACCCTCTGCTCGTCCGTTCGATTTTTCCAAGCGCAGAAATCGCGAGCGATCTTCCAAGTTGTTGCAATGGTGCTACGAGTTCGCTATACGCGATTCTTCACCGCGTGGCGAGGAGAAAACGACGAAAGAAAGGAAGCGAAGAAGAGAAGAACAGAGAAGAGGAGAAGAAGCAGAGAGAGGCAGGAAAAGAAAAGTGGGAGGAAGGTAGGGCCTGTATCGTTAAAGCACGGGGATCACCTTGTTTTTCCAGCGGTGGTATTCATTTCAAGGACAGGAGAAACATTTCGATCGGTTGTAAGGGCGATTCCCGGCGCAGATTTTCTGCGGGGCAGCTAGCAAAAGGATGCACTAAATCTTGGCCGGATATCTCGCGAGTATATCAGAGTCAGTGTGGCAGCGGGGTGCCCGATGCGGCGTAGCTGCGCTCCGGTGAAACAACGCTGCCGAAGAAGAGAAAGAGACGAGGGAGAGAAAGGAAGAGGGAGGGCTGTTATTGCAGCGTTTGCTGCTTTTGCAGTTGCGGACCGTCGTCGTCGTCGTCGTCGTCGTCGTCGTAGTCGTAGTCGTAGTCGTAGTTGTACCTATCTTGCGTTGCTGCCGTTGTTGCTTCTGCTGGCTGCGATCGGCCACGTATCGACCGTTTCGACGAATCTTTTCGCTGGATGCATCGCCGACCCCTGACGTCCAGAGAGGATGCACCTGGCGTTGCTTAGACGCCTCGCAGCGTTTCGCGCTCCCTTCGCCGAACCTTTAATAAATCGACCGTCTTTCGAGATGCCTAGAAGCCAGCGAGGGGTTACGCGTCGGGTCTGGATCGACTTTGAAAAACTTCGTCTCGAGACTCGTCGCTTTTTTCGCTGGACGACCAATTCGACGACTCGCGCTAACTCACTGACACGATCGAGTTGGTACGACCAAATGGATTCGAGATCCAGAGAAAGCATAGTTGATCTTGTAACGACGAATCGTAATTACGGTGGCACCCGTCACTCTTTTCCAATTCGAGCGACAGTGTACAGTGTCGTAGAAATCGTTGAACAAGAGCACGTTGCGTCTGCTACGGTAGGAGCTAAGAAGAACTTGAGCTCGATCATACAACGCGCGAACGAGTTTCACGATCGGTTCGCTAATTCATCGATCGATAAACACGGTCGAGTCGATACGCTCGAATACGTTAGTCGTCGTTTCTTTCCAAAAATTAGATCGAGAGAAAAGTTGGTCGTCTTGTAACCGACCGTTACCCTCCTCTCCTCGCCAAATATACAGAATGTTTCAAAAACTTGCAGTCGAACTTCGTGCTCGTCGAAACGAGCAAACAGGCGACGCTCTGTATTGTCAGTTTCAAATACTCCGCTCAGCCAGATAGCAAGATTTCTCTCTCGCTCTCTCGCTGATACATCACTCTCTCTCTCTCTCTCTCTCTCTCTCTCGGTGGCGGCGAAAAACGACTCTCGATCGCATTTTCCAGCGCGAAGCTCATAAATTTAAAAGGCTCGTCGGGCGCATATCTCGAGCAACTTTAAAGCTGCGAGCCGGAGAGTCGTCGAGCGAAGCCCGACGGTGTTCCGGGATCCTCTGGCGCGCACTGTGTGTCTAACTAGCGCGGTGCTCGCGGGGGCGGAACTACGAACGGCAATTTAACAGGCACGCAACACCCGTCGCTCTATTTTATACAGCGAGGTATACGCTGCGTGGCGGCGGGGGTCGAGGGAGACCGTTGGATTACGACGGCCTTCCGCGCGCTACATCGGCTCGAGTATCGATAAACGATGCCGGGAAGCGGAGCGTCGAACCCGTGCCGCGCGCGAAAATGCCAGCCGAATCGATACGGCCCTGAGTTCACTGCACCGAGTTAGAAGAGTCGGCCGCGCGCGCTGCGCCGCCACAATGGACCGGTCTCCTCTGACCCCCGATGACCCAAAAGTCCGAATCTCAGGGTTAAAACGACCTCGTTGTCGGCGAGCGTCGATCGTTGACCGCGCGTTTCCCGTCTTCGTTGCTCCATCTGGAAACGCCAACTAACTAACCGCAGGCTGGAATACACGCGCCAGAGTTTTCCTTTTTTTTTTTTAGCCAAAAAATCGCAAATAACCCGCTTCACGCGCCGATGATCGATTGCCCCGCAACATAAAAATAACCCGCGTGGCAATCGAGTTCCATTAAGCGCGATCATAAAAACACGGCTCTGCGTAAAAGTTTCGCCGGCTAACTACGATCGTTCGTTACCAATCGTTCCGCTAATCTCGAATCGATCGAGTTGAGAAAAGTGGAAAACCGATAACTAGGCGATTAATTAAACGCGGTTAAATAAATCGCGTATCGTGATATAACGTATAATTATACGACGATGACGATAAATAAATGGCAATTCTTTGCCGAAAGGGATCGAAAGAATGACCGCAAAGCGACGAAAGTACCGTCTAAGAAACTCGTCCAGGAGGGCAAATAAAACTGCATTATGCACGAGTGTCGGCGAGTACGCGCGAAAGCGAGCGAGCGAGCGAGTCTCTTTATCCAGAAAGAACGCAGGATCGCGAGTACCGTGCGCCGGGGAGCAGCACTTTAATGGGCTTCCATTTCACCGGAGTCTGGTTCCATTAAATTCGCGTACGAGACTCCGCGGGTTACCTGAAATTATCGTCCCCTCGATAAAGATACATCGAACTCGCGTTTCGCCGTACGCACGAAGCCACCAGTTGTCACTATCCTCGAGACGTCTACGATCGAACAAGTAAAACGCCGAAACGAAACAGTTTACGTAAGTTTCGGCGCCACGAACGGACCTCCGTCCACATTTTCTTCGCGTGCACGCGAGCAATATGCGGTAACGAGATTACGCGAGTTGCACGGGACCCGTGTTGTAGGTCCAGCGACCTTGAAATTTGCAAGCCAACCTGGCTCGAGAAGGGGAGAGTGGTTTGGCCGGAAATTTAAGCTGTCGTCGTTACGCACGATCCATCACGCCAATGAGGATGCGTGCCGTGTAACGCGCGTTTAACAAGATTCACCCAGTAACCAGAAAGTCTCTTACCACCGAGCTTCGAGACGAGCATTCCTCTTCTTGGCTGTCGTCGAACCGAAGAATCTGTTTACCACGACGAAACCTTTCCAACGAAACGGTCGTTTCGTAACTTCCAAGCCGGCGCTCGTCCCTCGACGAATACAAGGCAGACAGCACGGTGGTACTCGGAGAAACGCGCGTCAAGTTTCTGTCCCATCCGAGCTCGAACTCGCGAGCGTAGTAACGTAACAGGGCAAAATTTTGTTTTACTTAGTCGACTATGTAACGCGTAGATAAATTTTCGTTGACGTATTCTACTTCTGCTCGTGTTCCGTTAGCGCGAAGAAGACGCGATCGGAGTCGAGGACGAGGCATTTAAAATCGTGGCGATTTGAGAGAGCAGAGGTTGCAGAGATCCAAACGGCCTCGTAGAGGCGTAAAAGTTAATCGACTGTCTAGGAGTTGCAGACAACGGACAGAGCCATTCGTTAATCAACTCGGACGAGCGAAGCGGGTCAGCGGTAGATTTCTGAAATTCAAGAGATTCCAGGCTAAATTTGTTCGTCGTTGTTAATTACGATCCGTAATGGTAGCTCTACGTTCCGATTTATCGGCAGAAAATCCGACAAGTATCTACCGTTCCCTCTTTAATCATTACGTATTACGTAGAATTACTCGACCGCGCATCGGGAACACCCGTGATAAAGTAGGCTTTATTAAACCGTCAAAGTAGAAACTCTATTAGGCAGAGTATAAAAAAGCAAGGATAAATAAGATTCGAAACCCTTGGAGATTTGTCGACCATCTGTATCATCTCTCGACAGGTTGCTCCGTTGCACCAAAGAGGGGAAAAGGAAACAGAGTTGAATCGATCTAATGATCCCGCAGCGAGGAGCATCTCGCGAAGAAGAGGGTAGGTTAAGACCCACTGATACACTGGCACGCAAACGTATCCGACGTTATCTTCTTCCCCCTCGTGTCTGTTTCAGGACGTGGCAGCTTCCCTTCGCGGCATATCCTGCCAGTCTTTCTCGAGCGTGCGCTTTTTCGCTGTCTTTCCTTTTTACTTTTTTTTTTTTTTTCAAACCTTTTGCGGTGCCCGACTGCTTTATTTCTTCTCTTTTAACGTCCCTCCCTCGGTCGGCTCTTTTTAACTTCTCTCGTTTTACTTGCCGATTCTCCAGGACTTTATCCTCCACCTGTTTCGATCCACCACCTTCCACTTTTCGATCCTTTTATCGCGTCCTCCCTCCTCCGCCCCTCTCTTCCTACTCGACTCCTCGAGGATTTTCCTAGCTCCTTCTTCGTTTCGTACCTCCCGTCTCCTTCGTCCTTCGTCTTCCTCCCCCGAGCCTTTTAATCTCCGTCGTTTCATTTCGCGACTGTCGTTCATCTTGCTTCGACTCCTTTTTCCCCACCCCCCTCCCTCTCTCTCTCTCTCCCCCTCTCGATCCGCTCCTCCACGCTTCTCCTTTTCATCTTGCTCGCTTTCTTTCCTCCTCGAAGGATCTCCGACGCCAGACATCCACGTTCCACTTCCACAGTTTTTGTACCTCGCTCGTTTTCGCCTTAGCTCGCCTCGTTCCTCTCCCCTCCCTCCGCCCCTCTTCTTCTCAACTACCTTCTATCCACCGGCTCTTCCTCCTATACGCATCGATCTCTCGTCGATATCTGGCGCTCGCTCTCCGCGAAAAGCCACTCGAACCGCGAATTTCTCTCGGCTTTTGTTCAGCTGCCGCTTTTCTTTCTCCTATTATTAATCCCGAACGTTTTACCGCGGTAATTTCGTCGCTCTCTTTGCCGCGGAATTTTCGACAGATTACGGACAACTCTTTCCCCCGACGCGTTAATTCCTTCAAATCCCATCAGCCACGATCAGCCAAGCGAGCCTTCGAACCTTTGCCCTGGAAGGCACACGAGGGAGAACGCCGGAGAAAGGAAAGACGATACGGAAGAGACGAGAAGGCACAATTTCGAAGCCCCCTTTTTAATTAAGCGGCCAAACGAGCTTTCGACGATCGTACGAGTCACCGATAAACCTTTAACGACAGCCGAGTCCCCTCGAACAGACTTCCCTCCCACGTTGTAGAAACCTTGCTTCTCCCTCTTATTATTTTCCTTAATATCCACTCGGCGACGGTGCAATTTCGAAGCACTCGGTTCACCTTAACGACTCCGTAGTCCCGCTAAATCCCCGACGTTTTCTAAAATGAATTTTCCTCCTTCTTCTATCGGCGTCGACAGAGTCTAACGATATTTGTCTTTGGTTCGTCGCGAGGAAACTTTTCCGCGGCCATTTCGATATCAGATTTCGCGGAACGACAAAGACGAAACGGTAAAACTCGGCATCGTCGACTTTTATACGCTCGGTAAGCGAGAAACGTTTCGGGAAAGCCGACGAATACACTCGACAGTGAAAACGCAGAAGAACGACGAAGACCAGATCGCTCGTCCGATCGATCGTGAGAAGTGTCACGGGTCCATCTATTTATTTCTGGCACGTATTTGCCTACATCGACACGCGACGCTCGAATCGGCATCCGCACTGCGGATCTCCCTTTGTGTTTGAATCGATGCGGACGTCTTCTCGAAATAAAACGATATATTTCTATTACGTAAAACAATCTATTCTTATAGCAGAAAACAGATTCGCTTCTAGAGAACTAATATCTGCGGATACAGCGGCAGCAAGATACGATCGAGATACGATCGAGGCAGGATCGAGGTAGTGGAGAGAAACAACACAGATTAAAAACACGTTGGAAACACGTGTGTGTACCACGCTCCGATAATTAATATCCGAGCTTTGTCGTTAAAGTTCGTAAAATGTTTTACCTGGTCGTAATTCGACGCTCGAAATTTGCAACGTATAACGTTACGTTATAATTAACCGAACCGACAGTGATCGCGATTCCGTCCCAATTCTCCTGGTCTTGCGTCGTATCACGACGCGAAACTTGCACCGTGCGAGAATGATCGCAAGTTTGGTCAAAATTTAGGACACGCAATCGACTAATCAGACCGACGATTTGCAAACGAAAGAAAACGAAACTGGGGAATGTAGAACCGCGAGATACAGGAAAGATCCGAGGAGATAAAGAAAGATGGCAAAGTAGAAGCAAAGGTCGGACGCTCGGCACATTTGGATGGCCAGTGCAGGAGATTTTTAAAAGGTCAAGTTTGCCCCGGTTTATATATTTGCCGATCTCTGTTCCACCGTACTATACGCCTCCGTATCCAAACACCTATCTCGCGTTTATCGACTTACTTATTTTTGGCACGTGTTCACGTTCGACGAAAACACCGACTCTGACTGGATCTTCTCCGAGTCTCTGTGGATCCGCAGTGCGGAGGATCGCCATGTTACAACACGTGCTGGCCAGCTCGGCCGTCTCTGGCCTCGCCACCGCAGCTCACCTGTCATTTAGCGGTCGCTTTAATGGAAAGCGAGTGCCGCTGCCACAATGCGAGTACGTTCTTCGCCGGATATAACGAACCGATATCGCGGCCTGCTTGATCGTCCCGAGCGACGACAGCACGCTTGCGAAGCCGGTCTCGGAAAACGAATCTCCTTATAAAATACAGGCTCTACAGGCTTAACCGCGTCTCGGTTTCGTTCGACTTTAACGTTGTCATCGCGCAATAAAGGCTGAAAGGTGGCTGCCGTTGGCGTGCGATCTCTTGGTTTCCAGCGAACTTCGCGGTATACCAGTCGTTGGTCTTTGTTCGGTTTAGCCGTGGCTCGCGGTGATCGATGAAACGGTTGGTTAATGGATTTTAGAAACCGAAAGTGCCGGCTCGGCCGATGATTCATCCGTGTACCTGATCATACAGTTACGAGTTACGAGAGTATGCTGCTTTGGAACGTTACTTTTCAGAGCGTGCATTTTTCGCAATTCCTTCTCCAAGAAATTGGCAGATTTCTTTTTGGATCAGACTTTGGATACGCAGCGACGATCCTTAGTTATCGGTAGATATTTCGCGCGATGGTTGAGAATTTTCCTAAGTGATGATATGACACGACTGTTCGAACAGAAGAGGTTCTTTTCGAATCAGGACATTGGCATGTTCGCGGCGTTCTGTCTAGCGTTACTAACTACCATGTTTTTTTGGATCTTTCGCGTCCGCGTTTCTCGTTAGTCGAACAAATTCGCCATAGCGAGAAGAGTAATTAACAGACAGCGGACTTTTACGTTATATTTGGGATACAGGCGTGTCTGGAATGTAGGGATTTGCAGGTTCAAAAACCTACAGACTGCGTACGATACGTAGAAATATCTAAAATATCCAAATTGCGGTACTCGTTACGATAATTAGCGGGCCAAAGCAAATTTCGATGAAACGAAAATTACCAAAAGCTGCATGTTCGACAAGCGTGGCAAATCTGCTCGTAACGATACCGGGCTCGGCGATCGGCACGCGTCACGCGATCCCAATACCGTATCAACCTTCAGGGGTTAACAAAAATCAGTTTCAAGGGATCGACAAAAATCAGTTTCAAGGGATCGACAAAAATCAGTTTCAAGGGACTAAAAAAAATCAGATTTAAGGGAGTAAAACGCACACGGCGATGCGATACCAGAACAGAAAATTAATCTCGAAGAGCGAGTTTGTCGTCAGAAATTACGAGTTCCTTAAATAAACGCGAACGGAGGAAACAGCCTGCAACGCGGAGGGCGAACCGGAAGCTCGTAGAAAGTCAGAGCGGAAGCGGCGGGCAAAGTCGTTCCGGTAGTTCGTGTCGGTGTTGCGGCGACACGAACATCGTGTGGGGGAGGGGCAGGAGGGCGTGGAATTTTTCGCGAGGGGCGGCCGAAAAGTTTCTGTCTCCGAAGAAACTCTCTCCTCGAGACAAAGCTCGAGAAAAACAAAAATGAGATGCGTCGTCGCGTCGTCGCGACTCGTATTTTTACGAGGCGTACTCGCAAGGGAAAGAAAACGCTGGTAGAACGACCCGAGCCGGAGAAATTAAAAACGCGTTTGATGACTTCGCTCGGGGCCGTAAACGCGCCTGGCGAAGATAATGTCGCAACCACTGCGTTACATACGTGGCACATAAAATTAAGCCTGTCTCCGCGGAAGATTCGAATTATACGACTTTGCTGTTAATAACTGTCGCTGTTTGTTTTGTAAATGCTCGACTAACAGTTTCCGAATATGCAGCCTATTTACGTTAATCAACGCGAATTTACGCGTAAATAGACGTCTGCACCTAGGTAGACGTCGCGGCTTGATAGCACCGTGACGTTTATTATCGCGAAGTCTGACGACGACAGGTTTATCGAACAATTTCCTTTCGAAGCAAATTATCGGAAAAGCGTAGAATATACGATAGAATCTGCTTCGTACCGATTCCTTTGTTCTTATCGGTATACGTATCGTACTCGATGTATAGTAATTCGTTTCTCGGTCGATAAATTAACACGGAATACGATGTTGTAACTGGAATAGAACCCTACGAGAATTTCCAAGCGAATTTGATTCAACGATTCGTTTATTCGACCACGAAACGAAGAGTACGTTAGATGCAGTTTTCTTAAATCACTCTGCTTATATAATAAAATTATAATCGCAACATCTGCAAAGAGAATAAAGTTTCCGACGAATACAAAATCCAGAGAGACGACAGAGGGACAGCGCGAGGAGTTAGTAGCTAGAGTAAGTAGAGTGACACGCTACGAGAATTCCATTTGTCCGAATCCACGATGAAATAAACAGTCCGTAGAATTGGAGCTCGTATAACAGATGTTCTACCGTGCAGTGCAAGTTCATATTCGGGTGAATGGATTTTATAATAGGAACTCTACCGTGCAGTAGAAGTTCACATTCAGGTGAGCGGATTCCACGGCGAAACTTCGTTTATTTGAATGAAATATCGGCGTCCCACGGAAGTTTGCCAATAAACTGTACGCGGGTCAGAGATGTCTTTCACCTCGTTAAACTCGATATCATCCGTACGTCTACAGACAAGACCGAGGAGTTTCTCCACTGTCGGCCACTTCGGTTTCTACGTGTTTTTCCATGTTAGTTAGCTTCGTCAACGTTGCCTCGATAGGGAAATTGATAATTGGCGTTCCGGGTACACGCGCCCCTTTCGCGGACGGCCCTGTTTCGGTTCAAGCTATCGATCTTACCAAGGGAAACAGAGAGAGAGAGAGAGAGAGAGAGACAATATCGAGGAGGGAGACGGAGCAACGGAGAGCGAACAGAGAGCGAACAAAGAGCGAGGGCTACGCTGGCCTGCGTTGTTAACTCGTTGCAAAGTTCAGGTAGTCGCGTAAATTTGGCGACGTTCTCCAACGCGATATCGTGCGAACACCTCGAGAGGTCTCCTACCGCGAACACGCGTTGTTTTCGAGCGACGGCGAGCCGTGGATGAAAACGAGGGTGCTCGTTGATCGGAGAAGCGGATTGGCTAGCCGCCGAAACGCAACCGGGTCCTGCTTCGAACCATCGAGAGGGGCTCGTGACGCAAGGATGCGTTTTCCAACGTGTCTCGTCGATCCAGAGTGACACGGAGCCTTGATTTATTTCCAATTTTGGTCGGCCGATCTACGATTCACGACTCGTGACGGGGAAAATGTGTTTTCCAACGCGAGCCATTAATCCAACACGACATTGTTCTCGGGGATTTATTTCGAACGTTGGCCGGAATCGCCGATACGTGGAAATTTTGCGAAATTTGCTATCGATCGAATTTGAACGGCGAAGGTCTTGGATCGCGAGGGGGAGGGGACAAAGCTCTCGGGGATCGGCGAGAACAGAAGAAAAAGGGGAGGAAAAGGTACGTGTGCGTTGTCGTCGAACCGTCGTATCCGGCGTTTTAGCTCGTTAGAGCGGAATGGATCGGCGCTGACAGACCCTCGGAGTTCGAGACGACGGTACATGTCAAAAGAGATTCGAGCGGGCGTGCTTTTCCTTGGCAGACCCGGTCGATCTCCCTGCGGTGGTCCCGGGTCTCGCGACGCCGTGACACCACGCAACCGCGGAGGAACTTGCAGCCGAGAGGATCACGGCCTTCGCGACGCCGTGTCAACCGGCGATTCTCGACACCGAACCCGAAGACGGAGTAAACTCCTCGTTGCGAAGCAACGCGAGTCGTGCAATTTTTCAAAAACTTTGCAGGAGTCGATTGGATGGTTCTTCGGGCCATCCCTCCGGAGCCTGACGACCGGCCTGTCGCATACGTTTGCCAGGCTCTAAGAAGGAAGAACAATTCGTCCCACACGATTATGCGACAAGTTGGAAAGTTCTCGACCACGGCATTTTCCACGCTCGCGAAATTCAGTTTGCCTCCTGCTGTTGTCCCGCTTGGGCCTGGACTGTTGCTACGTTACTACACGTACTATGTTACTACGTTACCATACGTTTTACTCCAAGAACGGAACACCAAACTACCGGCCACATAAGCGTCAGATCAACTGCCGGTTACATTTATCGAAAAACGCCAACGAGCACTTCGGTTAATATTTCAAGACGCGTGTATCGCGAACGAGACGACAGATTTACCCGATGAAATAGTTAAGAAAGAAGAAGAGCGTTCGATTTCCACCAAATATCGACAGACATCCTGATACTTGGTCCGGCGGTGTACGATGTACATAGCGACTGTGCGGTATCGGTGTGCGACGTGCATTGCACGAAACAACTTGAAGGCAACTGGACGTGTTGCCGCGCATCGCCGATGTGTTGTATCACGCTGGTCGAGCAAACCAAAGTCGAGGCAGCTCGAACCATGGAGTTTCAATTAGATCTGGTCGTAATAATGCTCGATCCCGGCCGGCATGGCGGTCGATGGTTGATGACCCTCCTGGACCCCAGAGGAGATATCCACCCCGAAGGGTTCGAGCCTTTTCTTCCACCTTCGTGATACCGAGTTGTTAGTCACGGCGTTTCCGGGTTGCAGAACGAGATTCTTTCTACCGATCACGACGTGTCACGCCACGCTCCATCGTGTCTCCGTCTCCCTTTGCTTCTACTTTCTCCTCCTTCTTACCACGGCGTATCGATGGTTTCGTCTCTTTCTTATTCCTCTCTATTCCGACTTATAGTCGTCGGTACGAAACGATCGTCGCCCGAAGCCGATCCGACACCGACGCGCGAGAAACCCACGCTGGCCAACGTAATCACCGGCGATTCTCTGGCGGCCGCGTAAATTCCCATTTACTTTTTCTCCGCGATAACGCGCCGGAGACTCGCTCTCTTGATCCTGGACATCTGGTAATCGCGGAGAGTCCTCGGGAAACTATTTCCCACCGCCCGAACGAATACTAATTCTTGAAAAGTCAGGCGTCGTTTCGAGGAGAGACGCGGCGATCTTGGCGGTGATGTCGAGAGGCCAGAGGACGTTGGTCCGACCGATTCGACGTGGTTCGAGCAGCTTCATATTCTCAAGGGAAAGGAAAGTCGAGTTGCCAATATTCGACTGGTAGTCGGAGTATCTAGCTGGTGGAATCCGTGCGCCAAAGGATTTCACCGTAATTGCGCCAAATCGTTGACAGAAAGGACAAATCGTCCTTTGGTCGATTGCCGGCTATCGCGGATCACGTATCTAGGTCATCGGACCACTTTACTCCAGGGAGATCCCCGACGAAAAGAAATTCATCACTCCGAAAAGGGCGCGATCGATCGCTCGTCGAGGGAGCAGTCGAGGGATTGACCGTGGACGATGAATAGCGACAGCTACGAATCGAACGAGAACGCTAACACGGCGTCCCGTGTACCAATATCGCGCGAGCCGCAGCAACTACGAATTGGCAGCTTTTTTTTTCGCGACGATCTCTCGTTCGTGCGAATGCTATTTTCTAAAATTTCTCTCGAAATTTGCCACAATTTACGCCGTCTCTTCACGACGAATACGCGATAACGATAACAGTTCGTCAAACGCGTTCTCCGAGTCTTTAAATGTTTTCCGAGACGTTGAATATTAATCGCGTCGCTGATCGACGAGTCAAAAATATCGTACCACGCGTACACGTACGCTTGCAAGTTTGTTCGAAACTTTGTCAACGATCGCGATTAATCGAGGTAACGAAGCGCGGTCGGATCTTGTTGCGGCGGGAACGAAACTTTAAAAATGTTTCGTACAGCACGCGCGATATATTCGCGGAAGGTGTCTGCGAACACTTTCGCGAGCCACCGTGTACGATGTGAAAATGCAAAGTCGTCTGCTCGCAGGACCGTACTTTCGACGAGCGACTGGCGCTATACATACATACTCGTGTTTCTCGTTGCACACGTATTTTCATTTACTATCGAGACGATCGATAGCCTGCGCGTCGTGACCGAAGGAACACCTAATCTCAGCGAAACCTTAGGGTCTCGAGTATTAAGATCGAGACTTGGCCGTTGGTAGATAAGTGGGCTTTTGTTCCCCTCGGAGAAACAGCGAGCCGTTCAGTTTCCAGCGTTCTCGTATAGTTGCGCAAAATTCAACCGTAAAAAGGGTCGCACGAACGATTCTTATTTCTGCAATTTACGCGATCGCGTATCTCCCGTCTCCCGTTCGAGAAAAATCTGTCTAGGGAGGTCAGAATATCCGTCGTTTGCTCGTGCAATTGAGTAATTCGCGAATCTCGGACGAAGAAGGAGAAAAAGCGAACGTCGAGTACAGTAGGCCATTCGTTCGTCGAAGCTTCGTTCAACGACACGAAATGAAATGTACGATACGTACGTTCGATCGTATCGTTTATACGTTTTATCGTTATATCGTTTTATTTTTGTAAACTCGAAAACGGTCTAACGAACGAGATCCTGTAAAGAATAATTCTCAAAGACTCGAGTAATTTTTCAGGTGTATTTCATTTGCCGTAAGCGCCTCGATACCTACGAACGAGGGATATCCGTCTGCTAATATTTACTGCAAATTGAATCCTTCCTACTGCTTTTATTTCGCAGTTAAAATAACTGGGGAAGAAACACCAAGTCTGTTTCATTCCCAGCATACGCGTTTTATAACGTAAAATACAAAAGGATCGAAAATTTGCTGGAATTTTCCGATAAACGCACGGAGTAGACATCCCGGTACTTATTGGCCAGTAGTATACTTACGTACGCGCAGCAACTATCTGTCGATCGATAGGTTCGAACGAATGGAACCGTACAGTAGCTTGGATAGAAAATTTCACCAAGGGCGGATTAGATCTCGCGTTTAGAATTTAACAAGCGAGATAAGATTCGGGTGCAACATCCGGCCGGTTAACGCGGTATTTTCAAGCCGAGGCTTCTGTACGCGGCTTGTCCCATTGTTCGCGAATAATGGCACCGTTGTACACGCGTGTCGTGCCGATTATGTCACGTACCGGGACGCGTGGAATGCATACAAAGAAAAACGCTCCTCTGCCCCGTGTCTCCCGTGGCTTCACGAACATCGAGCTCCCGCTCGAACCAACCGGTGTTCTCACCGTCGTGTCGCGTCGCGTCGCGACGAAACCGCGGAGCCAAACGTGAGAAAGAGGAAGTCGTCGATCCCTCGGGCTTCGATGGAACGCGCGGACCCACACAGACCGATCAACGCGATCTTCGACGCACCCTGAAAGCAGATGAGCCCACCATCGATTCCGTTTAAACGCGCCATCGTTATTTTCTCTAGTCGAGACGCGAGCGATTCCCCGCTGACAGAACGGACGTTCGTTCTCGACCGCGACTATTGGATAGCATAGCGCGAGAAAATACGACGGACCGGGCCGTCGCGCGGTTGCAGTTACATTTAGTTTATCGCGTAATAGATTAGATCGTGATCGACGCGAATAACGGATGCGATAGGTTTGGGGTCGCGTGGCTTTTCGTACGGCACGTTGTTCGCGATACACGTACGTACGATACGATGGTACGGTGGAAGATAGAACGCGTAGAAACGCGGCTAATCGTGCTTTAATCACGGAAAATTCGTGTAAATGGATTCAGTACGCGTGTAAGATTTCTTTTCGTTATTTTTCTAACACGCGGAAATCCTCCTTTACTCTTGGTTTGAATTTGGAAAGGAAGCCAATTTTCACTGTGTTATTTAAACGTACGGACGTTCGCGATTCGGCTTACACGGCCACGTCGTCCGCAAGTCGAGCACGAAAGAATCCTATAATCACAGGCCGACGATGAGTTTATCTAAACGCGGTTTAATAAAAGAAATTATACGAGGGGAAACGTATATTGGCCGCGATGTTGAAGGAACTTGTTTGTGGGTAGGTTAGGTCTACCACTGGCTAAACCGCAGCAGCCACCACCTAAGCGCGAGAGATTCATTCAGCAGTCGATTTGAATCGAAAGGAAACGCGAGCCGGGCACCACAATGAATGAAAATCGCGAGAAACCAGGAAGCACGGTGACCACGATTGAAGCCGCGCACCGATCACTCTCACGGTATTCCTCGGCGTTATCTAAGCGACCTGTTCGCAACCATCGTGCCAAGACGATTACTTAGAAATTACAGATATTCCGTGCGAATCTTTCCAGTCCCTCTAGCACCGTCTCTCTTCTACGTCTTCGTCTACCGTGTAAGCTCGTTTTTCGCCATTCTTTTTCGAGGTTCAGTTGCGACGTTCGAGACGCGCTCTTCGCGGAACCGATATACTAACCGATTTCGATTACCGAAGCAAAAGTTCGTGTACGAAGATTTCAGAAGAAACAAGGCTCTCGAGCTTTCTCGGTAAGGCGTTCGCTTACGATCTTACGATCATACGACGTTGGACACACCGACGTTCAATTCGTAAACGACGTTTGCAACGTGAAATTCAAGATGCTCCCGCTTTGGCGTCGTTTCTGACCGACGAACGTGTCTGTACGGTTGCGGCTGCGACTAGATCAACGAAGCGTCCGCTTGATACGCTTAATACGCTTTAATTCGTGGTTATATCGGCTACGCTATAGCTATACCTGCTGACTGTATTCTTTCCATCAAGAGTACACACTCGAGCAGAACCAAACGAGGAACGCTTCGAGACGCAGTTGACGCGCGTTTATTTTAACTCGTCCCCGAAGGTTCGCCGGCTCGATTCTCCACGTGGGAATAATTAACACCGGTAAGACCGAGGGCTTTGCCCCTTTCGACGGATGATTAATGAAACGCGTTATCATCCCCTACATGTAACGGCCGATGTAACATCAGACGCGCGTTTGATCGCGCTACGCCGAGACATTAATTCGATCGACGCTTCCTGGAAAGTGCATCGAGCAAAACGCGCTTGCCAGTTGACTAAATCGCCGGTTTTGTTCCGATCGATCGTCGAGAGCAGAGTATACAAGAGCGTACATCGTGCATATATAAAGAACGCGATGGTTCGCTCGATTGCCATTTCACGACGATCTTTCCCACCGGAAGAATTTCCTTCCTATCGATCCATTAACTCGCCTCTCGAGTCTCTTAAACATTTTCCATCCAACTGTTTGCACTTACGCCGAGCTTCTTCCCTCGCAGCTGTAGCTCCTTTGCCCCATCGAAGCGCCTCCTTCGAGAAAAACGTCCACACGAGTGAGAACGGTGAATCGAGCAAAATCGCGCGCGACGTTTCGGTTCCAGTTTTCTAACGTTTAGATACGTTCGAATCGGTAATTTCTCATCGAATTGGTTATTATCTGAAAAGTCCAAAAATTTGACAAAAGTGGTTTTCGTCGCGAGCCTCGCTCAAGGGGATTTCGTATTTTCTCGAAACCTCGCAGTGACTTTGTAATAATTCCATCTTCCGCTAGAAAACAACGTCCGCGCGTGTATTTACCGTAAACCTGTAGGCTCTTCCTTCGGCAATTTTCGCGATCGTATCGACTCGGAATTCAATTGGTCGGCGTTTTAACGAAACGCGCGCGTCGTAATCGCTCGTGTCGAAGAGATTCCGAAAGGAATATCAAATTTTCGACGCCCCGCGTACTTTGTACCGAAGAGACCGCGAACTGTCGACGTTCGATCAGCCTTCGGGGACTTTTGCCGATCGAACGGCCCGATTCGTAAGATTTTCTCGCGTCTCGCAATCCCTTTCTATTCAGCCGGGGCACGGCGAGCGCGCGTGAACGCACTCGATTGCATTTCCCTGCAACCTTCTGGGAATCTCGCGTCGCTCGTGCGTTTCGAGGAGCAGTGTGAGAACCGACGGATCGAAAGGTTTCGACACGGTCGAGCGGTTAATTAGAATTTCCAGAGGCTAGACAGGGCCGCCGATACGGACGAAGGAAAACTCGCGTCGACCACGCGCAACGTCATCCTCGTCGAACGATTCGTTAGCGCGCAGTTCCTCTTCTTAATTACCTCGTTTGGGAAGACCTTCCTTCCGTAGCTCGTTAACGGATCGTGCTACTTTTCCTCCGAGGAAAATCTCCCCCCTCTACGATAAAAAAAAAAGAAGAAGAAGAAAAAGAAAAAAAGGAAAAGTAAAGTCCGTCTTGTTATAACGGGCAACGTTGTTATCGGAATAATTTAGCTTCGCGAGGAACGAGAACGATCGGAATGATCGAACAGCACGCGGAAGAAACGTACGCGAGCGCACGCGCCGCCGTTCTCACAGCTTTCGAGATGCATCCAGGTGTGGAGCAGTCTGTAGGTCAGTTACACTGTTACTGTTACCGTCCAGGCTATTACCGGTTATCGCGCGCCACGCCAACGGTACGCGCAGCGTTCGTTCGCAGTGGAATTCTCCTTTGAGCGCGAACGTGATCGCGCCGATCGAAGTCGCGCTCGCCTACCTTCGATACTACCTCGAATTAAAGACCGTGAGTCGAATTTCCAGACTACGATCGGAAGTTCGTTCTTTCTATAGGGTGAATTGTAATTCTATGTACACGTCTGTTTCTTGGAAGGAAAAAAGGGAAGGAGAAGAATGTACAAGTAGGATGGTCGTTGATCGTGTCCTTTGTTTGAAAATGATCTGGGACGGTTAACGCGCAGCGTCGACCAAACCATCGATATCGCGAGAAATTCTTAATTAATTGCCGCATATGGTGGCTAATTAAATGCGAAACACGGGACGCCGCTGGCGCCGCCGCCGGCCATACCTCCCGCATCGCGCTTCCACTTTTTCCTCTCTTCTCTCTTATTACCTAGCTTCTTGCGCTTCTTCGTTTTATCCTCTTCTTCGCTATAGAGTGGAGAACGAAATTCAATGGTGTTAGGATCTACGCGACGTCTCTTGCGCGACGATACAAATTTTAATTAACGGAGCAAAGCGCATTGTGTTTATTTATATCTTCCATATACCGTTTTTCGCGTAGATCGTATCACGCGTTACACGAGTATCGGATCGTTTCGTTAAAACAAATATCCGTGCTTTCGCTTTTCAGCGGGGTAGCTTCGTTAATTTAGTTGTAAGCGTATTACGTCGTTGGACTGGTCGTCGCAGCTTCGACATCGAGATACCACGTTTTTAACGTTATTAATGAAATGTAAAATAACGTTAGGAAGTGTAAAAAGCCAATGACAAACAGTAGGTTCATGGGTAATCGCGTCTACGAACAAAGACTCTGTCTGCTTCATCATCTGTTCCGCGATAAACTGCAAACCGACGCATTTTACCTTCCCTCCGTTGAACGAACAAAATTGTCCGCGATCGTTATCGTTGACAAAAACTTACGTCGTACCGAGACGTATGTAAATTATTCCTATTCCAATGTAAACACATCCTTCCATCGGAGACCGCTCCGTTGGCAAGGGGTTAATCGCCCTATCGCCGCGTTTCTATAGCGTTCACGCTCGTTACAGTCGTTACCCGTTACCCGTCTCCGTGTACCTGCTATTTTTATTTTCAATTTCCGCGGAAGCATCGCGGCGTCGGCCAGTCGATCGATAGTCCATCCGCTTTCTCCGATCCTCGGCGAGAAGGCAGCGTGAGAGAATTTTCGCCTTCCGAACCAAAGGGCCGACAGCGAATCTTTCGATTCTTTTTTTCTCGCTCTCCTCCGGGCTACTCTTTATACCTAACGCGCGGCGCGAAATTCTGGTCGATCGACCGGCGGAGAATCTGGCCGTGGCGCGGTCGTCTATCGGCGATAATTCCAGGCATCGAGGCGTCATTATGACTAATGAGCTAGGCGGGACGTGGCTCTTTGATCCGCGACGTTAGAATTAGTGCCCCGGCGCGGCGCGGCGCGGCGATCTCGCGAGCTCGGATAAAAAGGGATAAGGCTGAAAAAGGGAGCGAGAAAAACGCTGGCCGAATATATCGACCACACCCATCGTGTTCTCGACGCGTGTACCGCGGCTCTTTTTATTATTCCAGCCAGGCCACCCCTCCCCACCCCTCGTTGATTTCGACACCTCCTCCGGTATCAAAAGTGCAAAAAGCCTGTCGGCGAGAGGAACATGGTTTTTTACCCCGTCTGAATCGATCGTTAAATCTATTTACATTTTAGATCGACTTCGTAACGCGCGTTGTTTCGGCGATTGTGGTAGCAATTATTGGTGATCCGGTTTATGCAAATTAATTGGATTAATTGCTCGTGAATTAATATCGCGCGGCGTCGTTCGATTACCGCGTCGACTGCCACGACGTTGTTTGGGATTTTCCATTTAAAAGAATCGATTCGAAGCGGCAGCTGCGTAGGAAGCGTAGCTCGCGTTAGTGTGTACAGTCATGCTGACTCGATATATTGGCTCACCGTCAAAGTTGCCGTTGTTTTATATCGTCCGCTTCGAAAGAATACAAGGCTATCGAGATCGTACGTTTTTGTCGAAAATAAATTTCGTAATACTCGACGTACTTTTGCCGATATACCGCGACAGCTTTGTACAAGTAGCATACGCGTACGGCGATCCACGGAAGCTTTCCTACGACTTTTCATCGTTATTATCCAACAAATTGTATCTTCGTTCAATACATCGCCCTTGAAACACGAATTGACGAACGAATTATCGTTTGCTAATTGTGAGAAATTCGTTCTCCGAGAGATTGGCCCTTTGGTCCTGCAGCCCGGACAACTATACGAATAGTCGATAGACGATACGCCAATCACCTTTGCTTTAATCCTTACTTCGATATCTATCGCGTCGGTTAGATAACTAGTTGCGTTCAAAATAATTACACGGTTTTCGCCATCGTTTCGATCCACGGAGAAAGCGTAAAATCGGCAAAATCCGCGCTAGCTACGAAAATGGTTGCGCAGCTCTCGTAAAAACGAGACAAAGCAACCGAATATATTATCGATCGGAGCACTTGTTTGTTACTTTACCCCGCAGCTAGACAGATCCGTGCGCGCGTTCGATTCTCCTCCCGTGCTTTTTGTATGGCACACGGTCGTGTCTAGTTCTGCGTGCCACCAAAGAAACGTAAAACGCGCACAACCCTCGCCGCGTCTGCCTCGAACATCAGCATGCAAAGTTGACGGGTCACGACAGCGTTCTTCTCGCAGCTCGAACGGTTGCCGATCCGAGTCGTGCACGAACTACATCCCTGTCACGGTTCTCGCGATAGCCTCCTCCCGGTTGCTCTTTTTAAACTTCGTTCTCGATAGCGTGCCTTTACCTTTTAATCCGTGCCGTGTAAAATCTTCGGCAAGAGAAACTCCTACCACCCACCGTGGCTGTGAGATTATCTTCAACTTCGCCGAGTGAAAAATTGACACGAAGCTTACAGAAGATGGCAGGTGGTTTTCCATAGTAGCGCCGGCTCTGATCGATCAAACTGCCAGGCCGTTTATACGTACAACCCTGTTCATAAATATCGGGGTAGTCGGGGGATACGAGATAAAACGAAAAATCTCCGAGAAACTTATCGAACGTTCGGTGGCTATACCGCGGTTTCAAACAAGCAACGTAAACGCATATACGCGATGATACATCGAGAAAACACGTTATGCGCGAAACGATCTAACGTTTACGTAGATTGCGTCGATTACGTGGCAGTCTATCGTATAGTCTATCGCAGCGAATTCAAATAATCGTAAATAATGGCAAATCTTTATTCGCGAAATCTGTTTCCAAATACCGCGTCGACGGAAGGAAACGTTTAGATGCTCGATCAACGCGCGCGAGTGGAACGATCGCTTTTTACAGCCCCTTCTTATTTCGTCTAGAAACTTACAGAGGAATTCCCGATGCAAATCGTACGTATAATTCTGCCCTATTGATTCAACATGCACTTACGATCAAGCGAATATATAATTAATCATTTCCTTAAGAATCTCGATCGATTACCGCGTTTTGTACGAGACTGACGGACGTTCTAATACTTACGGGCAGGACTGTACGTCCATCAACCGCACACAACACAAGATCTACCTTTACCATCTTATTTCAGTTTCTCTAAAAATTCGCCAAGCTCGACCACGTACACGGCGTCTAAAAATTTCGCCGCATTCAGACACACGCATACACGCTGAAACGAGCGAACGATTAGAGATCGCTGGCGAAAAGGAAAGACCGAAATCGCTAGCGTGGCTCGCCGGACGTTTATTCAGGGTGCGTACCCTTGTATATCGGTGGACGGCCTGTCCGCGGTGGACCCTGTAATTATAAAGGACCGGTTTTCTCTGGCGTGTACACCTATGGTATACATACGGTGTACGCTCTCGCCGTTCTCTCAGTTTGCACGTAATCGACGTTCAACTTTTCCGTGCTCTCCGGCGCACGGTACGTTCCCATCGAGATCGAACAAACTCATTCTACGTAAAAATATTCCGCGATGTTCGCGGAAACGAATCTGCAACGAGTCGCGCACCTCGTTCACCTTGCCTCGTAACGTGCCGTAACGACGCATTTCTCTCGACCAAAGAACGTTTTCGACCGCGGTTTTCCCGCATAGTGTTCCGTAGAGAGAAAGTCGAGCAACGCGATCACTGGTCACCGAGTTAGGACCGGACAAAACTTTCGACATTTTTCATGTTTTTTTTCTTTCTGTTTTTTTTTTTTTATGTAGAATCGAAAGGCAGGAGCAGGAAGAACCGTACAGTTAATAAAAAGATTCGACAACCGATTGAAGCGGCTGAGCGCGTCGCGGCCATTTGCTTAGATTCGCACCTATATCGCGGTGAATTATTATTTTCGTTACGTTCTACATCCGTAGCCGTAAACGTTCGCGTTTATCGTCGAATAATATCGATTGTCTGGAATTCAACTCGTTAAAATCCTCGTTTCGCGAGGAGTTACGCCCGGTAATAAACAAACGAACGAACGAACAAGTGCGGGAAGAATTGGGGAATTTTGAAGCTCGATTATCGCGAGTCACGGGCACGAACAAAAATTTTAACGCGCGATATTCGATCAACCGTTCGTTAATCTCAGCGAAACAAGATACTTTGATTTATTCCGTTGGTTCCAAACGATACCTGAGAAGCGCAGCGCCGCGAATAATGAATGTATATCTGGTGAAAACTACTCCGAGTCGTCAGCCACGAACTTTTTAAGAAGCGATATAAATAAAAGTGGTACGAAACGAAGAAAAACGAAGAGAACTATCGTTAGCACGACCAATCGTTAGCGTAGCCAAACGCGCGCTTTGCAATTGGAATCCTTTCACGGTCGAGTGTATGCGTGCGCTCGGGAGGCTACGAGGATTTCTAATGCTCGATCGTGGTCAGAATTACCCGTGCCGCGTTAATAAACCGCCGCTCGAGCCCGGTATCGCGTGTCGCGAAATTCCAGCCAGCTGAGTCACGCGAGAACGCGGCCCGATTGCCCGACTACTTCCATCGATCCTACTTCTATCGCTCCAATTTGGTATCGAAGCTAAAATGGGAAAAGCCGCAATTAATACGCGCATCTACCATCGATCTAATTAGCGATCTCTGGCGACGAGATATCGATCGACGATTTTGTTCCAAAGATATTCGTCGTTTCGACAGACCCGCGCAGTCGTAAAGATAAGGCGGTATAGATCGTAACTAAGCTGAGCAATGAACCGGATTAATTTTATCGGCGTGATCGCGATAGCCGCGTCTAAAAATTTTCCACGATAAGAGTTCCACTACTTTCGTGACCCGCTGTATACGCATGGACGCGCGTGTCCGGCGTTTGGAATTTTTACGCGGCGTTAGAGCGGCGTACGAATTTTCATAAGAAAGGTAGTAATTAAATCACTGTTGGCGCGATTCGTTGAAATTTACCGTACGGTCGATTTCGAATTAGAACGAACGAAGGAATTTCGTGTTGTAAGTTGGATCACAAAGTCGGCGAGTAATTTTATAGAACGGCGTTCTTTCGCTGGGACTGCTCGAGCACAAACTCGATCTATCGTACAAAGTGGTTGCCAAAGTGGCGATTAGAATCACGCCGATGTTCGATCGTTATCGATAATCCTCGGAGGCCATCGACGATTCCCGTAGCCGCGAATCTGTCGATCATGCACGGCACTAACTCCGTGGAATGATCGAGCTGCCCAATCGAATTGCAGATCGAATTATTTCGCTGGAAGTTCAATTTCTCCTCCCCCCCTCCCTCTCTCTCTCTCTCTCTCTCTCTCTCCGCACGATTCTCGTTTTTCTTCACGTTTCGTTGAACTCGCTCCGGCATCGTGGCAAACCTAATCGTTTGTGGAATTTTATTCGATAAATGGGAAGCACTTCGTCGGTTGCGAATCTTCTCAACGAGCAAGGTGAATGGTTGGCTCGTAATCGAATATCTTTCGAGTGGAAAGAAGGATCGAATAGCCGATAAACGCGTAATAAATAAGAAATTAAGCAAAGAGCTCGATCTTGCGCTTTCGGAAGACGAAAAACAGCCATCGGATCACGTACGGATCAGCGATCTGTATAAAAATCGCAGGCTTCTCCTTTGCAATTTTGTAAACACGTCTTGTTCTCTCATTGGCAAACTTGCTCGCTGTACGTCCTAGCAATTAGCGACTCGTAAAATTTCGCTAACAAGGTTGATCCGATGGTGCAAGGAGTGCCAACAACCCGGCCAGTGTCCCGGTGTATCGAACGTATTTCGTCGTTGTCCGAACCGTACAAGGAAAAACGATCGTTGTATCGATTATACGGGGAGGCGGGTGGCGCACCGCTGAAATTAGCACGATCGACGCGTGTTCGCGAGCACGTGCCTCGAATGCGATTCGTCGAGTTTCGCCGGAAAGAGAAAGAGAAAGAGGTTCGGCCGATCTTTTCGACGTCGTGGGTTTTCCAGCCGCGCCTACTATCCTTTCACGTCTATCGATAAACGAAAACGCCAGACGCTTTCGAACGAACGTGACGAACGAGTTTACGATTTTCTTCGCGATGCCGCGCCGCGATTGCAACTCCGACAAGGTGGCCGTATCGATTCCAGAGGCGGGTATTCGCGGAATGACGCAGATACGGCGAACAAAAGGCCAAGGTCAGGATGTGTGGAGCAACGGTCTTATTAATTTCGAAGCTCGACAGCCGGGGGCTTTAGGGCGCGACGCAAGAAATAAGAGGGTAAAGAAAGTGGGCCACAGCCTGCGACGCGGTTCCTGTACACAATGCACGATCGTACAATGCAAACGAGCTTGGATCGGTCCTTTTGTACCGCGCAGGCCAATAATCTACCTGGACCAAAAAAGACCAACGAAACCAGGCTGCTTCGTTAGGCTTCTTCTCGACTACGCGAATCGATTTCACGAACGTGATTCGAATGTGTTTACCGACTTAATGAAATCGCTTCGTCGATTCGATCGATGCTCGTAATTAGTTTAGTCGTCGTTTGCAATTTACTCGCAACGTGCCTCGTTCGCGCGAAAACTACCGGTTCTTCGTTCCACGACTGTATGTATACGCCGCGTCTCGCAAACGTAAAACGCGTTATTTAATCGTCATTCGACGAAACAACGAACACGCGATAAAAAGCGCTTGTAATTTCTAATAAAGGCAACAAGACGTACGTTTGGCATCTGCTTCGAAATAAATCGTCGAAAGCTGTCGTTCCATCATCGGCCGACAATTTCTCACAATGTATCGCAATCTGGGCTACGGCGGTTGCAGGGTTAATGGGTTAATAATTCGAGCGGTCTCTTCGTTCAATTAGGCGCAGAGTCGGACACGTGTTCAATCAGCGGAATCAATAACATCCGAAGAAATATATCAGCGACGCGACCCATCGTCGTAACGACGTCGCGATCGATGACCGCGCGTCTAATCGCTGCTATTTTATCACGATCGTTCCAACTTGTACGACCATCGATCCATCTTGATCGCGACTAACGCCCAATTCGATCGCGCTAAGCATCACGAACGTCGACGAGCAAAACGGAAAACGCGCGTCGTTGCAGCAGATTTTCGCCGCCGTGTACGCTATTCCGCCGTATTACGAAAGCAGGAAGTCTCGGTTCGAACAAGTCTGACGGTTAAACGCGGATCCTAACTGTACCGTGCGTACAAATACCACGCGTACCAGCGGCTCGTGTCGGAGCGCGCTCGAGTTCGCGACAAGATGCACGCCGCGACGTCGACATGCAGCCTCCGCTATCGGCGAATCTACCGTTCCAGGCAAATAGCAATTTTTTTCTCCAAGATTTTAATTAGACGACGGTGGCCGCGAGATTAGAGGCCGGACTCTGTTCCCCGGCTGGCAACGGAGAAGCGGTAACGGTAAATCGAGAGCGCGGACAAGCACCGAGGAACAAAACACCAGGCTGCTGCAACCACTTCGATTACGATCTACCACGGTACAGATTCGCTGCGTTGCCTATGCGTATTCCTGTACGCCCCCCCGTCTCCGAAGATCGCGTTCTCTTCCGATCGGACGTCGATCGCCTTCGGCCGACGCCTAACGTCGTTTTAGGCTGGCGAATTTTTCTCGCTCGGTACGGCGACGCAGCGTTGCGGCGTCTCCGAATACAGACTGACGTACACATGCAGCGCTAAAGCGACGTAGATTTACGTGTACGCGAGTACATCGTCGCTCAAAAGTTTGCGACACGCTTCTGCCCTCCGAATTCTCTTACTGTTACGATCGTAACTTCCAACTTTTAAATACGATCGTTTTACTCCTAGGGCTCGTTCGAACGTCGTAAAAGCTTCGAGCGGTAAAACGATTGCGTTCGAATATGAACGCAGCCCGCGCCAATGATCCGGTTATTGCCCCGAACGAATATGCTCGTTTATCCGTTCTTTCGTTTCGCGATCAGATGCGTGGAAAAACCAACGATCGCACGCAGTTTTTCCATCCACACCTGTTCGTTCCAGTGCGATTTAACGCGTTAATCTTTGAGCAAACCTTTGACCACGACAACGATCGCCAGTCCATACGTTCGTTCTGCTCGAACGTGCCGTTTCGCGGCGCCTAGATTACTAGAACCGATTAATCGATATACCAGGTTACCAAAGTACGCGTTTGCTCGAGTTACGTTTGGTCCGTGTATCGAGCGAGTACGTAGCGAAGAAGTTTCGACCGGGTCTGTTAATCGCGCGATTCCCGGTCTTATCGTTGTAACTCGAACGAACGATAACGCGGGCTATTTTTTATCGCGTCGCTCGTTTCAGTCAGCTCCTCCACGATTAATATTAATAACGTGCGTGCAACCTAGCGAGCGATCACTCGCGAAGCGGAATTGCCCGCGTCCTAGTTTCCGACGGCTGAAGATCGTGGCGATATCGTCGTTCGCGCGATGCGCAAATAACAAAACACGTACAACTGGGTACGAGTACGTTCCATGATCTGTAGCGGCGCGCGTAGACCGAACGCTCGCTTTGCTCCCACTTTATTCAAATTTCGATTTAACGAGTATTCGTATTTGCCACGAGTACCGCAGTGTTTAACGAGCGCTCGCCGAATTAGAAATCGGAACGTTCGTGGCGATCGGACGAAACGCTCGATAGGATCGAACGAGCGTTTCTGCAGCGTTCTGGGGTAATTGCCGTTTTGCCAAATTTCTGCAAAGTGGAGCGAGAAAGAGCGTTCGCTCGGTCTGCAAACTCGCCTTGAACCACCGACCTCGTACCGACGCGCGCATCCTCCGGGACGCGAAAAGAAAAATCGGTCGTCGTCGCGGGCGATCGAGCGCGGCAATTCGATGGAAATTCGACGGAAATTCGACGGAAATTCTATTCTCGATTCTTTCGTCGCAACGATGGAACAACAGTTTGCGAATCGTCGGAGGCAAGTTTAATCGAAAAAGTCTTCGGGGCTGTGCGTAACTTGCTCGATCGCGAATAGCAGGGAAAAGCGGAAAAACAAAGAAGAAACGGTGACGGATAAAGAACGAAAAGGTTAACGGGGAGCGTCGCGGCAACGCGGTTCGTTTCAGCGTTGTTTCCAGGTCGCTAAGCAACGGCATGCTTTTAACGCTTTCGTTCGAGCGGTAGCTTTTGTCTCGAGATCAAAAGATCCTCGAGCGTTTGGCTAACTAGCGACTTTCGAATCGTTCAGACTCGAGACCAAAAGAGCCACCGCCATCGTTCGAACGAAAATTCGGTCAAAATGTCCCTTCTTCTCTATTGGAAGTTGTCGTCCTTGCGCGTATCGAAACATGGAACGGTGTGCCGCGGCGTCATAAATAATTGATAGCAAGCAGAGAGAAGGGGGTACTTACTCACCATAATCGGAGCGCAATCTCGCCGACCAGATATGGACGAAGAAGGTATGGCAAGAGCAGCATCTGCAACGAAACAAGCCATTCTTTTAGCAGCTAATTCACCGTTATATCTCGCTCACAATGAAACTTCCTACTCGCGTCTCACTCGTTCGCCGTTAGCGAAAAAAAAAGAAAAGAAAAAAGAAAAGAGAAAAAGGAAAAAAAGGAAAGAGAGAAATCGTTCGATGGACGACGATCCTTTCGAGGATCGTATCCGGTACATATTTCGCGTCTCTTCCAGAGGATCGTTCCCGATACGTAATCCTGTCCCGCTTGACAAAAGTATTCCGCGTTTATACGTTGCTTGAGATATCTCTCAATATTCAAAGTTCTCCGCGCTGTTTTTACCTTCCGAACGAAGCTACGTCGCGAAGGTTCTTGCGAGATAACGACGAAATATTTTCAACCGGACGAAAACGGTGACGACAGAAGGAAAGCGATAAAACGTTAGCTGTCTTCGGTTTCGAAATAGCAAACAAGGTGTTCGAAGCAAGGTAGGCAGATATACCGATCGTTGGGCTTTAACGGCGAATATCGATTATCGCGAGATCGAAGGTGAATGAGAAAATGGAAAGTTATTGGGTGGGAAGGGATCGAGTCGGGAAAGCTTGCCCGTACCGGCGATAAATCAACGTTACACAATGCCAACAGCTTGTTTTCCAGGGTAATCCGTTTACAGATTACCGATAAGCTGATTAGCAAACGCGTGGATGGCTCGGCCGTAAGCGAACAGCGCGCAGCTTCTCGAGAATAAACGCTCGCACTCCGAGAACAGCGGACCGTTCGAAGCAGCAACGATCGATGCCGTGAGCAAAGCAAACGCGACAAAGAATTCCATTTCCTCGGAAACCTAACAGGGAAGAGGCGTTTCGAGCTACCACTATCTCGCGCGCTACCGATTCGCCGATTCTCTGCTTGCGTCATGAATAACGCACCTTCCCTCCTATTTCCATTCGATTTCTAGCGCCATCCTTCGCTCCTCGACATTCCCCTCTGTCTCCGTTCCTAGTCGATGCGTAAACGGTCTGAAAATTCCTTTGCCCGTTCGTTGCGTCTGTTTAGCAACTGTATCGGCGAACGAGAACTATAGGGTTATGAAACAACGGCGATAAAGAACGCGGATAAGATAAAGCCACGAGCAAATAAGAAGATACGGTTCTCTGTATGAAATCTGATTGTCGATCGAGTACGTTTACGTTCTTATGCTCGCAGTCGTAAACTCGTATTTCCTCGGTTCTCTTTTTTATCGCGTTAAGCGGCGTCGAGTGGCGATCGGCGAGAGCCGCGTCACTACATTTTTTTAAGCGATTAAAGTACGATAAGTTACGGCCACTAAAAAATTCTCAACTACGCGAACGTAGTTCTTACGTGACAAACGCGACACGATGGTTTGCAGAAGCGAAATATAGTACGGCGTACGAAGTATGTCTCCGTCTGTCTTAGAAACGTAATTTGAAAAACGCTCATTTATTATCGGTCGAGATTCGAAAGAATCGGATGCCGTGTTCGACGATGGGCCCGCGAACGCCTTTCAAAATCCTTTCGTTCCCTCCTTCGGTTCGTCGTCGACCAAGAAGACTCGTCTCAACGTTTGTATCTCTGTCTCTCGGAAATCGACTCTGCTCAGCCGCCATCGTTATCGGTAACGCGTTCAGCTCGGTAAACAATTACGTCGCGTTGTTATCTCCGCTGCCAGGGAGAAATATATAAAACCGACCGACCAAAGGGAGAATTGCGCTACTACACGCGCTACCCACGTTGGAACTGCAGAAACGCCGACGAAAAAACGAATAGTCGTGGCGATTCCAGCCCGCTCACGCGACTATTAATTATCCGCTGAAAACCGAGAAAGGAACCGCCGGTAATTCGACTTTTTTAAACGAGAACCGCGCGTTCGCTTTCAATCGGCATGGACCGAGACGTGGCGTGACGAGACTGGACCACCCCGACCGGACTAATTTCCAGGAACGATTCGTAGAGATCGTGCAGAAAATCGTGCGTTCCGTCCGCGATTTCGAAAACGCTCCGAGTAACAGGCTGAGAAAATGTTTCGGCAAGACGGTGGTGTTGCAGAAAACGAGAAGCGGCCGAATTTAACGCGGAGTGTAAGAGGAGCGAGCCCCGGACAAAGCGGCAACTCGGTACCGTGAAAGAGCGAGTAATTAAGGAACCGAGCAACCCCTGTTTCTCCCCTCGGATTTCAATCCGCCGATCCTTGAAGCGCGAGTATACGCTTTTACGAATCGGCGAACGCCAAAAAGCGACAAAGTGAAAAACGACAGTACGTTTGTCGATGCAATAGGTGTCCGTGATCGAACTTAATATCGAGACACAGGTTTCAGAGAATTTCCATCCGCGCGTACAAACGCTATTTCGTCTCGCTTCCAGCGGTTCGTTTTCCGATAGCGATAGACATCGGCGTCAAAGCGTCACGAGACGCTCTATGAAATTCAAGCACGGACAACCGGTTTTTTGCGCTTTGCGCAGCTTCGTTGGTCTCTGGACGATTTAGAAATTTTCTGGAACAACGCTTGGAGCGCAACTGCTTGCAGCACCTTCCTGGAAATCCTTTGTTCGGGGAACGGGACGGGACCAAGCATCCGGTGTCGAATTTAATACAGTCGTAAAGTCGGAGCGCGACTTCCGAGCTCCAACCGCGACCAGGAACGTAAGCGTTTCCTCGACTTCCTAGCACGAGCTAGGGGGACCGCGCTCTTCTCCTTTATTCGCGATCGCGCGTGTAAATCGCGCGTAAGGTTCCGTTTAAGAAACTCGAGATGGCCTTCGCTCGGACATTTTCCTACCTCGCCTGTGAGATTATCAATTTTCTACCATGTACGTATAGATACATCGCGATTGACGATCTTCCTTTATCGACAAGTTCGATCGTTGCAAAAGAAAAGAAAAAAAAAAAAAAAAAAAAAAAAAAAAAGAACAAACATCTTCCCGTACACGCGTACATCGTATCTAATTAGCCGATGTTCACGCTGTTCGCTGTTTCTCGAACGGTCGTAACAGAATTTCGAGAGAAATTAGAGCTACGTAGCGCTGTAACCGGGTCTCGAGATAAAGACGTAGAAACGAAGGATTGCGCGCGTTGCATCGTCCATTGATAAGCAGATAAGGGCTAGAGCACGACGCATACCGGGCGTCGAGTTTTCATATCGCGTTCCTGGCTAAATTGGATCGGATTACGGAGCGAGGAACGAGGAATGCGCGGTGAGAACCGACGCCGGTCTTTCGAAAGAATTTCGACGCGGACGACGCTTTCGCACCGCGAAATTAGAGACGCACGACGAGAGACCGCGCGATTTCCAGCCTGTCGCGATATCGAATGCAATGGCTTCGCGCTACGTCGCGCTAGTTCCATTCGTTCGTCACTGACGTTCCGAATCTCTTCTTCGTTCTTATAAGAGAGCTAAGGTAGGGCAGATCGAAGTAAGACGACAACGTTACGAAGAAACGGTTCGCGCCACGCTTCGAACACGGAGAAAATACGTTCCGCTGCTACTCGCGTACACGTTGCATACGCAACCCGTTTGAATTCTCTAAAAGTTAGCCGCGAAGGAAGAAAAAACGACAAGAACCGGTCGTATCGCGTTTCGAATTCATTTTCGTCGCAGAGGGATGCAGTAGCTGCTGTTCGTTTTACTCGTCGACTTGAATATTCATCTACGGCATCTGCGTCTCTCTTTCAACGGAAAATCTGCAAAGAGGTCGGAGAAGCACGCGCGTTGCAAGCGATGCTGTCGGTTACTTGCGCGCGAATACGAATTATTATCGCTGTTGTTATTATCGCGGTTCGCGATACCGCCACGGTGAATAACAATAGGCCGTCGGAGACGAGAAACGCTTCGTCTTAACAACCGCGCTGACTCGCAACAACTTTAACCATTTCTCGCCTCGGTTGCGCTATTTCTCCTCGTTACCGCTGTCTTGCTTTTTTAAACACCCGCGTTAAAACGTTTATACAGACACTATTGATTCGTTTCTGTCTTCAAGATCTTGCTATACAAAGTATCCATGTGTGTGTATATATATATATATATATATATATATATATATATATATATCTCGCGCGTTCCAATATATACAACTCTCGTCGATTACAAATAATACGTAGCACGAGTATGTAGCACAAAACTTGGAAATATGTTTGGCCGTCGGTACCATTCTCGCGAAACTGATGTTTTAAAATACCGTCAAAGCACAAAGCGTCGATCGTGGATCGCTATACGACCGACAACGACGTCGATCTATGCGATATTTTATCTCGTCATCGTTCCTCTTCGCGCCTAACTCTTTGCTCTTTGTCAGAATTTCATTCGTACGATCGTTCGCCGTTCTTCCGCTGAAATCAGAAATCGACGGACAGCCATCGAAAGCAAAATTTCCACGAGGTTTGCACGATCCGCGAGAGATCGAACGTCGAGAGGAATTTACCATAACGAGCGATCCTCGCGTAACGATATGACGTCGCAACAATGGCAGAGCGTCGTGCATAGCCATGAACGTTTAATCATTGTCAGTCGTTTCCCGTCTCGAAGGTCGTCGAACGATCTTCGCGCGCTTCGCCGGGAAGGTTGAGGTGACGGTGAGCTTTTCTCCTACGAAATCGGCGAGGCACGCCGCGCAGACCAGACCGCTCGTTTAATCTTGCCTGGCGTTTCCAGCCGTGAAGTACAAGCAACGACATCCCCGACGTTTACCGCGCGTGCTTAAACCCCCGCGAATGTCGGCTACGGTATAAATTTACAAGAACGAATAAATGAGAAATGCTGTTCGCGGCGCTGTCGCCAGCAGCCTACGTCGCTTTGCCGCGTCGTAAAGCATCGCGATACTTTATGAATTTCAGCCGTTCGTAGGTGAACGAGCTATTGTATTAGGTTGTCCGAAAAGTTTCTTTCGTCTTGTAGGGAAATAACGGATGCACCACGTTCTCCGTTTTGTATCATTTTCGTCGAATCGCGTACGATCGCGATAATAGAAATAGAACGACAAAATGGATCGTACACGATCGAATAAAATAATATAAAACGAAAAAAGGTTGCGCGTCTGTTGTTTTCTTACGAGAAAGGAAAGAAACTTTCGGGACAACCTAATAGCTTCTCGCGCGGCAACCGCGTTCGGGACAATGTGGTCCGCTTTTGGCGCAGGCTGCGACTACTCGTTCCCTTCTTCTTCCCAAACGGCCTGTGTCATCCGCGTACACGGCACAAACCTCTTACACCATCTTTGTTTCCTCTGCGTCGGCCGTTAAGCTTTCTTTCTTCCCGCGATCTTTGAAACTGCGAGCGAGTGCAAACGAGTCCAAAGCACGTTTATTCGTGTTCGTCGCAAGCGATAGCTTTCGAAATAGGTAGCGGATATTCTCGTAGATCGATGCCGATTCTACGCGTTAAACCAACGAGAAGAAAGAAAGAACAATTTCATTTTGCGTTACGTGCCTCGAATGGTTCGTTTCGGTTACCCGGTCGTTTAGCGAAGACAGTGGTTAATTTGATATTCATAACCTAACTGTTCGTGCGTTGTCACGATACGTGACCTTGTTGCGCTATAAACCAACTTTCCAGGTTGTAATAAAACGAATCGGTCGTTCGGTAGCCACGCCGACCAACCATAAATTGGAACGCAGACAAAAGGCAACGACTGCGTTACGATTGAAAATTTATCTCGAGTTTTGCAACTATCCGCGTATGATCGTGTCATTGTGACGAATAAATTCGCGAAAATACGTCTTTCGATTGCTGCGAATCGTTACGAATTCGACCAATTACACGCCGATGCGTAACTAATCGGACAACGAAATTAACGAGCTTACAAAAACTGGAATTGTTCGGCTCGACATCCGACAGGATAAAATAACAGATCCTGTTAAAACCTCGAACCGTCCCATTTGTAAGAGGCTACACAGCCCGTGGACGGAAGAGCCGAGCGACGTACATCGCGGGTCCATTGTCTCGGAAACGAGACCTGTTCCCTCGTCCAAGGTATTTCAACAAGACGTCGGTGGGTCGATACGAGTCGAGAAGAGAAACGTCTGATCGCGCGCGTGCACTTGACATTTTGCAAGCTACGCCAATGTCGGTGTCAGCGGCACGTGTCAATCCACCTTGTTCGCGCAGCACTCGAGCACCAAGCGGAACCGAGCAGAGTCGAGCCACGGTCACGTTCGAGACACCGTCCAATCTCCGGGTTCGCTGAATTAATTCCTTTATGTTCGTCAAGACGTTTTACATCGATTTCGTGCACCTTGATCTCGCCCGACCGGACGATTCCTGCCTAAACCAGATTCAAATCCGATCGATTGCCAGATACGATCCGAACCTGGATCTCGCTGGGATAGGAGCTAACGGTCGATCCGACGTCTTCTATCGATCGTTCGATGAGATTGGCGAAATTTCCGCTTTGGCGAATCGACCGACGAGAGATAAGTTGGAAAAGTAGAAGCAGCAAGGAGGAAAGTGTTGCACTCGCGTTGTTCGAGTGTCCTAATATTCGAATCTCTTGTCGCTCGAACAGGTTGCTCGTACCGTGCGCGTATTATATTAACGCTAAATCTACCGACATTTCATGTATACCTAATTCCATCACGAGCGGTCAATCGTCTCGTATTAGATCGTGTATCTCGATATAGAAAGAGATTTTAGATTTTAGATCTCTTCGGAAAGCAAACGACAAAGAAAGTTGCGAATATTGAAAAATGGGTTGTACGTATATCGGAGGAAAAGTCGGTAAGTTTGCACGGCGATACAGTAACGTTGTATAGAAGAAAATTCTAAACGAATACGAACAAGAAACTGGAACCTGAACGAAAGATCGATGAAAAGATGCCGTATGGATGTTTAAATATTTTCTATAACGCACGATCCGATTGCGACATTACGTGTAGTAACATTACGTACGATGTACAAAGAACACGATATTTCATCGAAATATATTCCTCGACTCGGTGGAGTAATTACGCGGCGTTGTTCCCCACTCACCGCGATACCAAGATAAATTCTTGTATCGAGGGAGATTGATTTCCACTTGACCCTCGAATGCTTTCGCCGCGAAAGCCGGCACGAACTTACAGTAGGTCGCGTTCGATTCCCTGGCGACACCGTTCCGCGCGCGAAAGGGAAATTATTCGCCTGCACTCGCAGCGCGTCAATTTCAACGCGAATTGCTTACGCAACCAGCGTGCGGCGTTCGGAGTCGGTATCGTCTTCTCCTTCGTTGGCGGATCTATGTAACCAATTTCGCCGCGTGATGTTGCTTTTATCGCGTCTTAATGGAGAACCGATAAAAGCAACGTGAGTCGACGGGCTCGCCGCTAACGAATAGTCGACCATAAAACCGAAAGCTAACGATGTAACGGCGGCCCGTGACATTCGTGTCGAGTTATTCGCGTTACGCGAGACCGAATTAGCCGAGATCGAAGATAACAGCAACTCGATCGTTTTCGCTCGATCGTCGAACAAATTTCCACCTCTTAACAACGTCAACGCCATATCGATTCGTACAACGACGCTTTCAAACTTCGAATCAGTCGGCTGTACTTTTTCTTTATTCGCGACCAACTCGCAGCAACATAGATGGATAACTTTCTTTTAGTTTGGGCTTAACGTCGGCTTGCGATTAAATACAATAGGAATTTCGCTGATCTCGCGGATTCGACGAATCGGAAAAGACGATCGTTCCGCGAAATTTCCGGAGACGAATTCGCGAGTAAAGCCGCATTTGCGCGTGCGGTCACGAACGTAGCTGAAACTGGCTATAAATAGGAATTCAAGCACGTTATTTGCCTTTAATCCGGAGAAACGACGAGATATCTCGGCTCGTAGTTGAGACCGGTTTCTGCCAACGCGTTCGAGAGGCCGGGAAGACCGACGCATCTTTAATGCTTCTTTAATGAAGAGGTTCCCACGAATATCCTAATTACCTTGAAATTACCGTGACGCGCGCCGTTAAACACCGGAACCTATTACTTTCGAAATAAGACGGCAAGACATTTAATCGATTGTAAAATTAAACGCGAAAATGTCTTCATGTCGGCCGACCAGACGCATCCTGCGATTCCGCTGATTATCCTTGCTCTCGAATAACTGCTCGCGTGTTTACGTGCACGTATCGAGAATGTTTCCCCGGCCGTGGCCGTGTTACGCGATTTCCGACTATACAGTCGTACGTACGTACGTACGTACGGCGACTATACAGAAAGTATCCGAACTCTTGTCGCGCAACATTTTTATGGACGTATCACGTGCGTCGTAAAAACTTTTCTGAAATTTGCCTGCCCAAATATGCTGCTAAAATATGCGAAATCAATTTGAAAATGTATATAAGAGTTACAAGACGTTTGTCGCGCGTGTACGCGTACTGATAAATTAGTCCACCAGCTAGTACATAACTTAAACGTATAACGAACGCTCAGGACGGTCTTGCCGAGTATCGTGATAACACGCGTACAAATGTACTTGATGAAAGTCCAACGCTTTCTTTTAACGGGGGAGAGAGAGCAAGTTATTCTCCCCAGACTTGTTCAAAATCATAAAAAAAAAACATTGCGAGAATCTTTTTCATTTCCTCGAAGATATTAATTTGTATCGCCAATTACGATGTTCAGGTTCGGCGATGATCTACCTTTGGGTTAATTATACGGCATTGTACCGTAATCGTGCTCTGTATGATACACGTATGCTCAAAATCTACAGATAACTTTATCTAAGTTTGTAACCTGCCCCGTTATATTTTACTCTTCGTTCTTTGTATATCCCTATTACGCACTTTGTTAATCGCGATCGCTAATGACCATCAAAAATGCTTTACGAATGTTTGAACTTGGATAAAACACATAATAATAATAATAATAATAATAATAATAAGAAGAAGAAGAAGAAGAAGAAGAAGAAGAAGAAGGAGAAAAAGAAGAATATTTATCGTTGATTACTAATAGAGCGAATAACGTATGATAAACACCTCGTTGCTTTTACGTACGCTTTCAGAACGATTTCATCGTTTACCGATATCGAGTAGATAGCGGAAAGCAAAATTTCAGAAAGTTTCGTCTAACAAACGCGATATATCGATAAAAAGTTGCCGTAAGCGTACAAATACTTTTGCGAGCCATCGTAAAACGGACGACCGTGATTCAGTCGGAACTGTTCGTCGATGTAATTTACGATCGCGATAATTTGTCGTACTCCGGTGAAGGAAAGCTGATTAAAATATCCTCGCGTATCCCAACGTTCCCAACAGTCCCAGGGACCACGCGTCGTACTGATAAAAGCGGCGGATTACGAAGCGACGGCAATGTTTCTTCGACGCCGAAATTTCGCCAGACTCTCGACTGCTCTCTCCTCGCAGTGACAAACTTTCCTCGCGTTATCCGGTCAACGAGATAAATCTCGTCCGACTGATTTTGCGTCGGCGTCACAATGAACTGCCGAGTCTGAAAGCTCGAGACGCGGCTAAACGCCGAAACTCTCTTTGACCTCGGATTTTCAGCTTGTTAGAAGAGATTCAGCCGCTAGTCTGAGTTCTTAACGCTCGAGCATTGCAACGAGTTGCTAATATTATTCGCATACGTGTACGGTAAACGGCAACGCGAGGATGCTCGAAGAATACGCGTGCTGACGAAATTCGAGTCTCTCGCGTGTTACGCTTTATTTGTCGGAAGAATATCTGCTAGAAATCAAGTAGAAACAGAAGAGACAAGGGTGGCAGCTACGCGGTTTATCGGCCTTTCGCGATGCCGATTATCACTCGACCGCGGTCTTTCTACTCGCAGAACCAAAAATTGGTAATTTGGTCGCAGAGGGAAAGGAAGAGGCTGATTTATTCGACGATTGGATGTTCGAATCCACGGTTGTTCCTTTTAGAAGACAGATACAACGCACGTACACGTATCGGTGGAATTACCGTTAATTTGCCACTGATCCACCAGAGTTTTAGAGCTCCAATCCGTAAAGCTTATATTCGCGTGATAACAGTCTTGGAAGCATAGTCCTTAAGGTCGAGTTTCGAAGTTTCGTCGATCCAAGCTTTACGTATCGCTACTTTGCATTCGTAAGATATTTCCCACTCCCGAGCGACTTTCTGCGAAGCAAACTCGATAATCCGAGATCCAAGGCTAAATAAATAGTCATCCACCGATACCCTTCTGCGCTGAACGCTTCCGTGCGTCTAGAAGCACTTCCTGCTTACGCAACAGGAGATTGACATTAGTTAGTGCGACGAAGGGCTTACGAGATTACGCGACCAGAATTGCTTCAATTCGCGCGTGACTGCACCGAGAGAGAAAGGAGCCGAATTAAAATACACATCGATAGTTTTGTAGCGACGCACGAGGGTTGTTAGATACGATATCGGAAGTCAGCTTTCTGCTAGATAAGCTTCGCAACGCGTACAAAAAGAAGAACGAGCTGGCGGATTAACGGACAAGTCGAAGACAAGATACGTACGTGTACACAAGGAGAAGGGGGGGGGGAGAGAGAGAGAAAGGTAGAAAGAGGTAGGACGCGGTTCTCAACACTTTCACCGAATAACACCGGCGCGCAACGATCGCTAATTGCTCCCTCGTAATTTTAATCAATTCCAATCGCGTGCCACCAACACGGAAATTTCTCTCGGAGGACATCGATGATCGCGCCTTTCCGAGATCTCGCGTTCATCACCAACGCGAGACGTTCCTCCAACGGAACTTCGATAGCCGTCCAACTTCCATTTAATCGTTTATTAAACAAAAACGAACGAAACGCGTCTAGGACAATGCTGCTCGACTGCCTTACACGGAATATCGTTAACAACAGAGAAACGCGATTTGACGTAAAATAGTCCAAAGAACGCGGTAGATTTAGTTGCTCTGACACGGAGCAACAATTCCGTCAACGATCGAGAAGAACACAGATAGCTAAAGAACGATCGAGAGAGTGGAACTGGGTCGATCGTCCAGATCCTTCGTGACTACGTCTATTTCTACGAAAACGTTCGAACTCCGTGCAATTTATTACGTGTTAACGAAAGCGTCGGATATATTCAAACGAACCAGAAGGAAAAGCGGAGAACGCTCGATAAAGGGAGATTAAAGCGAGAGTAAGGCGAGAGTAAAGCGAGAGTAAAGCGCGGCACGTGCTTTCGCAAATTGCGATTTCCCGCGTTCTTCGATTTACCGCGGAAGGTCGCTACGAGGGCTGAATGTTGAATTACCCGGTGCAATTAGAGCCCGCGTAGGACGCTAGATTGGCGGGAAACCGATCTAGGATGTTGGTTCGCTACAGAGATTGGAGGATGGCGTGCGACTCGGCCTCGAGGAAAAGGAGGAAGAACGTTTCCTCGTTACGATCCGCGTCTTACGCAACGGCGCTCTCCCTCTGGCTTCTGTGCGAACATTGTTTCGGCCGGGAAATTAAGGAACCGCGTTCCCATAATACTTTCGAGACAGCCCCGTACTTTCCATCGTTTCGGATCTTCCGCGTTCGAATTTGCGTGTCTAAATCCAATATCTATTGGAATATAAGCCGAGGAAGGACACGGATATCTCTTAACCAGTTAACTCGTCGCTCGAATTGAACATTTCTCGGATATAACGATTCCTTTATTTATAGATCGTCTCATGTCTTACGCGTCATTTTCTTTCTCTTGGAAATAGATTAGATTCTATTTACATCCGCGAGGATCGAAACCGAGCCAAGCGAAATCGATTTAGCTTCGTTAACTTGCAATTACACGATTATAAGGTGTTTCCGGTTAACGAGTAATTAACAGGTTAATCTAGGAATCGAATCGATCAAGCAACGCGCGTCGTCCGATACAGTTATTTCTGTTATACCGCGAGATACGTTGAAACGAGCTGGCTGATTCCAGATTCTTGTCCGTTACAGCATTCGTTGGAATAAATTCGAGTTAAGATTTTTGAGAGTTTGAATTTAAACAAGTATTTCGACTTCTAAAAGCATCGTCGTCTTTCGTAATCGATCGTGACTCTGTGTAAAACAAGTTCCAGACCTTGACTCTGAAATTAATAAACATATCCAGCTTCGTACGTACCGGCCAAACGATAAAATCGAGCCTCTCGTTAATATCGTTTGTTCTCCGTACGATATATCGGAACTGTGCGAACGTGCTAGCGAGTTGTCGCATCGCTGAAGATTATTCCATATTACGCCCTCGTATGTTGTCGCGCGTGATTATCGTTCGGTCACGATTCGCGTTTTCCGAGGCCGTGACTGATACGCGGGACGCGAGCTTTCAACGCGCCCGCGTTATTTAACGCGTCGAGACCCGTTTTCCGAGCGTCTCGTAAGTAAAGATCGAGCGCGTTAACGTCTCGCTACGCTCTCGGCAATCTAACGAATCTGTCCTCCACGAAATCGCCAAACGTTCGCTCGATCGTTAATTCAACTCGGGAGAGGACGTACACGCTTCGCTTCGAGCGGACTTGATTCTCCGACCTGAACCAGAATTACTTCGGTCTTCGACCTCTCGATCACATTTTCTTTTCCATCTAATCGATACAGCATAACCAGTTCGCTCTTTCTTCGTGTATTCTTATTCGCGCGTAACAATATACTTTCCTTAGCTACGGTTTTCTACCTCTTACGCGCGTCATGTAATTTTAATAGAACGCGATTTTTCATCGGATGCAACTACTACACGATATCTCACGGACTATAAACTAAAAACAAATCCGTATAGAAATCTCTCATAGGATATACGTTGTACATTCATTTTCGTTCCAAGTTGTCCAACTAACGACTTTTTAAGTTCGTTTATACGTGCATGTCCGTGTCACGGTATATACATATACGTTGAAACGTTGCATCTACCGATAACAGATATCGAGAAGGAGAATTCTATCGATAGTTGACGACAAGCGATACGTGCATACGATTTATCGGCTGACCAAGTACGGCCGCAGCAGCGGCAATTTCTCAATCGCGGCTGTCCGGATTCATGCCGGGGCATGAAATCAATTTTCTCCGGAGCACGGGGGACCGGCTTTTGGGCCCAATTATTTTTTCTGTTTCCCTATGCTAGATCGATATTTAACGAACCGTGAGATATCCAGACTGGCAATTCGTAACCTTAACTGGGGCGGAAGAGAAATCAACGGGCCGCTGGGACACGGATCGTGTTATTAAGCAATCGATAACGGGGTCGGGCGAAGCTGTCGCGCGCGCCATCGTGCAATTATAGCCGGAACAGCCGATCTCTCCGGAGGAATCTCATTAGTGCGCGATTTCCTGCTCGCATACCCCGCCAGAAAATACTTTTGCGCGCGGATTATAAAGCGTTGCGCGATAACGCGCCCCGAGGAACCGCCCCTCGAGCAAGAGATCCGTGCCAGGGACGATCGCGAATAAAATTATCTCTGTCCTCCGTTCGTCTTTCGATGCCCGTAGAAACTGCCGCTTCCGATCCGTTGTTCCTCCGACAAATCGCGTTTCTCGCCGGCAAAACGAATATCCCGCGACGAATTCAACGCAACGATCGATCGGAGCTACAAAGTGGCATCCGCTCGTTGAATTTTCTCGAATCCGCGGTCCTCGATTAAATCGAACGTTTGCACCGACCATCGTGCCACGCCGAACGCCCGAAACCAATTCCTTCGTTCAAATATTTTTCAACTCGAGTGCGACAGATCGCGACGGCGCGCGCGATTCGACGCTTCCTTCCCTTTGTCCGCTCGAGTATAGCGACGAACGAATCCAAGTACGCGGGCTTTCTGCCGGATTACGTGCCCCGTCTTTTCGTTCCGTCGATTCGTTTCGACATCGTCGATGGAACGACGCATGCACAAAGACGTATTAGATCGCGATAGATCGCGATATTGTTAAATAGGTAGTACATTTGTATCGTACGTGTGAGAGTGAGAGAGCGAATAGCGAGCAACACACGTATGCATCCCCTCCCTAGTGTGTATGTGAGCGTTGCAAGACGATTCAGGTGTTCGTTGAGGCAAAAGAGTGCAAAAATAAAAGAAGAGTTTCGTTGTTGTTGCCTGGGCCTCCGCTGAGTAACCCATGTGTAAAATTAGTATATAAATAAAGTTATTTACTTTTCTTCAAAACTTTTAATCTCAATACTTTTACAGATATATCGCGAAACGTTTGAACGTTTCGGATTCGTTGCTAAACTGCATTGACCCTTTGCGCTCGAGAGACGACTCTCGGTCACCACGGCGTTCCGTGTGGCAAAACTCGAGCGGTGAACGAGAGTCACCAGCTCCTGTTTATGCTAGATTTCGATCCGTCCAACTTATAAGAGCGCGGTATCGGTTCGTAAATGCGTTCCATAGCTCTTTATATCGTACGTTGAGAAGCGCGAAGCTTTACGCTTTAAGATGCAGTTATAAATTACATCGATCGTTACGTACATTTACGTCACCCGCGAGACACTCGTCGCGTACGCGCACAACCATCTCCAGTTGCTGCTCCGCCCGACTCGAAAGGTCATCGAGCGCAAAGTGTTAAGAAATGTATCGTGTATCTGCGGTAGATTTATGCCGTTTTATTTCGCGTACTGCTCGTTCGAAATACTGTTGGAAATTGGTGGAAAGTGTTCCTCCCAGCGGTAAATACACGCGAAACTCGAGTTATTTTCTGTTGCGAATTTAAGTTTAATCGTTCCATCGATCCGACCTAAGCTGCGTAAAACGCATTATCCTCCGAGTTTCATTTCTACGCGATTCGATCGTGATTTTAATCGTCCTGCCAACTGGCAACTCCGAAACGTTTCGCACTTTTTAAGCGTACAAGTTCCAAAATTGTCGACGCTGCGAATGCGCCGATCCAATCGATTAATCGCGGATTAATCTCCAATACACAAGGATCGCCCATCGGAATTTCCTGTCGCCAAGCAACATCGACCTGTAATTTCTCGAGATTTCCCGGCAAATGAACTTCCCGGAGTCAGCTTCGACGAGAGATAAACTCCATGAAATAGACAACGAAAAACAGCGAGTGCAAAGGCAAACCGATGGCGAACGTTGCGGCGAAAAGCGGCGATCAACCGACAGAGAGGACCGATCGCGGCGAAAGAGAGGAAAAGATCGCTCGAACAAGCATCGCGGAGTCTGTTGCGCGGCGTTATAGCGGCGTGGCTCGTACACACGAGCGGAACTTTTACATAATACGGTAGAGGCTGGCTCGCGAGAGTCGAGTTTAGCCTTCGCGAGGAAAGAGGTGGAACGGTAGGTGGGTAGGTGGGTGAGTGGGTGAGTAGGTAGGTGCGCGCGATCTGGAATAGTCGATTTCTATTCTTCGTCGCTGCCTCATCGAGCAAGCGTTTTCCGATTGCCATGATTCGATCGAGTCTCTCCAACGAAATCGCTTCCTTCCAGCGAGGCAAGTTGTATACGTCGAGATTCGTAGCAACTTTTCTATCTCGCGTAATCCCCGCGATCTAAAGCGCGATGATAAAACTTGGAACGGTAGGCTGCGTTATTTAAAAACGATTTAGTAAAAATCTTAAGAGAAGAGGGGAAAGTACGCGCGTAAACGTTTTCTCGATAGAACGGATAGTTGAGTGAAGTTGTAAAGTCTGGTTCTGTGTTTAAGTCGATACAGATGGGAGATTTGAAACGGTCGTTCGACTATTCGTATCCTCGAGTATCCCTTCGCGTACTCTAGACTACGCCTTCTTAATTGTATCGTACTCTCTGTATATTCTTCCACCGGGTTATCGTTTCCAATTAATCGTCGGATGCGTAGGCGATGAAGAGATTAGTGGGAGAATTAAAGGGAAATTTAACAATAGCGAAACGCGGAATACGGGAACAACCGGTGGTTGGTACGAAGCACGAAAGACGAATAGTTCTGCGGAACGGCTAATTATGAAAAAAAAAAACTTGTAACTTGTCGCTCGAAAAGTATCGGGAGGGCAGAGCGTAAGACCAAGAAGGAAATCATACGGACATACGTGCGCGATATCGCGCAATAAACCCATTCACAGGCGATTTTAGTCGTTCGATTATCCGGTTTTTCCGTAACTAATTCGGTCGATCGAAGTTCTCTACCGTAGTATCGAGAGTGAGTAGGTTTCAAGTACGAATCGTCGCGTTACTGGTAACCAGCAAGATCAGGTGCGCGCAAGATCAACGCGTAACAGCGTTGATGTAAGCGACTGCGGAGTCGACGCGCTGGGTTAATTGCGTAAGGTGAAATTTCGCCCGGAGGTACATCTCCTTGCGTTCGCTCTCGATTCTGCGCAGCCGACGTTCTCTGCTGTCGCTGTCGAAGGAAAACCACCACCAATGGATTCGTGCGTGCCTCTTTGGCCGCCTCTCTCGACACGAAATGTACGCGATATCATGCACAGTGGGTTTTAAGGTTCAGGTCTGAACAATGTATCTGTGATTTGATAATGTATTCGAATATCGTTTCCCTGCGATCTTCGCGTAGGAAAACGTAGGAAATTGCTCGAAATAAGTATAAGGAAACGAAGCATACCTGACAACAGTTCTTGACAGATTAAATAATTTCCCAATAGCGATTGTTCGGGTTTCTAATTCTTCCTCGGTATCCTTATATCGTTTATCGCTCTTACCGCGTGTTCCCACATTCGGAGAAACAAGAAAAACGACGTCGATCGTGCCATGGCAAACGTACTAGCGTGTAATTGGTTAATTCCTCTATGGTACGAGAAAATAAAAACTTCGCACAACGCGTGCTCGAACACACCTATTCGGAAGGTGATCGAAGATCGCGTCTCAGTTTTCCCTTTCTTTCCACCGATCGGCCCGTGCCGCGTAATTGGGAAGCTCGTCGGGGAATCGATCGATCGATACCACGGCATCGAAGCTGGTATCCCGTGTGTGCAGAACCTTGGAATTCCGCGGATTCCTGCGATACCGTTTAGCGCACCCTGCGTACGCAGGAGCTTCTTTCGACACCGTGCAGGACTCTCTAGGGACCAATGGCGTAGGTAGGAATTCTCCGTCTCTCGACGTTCACAGGGAGCGTTCTGTCCGAAGGAACGGAAAAACGCGACGATCTTCTTCGATAATTCCTACGACGCGTACTCGTTCCAAGACGAGAGGCTATCTTCGAGTCGGATTTTACCATAGATAACGATTTCTTTTCGCTCCGAACGTGCCTGAATTCCGCGTCCCTTTGTTCGAAGATCACAGGACAAAAAACGCGACGAGTCGCGTTTCACGTTTCTTGCAAGACAGCGACGGTTAAATTCGACGCGTTACAAGCGTATAATCCGTAACTGGTCTCTTGTCAATTTACCAACGTTATTGCAAAATATCGTGCAAACATCTCGTATACTACGTAACTAGTTGTAGTTCTCGCCTTACGTAAATGTTTACGCCAAGTCTCAAGGAAGAGCGTTCCCCGCGAAATATTCATTAGGCAGAGTGCACGGGGAGTACTACATAATGTACTTTCAGGGCTCGTCGCCGCGTCTACGCTATTGAATTTAGGTAGGTACCGTCGAGTAGATCCTAGTCGATGTCGGTTTCAACAACGCACTATCCCGCTGGACGCGTCCGTGTATCTATCCACATCTTTCATCTTCAATGTCTAGACGGCGGTTCGCCGTTTATTAGGACGTCCTGGTATTCTTTGTACGTCACGGATGCCGTCGACGAGAATTCGCGATATAATCTTCGTCGTGCTGATCTAACAACGAACGGGAAAATCCTATGTGATGTCGTTCGAACGACATTCGATACGCACATAGAACCGTTTAAGAACTTTAAGAGTCGTGTGCGAATATTATACGACGCGTGGACTGGGGACAAACCATTTTCTTCCACTTTTGACAGCAGATCGTCGTATTTTGTTCGACTTTGTCCCTTTGATTCCCACTACCTGAATCATAATTGTTCCTCCCGATGATTTACCAAAGAATAGCACGGCGACGTCGTGCTAGACCATCGACACGATCGAATTCAAGGAAAGACCAGTTTTAGTTAATTGTACTTTATCGGTGTAAAAACGTTTAACCCGCGTATCAATATGGAAGAAACCCGCGTTAGTACGTTGAATGAAACTTTGTGCGACGAATCCTACAAAGTTATTGAACGCGTTAGACAAATATATACTCGAAGAAAGATATCTACATTGGAAAAAAAAAAGAAAAGATTATTCTTGGACGTCCGTCGCAACATCCGTTGAATCGACGCTCGTACGCCGCGCTCTGACCATTTCCTCCGGATATGTCTGTCCTCCGGTGCTCGTTTGTCGATCGATGTCGTTCGTCTTATCGATGCGTCAACTTTTTTCCTTCCCGCTGGTATACCGGTCTATTTGCGAAATCAAGAGTTTTCCTTATCGAATCGCATCCTGTTGATAGCTCGGCCTAACGATGTTACGGACTAATTAGTCGCGTTCGATGGATGTGCACGCGCGCTAAGAGCAAAAACAACATTTTCGACCGCGCGGACCTTCTTCTTTCTGTTATGCTCGTCTCGTTGCCGGCTGCGATATTTACGGACGCGGAGGAGCAGAACGCGGAGGAGCAGAACGCGGAGGAGCAGAACACGGAGGAGCAGAACGCGGAGGAGCAGAACCAGGAGGAGAGAGCACCGACGCAATCAACGAGGATCGATCGCATGGAAACAAGCGAGGCTGCATTAGCCTAATGACCGCTGGCCCGAGCGTAGATCCGATGATCTACGATCGCAACCCTCGCGGGGATACGTCGCATGGATCATCGTCGCGCGATATCGGCCACAGATAGTACCAATTACATTGCCCATTACTCAGTTTGCTTTTCACGAATTGAAATCCAACTGGATGACTCTGTTTTTCTCGTCGTACCTGGACAACGTCGTCGAAACGAGAATCGAAGCGCGAACAATTTAATACGCGGCGATTTGTTTCGTATTCGATACGGTAAATTGGAAGAACGTTCGCAAGTTGTATCGCGACGTTCGTACAACTTTAAGACTAAATCGCACCGTTTATTTTAATCCTCGTGCGTCCCTCGTGTCGATTTGATACGCTTTTCCGATAAAAGGTTACGTTATTCAATTATCTGTAACGAATGAAATCCGATACCTCTGTAGGATAATTAGTGCGAACACACGTGAGCCACACAGAGGAGGATTAATTATTTATCCTTCCATTTCGTCGATGTTTAACCATTGCGTCAGTTTGATACACAAGGGACGTTAAATTGCGAAAACGAGCAACGGATGACCGTTAAATACATTTATTGTTACTGCACTTTGGTTGGTTACATTTTACGTTAATTATGTATTCTCCGATGTATCGATTTTTGATACGTATTTCGTATCGTACGTTACCAATTGTCTTTTTAAAATGCAATCTTGATAGAATCGAGTCTTCTTTGTGTTTTCGATTCACGCAAACGTATACATACTCCGTGGATATTATTCCGTATAACCATATCGTTCGTATCCCATTGATACGTTTGCCCGACGATCTCGACCGATTTTCTCAGGACCATTTTTGTCCTCGTCCTTTTCTCGGCGTATCAGCCTCGTTCTATCCTCGAATATCTCGCAAAAAGCGTAAAAATACCGATAAAAATGTACAAACTCGTACCTGCAAATGTTACTCATAATCGGTGCTGCTAATGTATCTCCCCAGTTTGCGGTACGCGATAAGGTCATTTGTATCCGCATGCTAAATGTACTCTGTCGTTCTCTCTGCTCTATCAACTAACCGGAGTAATGGCCCAGCGTGATAGAGAACGCTGGCTGAAGACAAAGGCGATAGAGCGAGCAACCGAGCGGGAGATTTAAACACCGCAATTAACCGACCACCTTGACCTACACTTGCGTTTCCACGACACGCTCGCGTACAAACACGCGTGTTCGAGGAATCGTTTATTACGAGTGCGCTGCATTTCGGACGATAAAAAACTTAAAAAATTCACCGAAGCCTGGACTGGAAAGGTTTTCGCCATCGACAGTCGCCAAAAATTCCTGTTCCCGTGACAACGAACGATACTTGGATGCGAATAAAATTGCACGATCGAGCGTGAAACGAGATTACACGACTAACCAAAGTTTAGGCCATGCTCGATCGAATATGTCCCAAGAATAACGAGAATTACTGGATAATTTATCCGAGGCGAGTGAACGAGATTGTAAAATTGAAAAAAAAAAGTGGGATTGCGCGAAACACACGCGTCTGAGTTAACCTTCAATTTTACTTTAATCGCTATTCGTTGAAAATAAAATCGCAAATTCTAACAGCGAACGATGGATAGTGATCTAATCGTCGAACGTATATTTCATCGCATATGCGCGTATCTAAATTACTTCGACGTTGGAAATGTTTCGCGTATCTCTACCTTTTCACCCGTCGAGGATATAACGTAATAAAAATTTCCTACGCCTGTTTCTCATTTTCTCGCGTAATTGGACGAACGTATCTTTCTTTCCGGAACAGACGTTGTTTCGCCGGACCTCGGAATTCGCAATCGCCGCTCGCATTATTCTCGAATAACGAACACGGACCAAAAAATATTTTCTACTCGACAACGCCGCGGCGTCTCTCGTTTTTACAGATTTTGTTGTTCTACCTCGCACGACCGTGAACAGAAATAGATTCTACATTTTGTCGTTATACCGCTTTGACGTATTTCGAAAACGAATGGTATCGATACAAAGCGCTTGTTACGCAAAACTGCCCCGGGGAGCGACGCGATGTTGAACAAACAACGGAGAAAGCTAATTCGCCGCGGCGTCGACTTTGTCGAAACGCGTAAATATTTCTGTGGTTATTATTCGATTATCAATTTTCGCACAATTTTGTATCTTTATAAACGTAGTTGAACGAACGAAAGCTAGATAGAAATTTGTTTCGTTGCCCCGTATGCTACAACGAGTATTCTGTTAACGCGATTTTACTTTATCGTAAAAAGTACCGCGTAACGAATGTCACAACCGACTATAAAATGTATCGTATCAATTTTACGGGTGTACGTGCTTCTGCGTATGTTACGAGTTCCCCCCAAATATACAAATATCCGCGGTCTTGGATACTTTCGATCGCAATTATCTTTAGCAAGTCGACTCGCGTAATTTCGTGTTCTATTAATCGCGACGGTAAACGATACTAAACGATAAAACGGCCTTTTAAAGCCAGAAATTGTCTTGAAACGGATACCTTCCACTACTTGTCTTTACCGGTCGACCTTTTGGATCACGCGTACTACGCACTCCAGATTAACAGAGTCGCTCGTAGCCAGGTCGAGCCTGGCCTTCTTCGTTCATTCATTCCCACTCGATGACGTAACAAATACTGCCAACCGCGTTTCATCGCGAAGGAAAAACGTGAGAAACGAACGAAAGCGACAGCGTAATCACGCGAAAGATGTACACGTTTGGAAAAATCGATAACGCGTCTAAACGAACAATTTTCTCGCTAGCGACAAAGTTACGTTATCAGCGACAAAGAAACTGACGTTCTCGATAAAAAGTACGTGTCCGTTTTCTTCATTCCGTTTTCTTCATTCCGTTTTCTTCACGTACCATTTCTACCACGATCGTTAGAATTCTACGCTACACTTACTGTTATTATATACATACCCAGACTCGGAAACAGCATTGCGTTTTCAACGTACCGCTCTACGTGGAGACCTGGCAGGAAAAGTTTCGCACAGCCACGCTATTTCGTAATATCTTCTCGGTGAAAAAGTTCCAAGGCGAGGATAAAAGCTGTATCGTTATTGTCGTCCGAAAAAGTTGCAACTTTTCACTTTGTAACAGCTCGTGAAAAAATATTCCCAAACTTTATTTATCTACGAACGCCTCGGGCTGCTTTATCTCGTTGGAGTTTCACCGTACCCGCGTAAAAAGTGTCAGTTTCAGGGAGAGACGGCGGATTACGCGTGGTTTTGGATTCTCGATTAAATATTTGTCAACGGAATTTCGTGGAAAACGAGAGATCACCGAGGTGAATTGGTGCAAGCGCGGGTTTGATCGATACCGAGCCGAGCGGAATTAGCATTTAAAGGAGCGGACGCCTTTTATGGGTTGGAGAGCGCGCGCAAAGTGGGACGAAGATTTATTCGGAGCAGAATTAATAACGCACACGATCGTACGTCATCTATCACGGATAGACTATCCCTTTCGTATTCAGGCCCGAGGGCACGAGCAGGCAAAGTCGACACGAGAATCGAAGAACGAATACATAATTCCGAGTAATCGTCCAAGGCTACCTGCGCATTAGGTAGAAATATCGGGTCATCCTGGAAATTTCTACAATTTCTTACTCCACACCGGTACTCAACCACGAAGATAGCTAATTTTTCAGCTGTTGCGTCCGTTCTGGCGCTTAAAGAAGAACGCTGCGTTACGACGATAGCCGTAAAATATATCTTCGTTCGTCGTTGATTTTTAACGACCGGATTTTTGCTCGAATAGGAGACATTCTGCCGGGGAGAGCAGACGAAACTTTAACGGCAGCGAAAGTATTAAAATCGCGGGGACCTTCGGGACAATCTAATACGTTCGCGTTTATATAAAATCCTCGTCGCGTAGGTGTGTCGCTTTCTCGGTACAACGCGGCTGGATCCGGCTTGACGAAAAGCGAGACCACGCGGAGCCAGACGAGGACCGTGAACAATTTATTCGATTTATTCGTCGCGAACGGAAGTGCGCGACAGCTTTCTAGTAGCGCGCTTTCGAGCAGCCGTTAAATCGCTGTAGCCGATTCGACCAACGAGCACCGCGGACTGTCTGCAGTTGGCCGACCGTGCGCAATAAAGAACGACGACGATAACCCAGAAAGATATAAAAGTCGGTTTTTATCGACGCGGGGCTTCAGTCGGCTCGCGAGGGCATCGCGCTGCGTCAAGCCCGCGATCAATGCGAGGCAAATTCGCGGCCAATCCACAGCGAGTCCACGGTGAAACCCGCCTGGTAAATTCGCACATTCGCCGAGCAGCAGAACGATTAAAAGAGATTCCGCGCCGCCGGTAATGCGCGACCAACGACCCTGACCACTCGCGAGTCGAATAAAACACGGTTCTTCTTCTTTGTCGAAGGAACGCGCCAGGGATACGCAACGTTCGCGCTTCCACCCACCGAGTCGAGACGCGTTCGCTAACCAAGCGGCAAACGACGGAAAAACGATGGAGAAGCCCGCGGCTGAGAAACGAAGAGAGGCAGCTGCACGGACGGACGTGGAAGGAACGCAAAGCCGTAACTTCCACGCTTTACGATTTCGCGGAGATTTTCCTTCCACGAAGAGGACCGCGTGCTTCGAGCCGAGCGTCGCGTCGACCGACCAGTTTGCCCGTGATTTCCCCTCGCCAAACCAGCCTTAAATAATAATCACGGTAATGACAATCGTCGCAACGATCGCGATAAAGATAATACGATAACGATCCGGTTGTCCGGACCGGAGGCGAGAAAAGCGAGACGCGTTTTTCGCCTTTCTTGTCCAGCAACGTAGACCCGTGTGTGTCCTGTGCTTGGCGAATAAAAGCTCGGCTGCTCTTCCTCGGCCGAGCCACAGGGGACAGATACGTGGTGTTGCGGGACGGAGCAGCTCCATCCTGCATGACGCTTTACGAGCCGAGAATCGCATCGAGCACGCGGCTCGTTTTACTCGCGACCGTTTCTCTCGTCTACTGCCAAGAGAGACGGAGAAATTTCTTCGAGATTTGCCGCGGATATCCTTGCGAGCGGTCGAGCAACGTCAACGTGAGATTTTGCGGCCGTTACGGCAAACGGACGTACGACTCGAAATATCGAATATTAGATCGGACGCGGTTTGTGTATACGAAAGATACGCTTGTGGTCGGAGATTTACACAAACCAGTATCTCTTTAAGAAATGCTGGCCTCTTTCTTCGCTCGTTAACCGTTTCCAAAAAGTTAACCGTACGTATGTTTACACGTACACGTATTCTTCGAGCTACACGTAGCTCGCTCGTACTTGCATCGTTCTATCGTCCTATCGTCGTTTGTACGATTGTCCCGAAAGTCGACAATCGATTCTTACTATATCCGATCGGTATTCTCTACAGCGACTCGCAGGAAATCGCAGGAAATTTCGTCTTGAACGATCAACGGTGTCTTTCGGAGACACGTTAGTAGAAAGCCGAGAGGACGAGGAGATCGTATCGAGCCTCGTGCGAGAAGTAGGCGACCACCAGACTCGCGCTCGATTGCCTAATCGTCTTTTCGGCTCTCTTGCTACACAGCTTTCCCTCGGTGCTGAATTCTCTTCGCTGAAAAACCGAATCCTCCATCCGTGTCCGATGCAGCTTGACGGAACGTTTACATCATCACCGTACTCGCGGCAATTTGTTACCGACATCGGCCATCTTTTTTCCCCTTCGACGAACTTAACGTGCCACGGACGGCCAGCCAGGATACGGCTATTATTCATGGAAATTTATTAATGCCGCGAGTAAGTCAAATTCGACTGCTGCTATTAATTTCGCGAGGCCGGGGCAGGTAGGAGGGGGGGGGAGAAAGAGGAGGGGGGAAGGGGGAAGGAGGAAACGAAAGAAAGGTAAAAGCACGCCGAGTTCTCGGCCGCGAAAATTGAGTGGCACCGCGCGTTCGTCGAGCACGCCTCGCCGATCGTCGAATCTATCGCGCGGAGATCGACAGTGCTAGGCGAGAAGGGTCTGGCCAGAAGAAATCGCTGCTCGTAAATCACCGAGTCACCCTTGTGCGTGCGAGCAAACATTCGCGGCCTTTTTTACCCCTGACGCGTGCATACGCGCGTGCAGTCGTGGAAAGAACCGAGGGTATTACGTGTTGCCCCTCGCTTCTCTGTTTGCGCCTCGCGTCGTATAAGCGCAGATAGAATTGAAACGTCGTGTAACAGAGAGCGCGCGAGTGCTTTCTTTTCCTGAGAAAGCGAACTAGAACGTTCCGTCGGAACAAAGCGCAACGCACTGATAAAAATACGATCGAAACTCGAGACAACCGCAAACGCGTCGAATTATAAATTGTTTCTACATATATCGCGCCCAACGGTTTTTCCTTCGACACGTGCAATTTATCCCGAAGACAAACGAACGATTACGCACACTCGCTGCAAACGCGTTAACTCGTACGTTTCAGCTTACGCTCGATCATGCCACGGCTACTGGAAGCTCGACTAAAAACTCCTAATCCGTTGCACGAATGCATCCTCGAACCGTGCCATCTTTAGATCATCCTATTTAACTGCTCGTTAAAAAATTGTTTACGACGCGCGATCGTCGTCGGCGCCCCAGACTCGGCAATTTCTAATTTTATTTTATGCTTGATAGGCGTGTCACAACGTAATACGGGCACTGTACATCGCAAATTGAGAATCGCCACAATTGCGTTACTTTTCCTGAAAACTTGGTCGTGAACTAGCGTCCCCCTCTCTCTCCCCGTTCGCATACCACCTCGTTGTTAGCCGAAACGATCGACAGTCAAATTCCACGGTAACAGAGGGGCGGAAATGGCGAGGAAACGACGATAAGCGCCAATATCTGGAGACGATAAACGAATCCTGTGGAGAATCTACTTAAACACCGGCGCCTATGTCGTAGCACGTAACGAGGAGGCGAGGGACACGTGCAAAGGAAACCAAAGTAGCAGACAGCGGCCGCCAGTTATCCCTAAAGGAAACGAATAAATTAGAGGTGGCTTATCAACGAGTCGTCGATAAGCGTGTTGGCGAATAGCGAGTAAGCTCCTCGGTCGCGTTTGCTCGAAGAAGGGTTGGACGACGTGTAAGGCAAAGCGAAAAGGGGATAACGGTGGGACGCGTTGATCCAACAGTTTGAATCTACGGGCGTCGCAGGCCTGTGGAAAAGGTGGAAAAAGAGGGATCCTGCCCACGCTGTCTTTACGCTCTTTGCGCTTTCAACGCATGATCCTTGCTAGAGCGGGGACGCGTTACGTCGAGGGATAGCGGCGAGCGAATATTTTCACTCGGAATGAGACGCGCGCAAACGTAGAGAGAACAAGGTACTCGATAACGAGAGCGTTCCCCGTCCACTCGGATTTCCACCTGACTCGACCACGCGTTTCGCGAGTTCTCCGATTCTCCACGAATATTCGTCGTACTCGTTCGATTTCGCAGACTCGACGCGCCGTAGTAAATAATCGTAGGAGACTTTTGCTTGAATCGCGAGAAAGATTCGCTGGAGGATTCTCACATTCCGGACGACGTTATAGCGCTTCTGGAAACGGCTAGAATTTTGCGTTCTCGAGCTTTCCAGAGGCCTAAATTTCTAATGCCAGTGGGACAACTTGTGCGCGGACGTGACCCGTGTTTACACCGACAGGGTGGATATCTAGGTTGGAGCTAGTTGGCCGTCATACAACGCTGGCAGTAGCGCGGAATAAATGATGGGGTGAAAATGGAAAGCACCTGCGAATCATTGAACGCGTATCTTTTTTATTTGGTTTTTCGTTTCCGTCGAGAACGACTCGCAAACTTCCTTACCAACGCCGTTAAAAAGATACACGCGAATTTGTTTACAAACTTCTGTACGCTCGTTTCGCTCGTAATTATCTTCTCAAAGTTAATTACCTTGCACGAGCACCGAGCCACTTTCCAATCAATTACACAGAACCACGCATTATACAATAAACGCAGCGCAACGGTACAACCGGATAAACGATTAATGTCTTCGATATCGCCAACGATACGCGTACTCCGTTCGCTCGCTCCGGAACCATACAATTAACTCTCTCAGAGAAACGAGCGTTCTCGGTGAGAACAACGGATGCGCGTGAAAGTTAAACTAGAAGATGCTACGAATTGATCGAAAGAACTCGAGGGAAGGTCGTGAAACGCTGCGCACAGCTGCTTCGCGAAAGTATCTCGACGCTTACAGAAACTTTGTACGAATGTATTATCTCTGTCGTAAGATACATTTATTTCATTAACATCGTAATGAAACTCGACCATCGTGGTTACAAGATAAAGTTTGCAACCAATCTGCCTTCCAGTACGATTATCCATTATCAATACGAACGAGCCTCAATATTCGGTGGGATCTCGTCTTTAACATTTATTACACGTTTCAAACAACTATTCGTATCGCGTATTAATTTCTTGTCGAGTTTACGTTCGCGACGAATATCTTTCGTAACTTGTTCGTTTTCGCGTTTGTTTCAAATTTGACCGATACCATCGTGACAGCCGTGTCTCGTTGCGATATCAATGAAATTTCAAGTTGCTGCGTATATAAATAACGCACGTGATATATACGTGAAAGATTCTTATAGCAACTGGCCAAATACGTTCGTGCGCCGTCAATACGAACGACGAATACGTCCACGAATATCGCAATCGCGTTTTTCCGCCGATGTCATTTTCCGCCGCTGCTCGCCGATTCCGTTAAGACGACGTAAACTGTTTGTGTGTCGCGTATTCGCGGTTACCCGGTCGCGACTCGCAAGTCGAGTGTTATGGCGTAAAATTGCGGTTTGGCGGACCTTCGTGTTCGTTAAAACGTTACACTTACATACCTCGACACGCTATTCGCATTCGACGACCTCACGTAGCACACACACTCGCGTAGATAATGTATCGCACGAGTATTTTCATACGTTCTATTCTTGGATGCGAATCTCACAAGTATATCGCGGAAAAAAAGAGAAGAAAGAGGAACAGAAGGAGTAAAGGAGCAAAGTACCGATAGTGTTTCTTAGCGAACCCTTTATGTTCTGACGATACTTTGAAACAGATAGCATTTTCATCAAGATTAAGAAATAAAATATACTTGGAAACCCGATAGTTCTTAAAAATATTTTCATCGCAGTTCCATACGCATATGCCTTTCTGCCTTGATAATTTGCAAAAAGCGTCGTACGCTTATTTACACGTACGTGACATATATATTACTTCGAAACGTCTAGAAATATCTAGAACGATGATGGTCATAATAATTATAAATGGCACGGCTCGGGACAAGAAGGGTTAAGAAACCAAGAAAAAGAGAGAGAGAGAGAGACTTAAATAGGAAAGAACTGCGCCGATGTATCGTATCTCCCGCGCGGATGGAACAATTAACCGCTGCGTTTCGAATCTATATACACCTCGTACGAAGAAAATGGTCGATGAGCCCGGGATGCACGGCATCGGTGGTATCGCATAGAGAGATATACAAGGGATATAAAGAGAATCGATGTTTCGAAAATCGACGTACCAAAGTTTCTACAGACGATACATTTATTACCATCCGTAACCATCGTCGTACCACGCGTGTATCACGCCATCTTTGTTCGCATCTATCTGTATCGCGTATCTTTACGCGAAAGCGCTCTTACGTTCCAACAGACTAGTTACGCTTTAGAAAATTGACAACGTTCGTATCGCCGTGTAAGATTGAAATTCTGTTACGGTTACAGAATTCCTAAGGAGGTTTCGCCGATGAAGGAACGCGGTATTAAGCTTTTCTAAAAAAATCACTTGTTCGGCGCCGAGAGAGGCTAACCGAGAGAGTCGAGAGAGGCTGGAAAAATCGACCGTTCTAGAAATTAGCAAAGCACGATATTACCTGCTATTGACCTACCTGCAACGCTCCCGTTGGTCTTAATTAAAGGCGCGGCGAGTTATGAATTCAACAATGCGCGGGTCGATCGAAAATCGCCCCGGCACGGCGGTGGGAAAAGCGGCCGGATAATTTATTACAAATTAAACCGTTCGAACGGAGGCAGACACGCGCACGAACCGCTCCGAGGGAGGCGCAGCGAGCGTGTGTTAATTATCGTTCACGGATTACACGATCGGGCACACGCGCCGGAAGTGATGCAAGTTACGTGCTCGCTACACAGAAAATAAACAACCGGCGCGCACACTTCCGACCAAACTGGATATAAACGATGCGCGACTAGTTTATTTAAATATAGCTTCCTCGCCTTTCTCGACACAATTTTTCAACCATTCCCGCTGAATCGGTTATCACGCATACCTTGCGTCGAACGCACGCTTACTCCATTACGGCTAACGCTCGTTCGTCCGTTCTCTCGACGAGCACTCGAATCGCGTCGAGATTCGACCGTCGCTGAGATCGCTGATCGGCAAAAGTGAAGAATCAGGCGAACAATCGGATGAAAATTAGAGTTCGGTCGATCGTCGCGCGACGTACGTACGGTAACAAACACGTTGGAACGAATCGCGTATCTTCCTACGATATTCCGTGTAAATCATCAAATCGACGATTCGAATCGTAATCATTATCGTTAAATACCGTCGCCGAAAGATACTAATTGTTTGCGAAACAATTCCAGTACCGATTCCTCCTCAGTGTTTTACGTTTCGGCGAAAACAGTTTATTAGACGTATACGCTTTTCATTATTTTATCGTGGTACGGTTCCTTCGTCCTAATTAGATTATCGATTTTAATGGAAATTTATATTTCTACGGGTACTTACAACTAAACAAATAGAACTTGCACGCTCGTTTTACCTTTCGAAAATTACGACGATTACCTTGAATTGTACATTGAATTTATACGTATATTATATGTATGTATTATATCTATTATATGTGATATCACGCCTTCGAATTTCCGAGAAACGCCGAAAAATCCGCGGTTCATCGATAACGTTAACGATACACCGCGCAATTTCGACGCGAGTTCGACGAAAGCGACGCGCGCGACTTACGGGAGACGAAGCATTTTCCAATTCGCAGTTACCAGCGGTACGCACGCAGTTTCTCGCTAATTGCGACCCGCTACTTTCCTCGCGGATACGAGCAAGGCGTGTCGTCGTTAGAAAGTCCTTTTTTTCATCTGATCCGAAATAAAAGAGCGCGCGAGCTCGATCCGTGAAAAATGGTAACGCAACGATAACCGTGTATTATTTATGCCGCTTTCTAACAGAATGGCACGACCGCGACTCTTTCTTTCCGACGATGCGAATCTTGGATGAAAAATCTTCGAGTTCTCTCGAGACGTGGAACAGAAGGCGCTCTTCCTCGTTTTGCCTGGATCCTTTGGAATTAGACGAGAAAGGAATCTTCCTAAAGCACGAGCGATGGAAAGACGCCGCGGAGAAAACCATTACGTCACATCACGCCGAGCGGGAACCTCGCGACGACGATCCCGTCCAAGGAAGAGATAAACTTCGATCGGAGAACGTCGTCCGCGAGATTCCAGCCATCTAAAAATCGGTGATTCTGCGACGTAATGGCGTTCCCTGGGACGAACGGACCGATGTAATCTTCGCGGCCGACACACTGCGCATTTCGGGATGAAAAAAACCAAGAACCTGCCTTGATGATCTCTGACAATATCCAGCAGCCTATCGTGAGAGACAGAGAAAGAGAAAAAAAAAGAGAATGAAAAATCGGACGAAAAGAGAATAAAAAGAGCTCGAAAGGAAAAGAACGAGGAAGAAGAGGATGCGCGTGAAGAGGAGCAAAGTTGGTCGAGCGATAGCGCGTAGCGAGATGAAAGGCGAGCAAAGGGGAAAGAGATGGCGGAAGTATTCTCGCGAAAATTGTGTAGAAGAGAAGAAAGAAAAAAAAAAGGCAGCGAGAGGAGAGGAGAAGAACTCGCGCGTCAGAAAGTCCGCGGCGCGTTCGACCATAATTCGATGAAAAGTACAGCTCGCCCCGAGCAGGGACAAACTGGAAATTATCTCGAACGGAAGAAAACGAAGGATAAGGGTGGACGACGTCGCGCCGGCCAGACAGGTTGTTGCTCGAACGTCCCTTTTTTCTTTGCGTGCGATCGTTCTGACGCAACATGCGGAGGATACCGATAGATAAGAGAAAAACGGAAGAGAAGAAAGACAGAAAGAAAAGAAAGCCGAAGATGGAAGCGAGAGACGAGCGTTAACGTCCGTAGCCTTATTGTCAAGTATCTTTATTAAAATGAAAAAGCCGATAAACGGCAACGTCACGCTATCGAACTATATATACAACGATCGATATAGCGCGTATTCACGGCTCATTGATTACAAGGTGCAGCCAATACGAAATGGATATACGGCACGAAAGCGAGCGCGCGTCTTTAAACGCGAAAAAACGAACGAAACGCAGACGCCAAAGCACGCGTCTCTGCCAATTTAATTCTGGAACGGGGTTCTCTTACGCGATCGAACTAACGTCATTGGTGAAATCCGACGATTTATGAGTTATTAAATGCTAATCAATTTTCCTACGTAGCGGTAACAAGAGTTTGATAGCGAAATAGAAAACGGCAAAGCTCTGTAACATCGTTTCGTAAACTACTGGTCGGTTGTGCTATTCTCCGTGCGAAACAGCGATATTGTGCAATTAAACTCTATAACGAACGTATAATTATATAATTAGCGAATTATTGCGCAAGAGAGCCGCGATGGGTATAAAGATTTGAAGTTAAACGCAATCGATAGCGACGCCACGAAAGAACGTGCAATATGAAAATAAAAGACAAGTACAAAAATAACGCGCTCCGCTCTGTATGGTAAATCTTGGGAATTTCGTATGCATCCCGATGCTTTTACGAACGGATAAACGTGTGCTCGACACGGTTTTTCGAGCATCGAGAACGGCAATTCGCATAAATAATTCGATCGGAGAGGCTACTATTTACGCGTTATGCGCAATTCTCTCGATGCGCGATCGTACCCGTGCAATTTCCACGAGGTCGGTAATTTGAATTTCTACTCTGACACCGCTTGTTTCAGGATCGTTCGAGGAACTAAAGGAATACACACCGTCCCGACGGTCTTTCAATTTTCTTAATGTTTCAGGCATGCAGAATATTGATTCTGCCTAAGCGTCAACATTCTGAAATTCGATCCTGAACTTTGCACAGGATCAACGAACCTGTTGCACGCTACGAGACGCCATTGGCTTTTAACGTAATATCTAACGAACGAATAACGAAAAACGAAAAAATGACTGACAGAATCCAACGACAGGGTTGTTCGAGTCAGCGACGGGATATTACAAAAACGAGTGGAACGAATAGCGAAACAACGTCTAGAAACGAAGTGATATACGGACGATACGTTATTGAATTATAATAATCAACCGAGAAATTGATAATTAACTGATAATTAACTGATAATTGACCGACGATCAGCCGAGAACATTAACATTAATAGAACTAACTTTTTTCCTTCTTACGAGCGTTAGTAATATCGTAGAGATTTATGACCGTCGAGCTGCCAATGGAAGCGCACGTATATCTCACCGTTCGTAACGCCACTAGTAACGAATCCGATAGTCCGTTTCCAAGCTTAGATCGTTTAAAAATTCTTTACAAACGAATTTAGAGACTCGCGAGGCAAATAAATTTAATTTCACCGAAATATCCTTCTGTCCCAAGTAACTCCGTCTTATCCTGTCACAGCGGGATGATATATACGTATATGACCGATACGAGACACGTAAGCTCGACGTCAAGGAATTAAACGGAGAAAGGCGACCAAGCACGATGTTTCTTCCGTCCCGCGAGGGAAAAACGAGAAACGGTTGGCGTGACCGGCGAGAGAGGAGGATCGAACAACCGCGAGAAAATGCATAATCGAGGGAATTGGAAAGCGCTGCTAATTAGATTTGCGGGCGTACTCGGCGATACGCGATGGCTATGGCCGAGCTCGCGTTTCTTTCGCGGTCGCGTAAGACGTAAACGAGAACCAACGTACGATCTCCGGTAATAAGCGCAACCGGTGCGCTTGTCCCGATATGCGAACGCCTGGTACACGCGAACGCCTGCGGAGTCCGAGATTCGCGCCGAGATCTTCGCCAGATCGCAAACCTCTCCGACGATCCGCGAATACGTTTCTAATGATTGTACGAGTCCAGGGACGATCGAGAGAAGCTTGTTTCCCTCGAATCGACCGGCCGAGTGCGGAAAAAATTCAGACGTGGCATTAACGACAAACGAATTTCCTCCAAGTGGATCCGCAATGGGTTCCGAGAGCGGTGACGTTCTATCTCCGCTTGATGCATTAACGAGCAGCTTTGCCGTTAATGTAAAATTGCGCTTGCAATTTCCATTATCGTGTCCTATTTTTAATACTCGTAATTGAAAAAGAATTCGAAGGGTGCGAGTAATCGTCCGAGGCTATCGTAGGTGAAAGTTCACCGCAGCGAATCTTTTTTCGATTAAAAAGTTAATAGATTGGAACTGGCGCGATTAAGTGCTTTGGACGAAGAATGGAAAACTTATCGCTCGCAATGGTCGCAAATAACGACATTACGGACGACGATGCCTAAACAAATTCGCGTGGCTTGAAATTTCAGACACGCGACAAACTCTTAAGGGTTTCGATATCCCTCTCCTTTTATTTATTCTTGTCGCATTTTCATTTTGAATCGAACGCATTCTTTTACCAACGAACCGAAGAAAAATCGCTCGTTAAGAGGATCGATCGTTCGCGCAAGAAATCGAGCGTCGCGCGACTTTATCTCGATGAAATCGATAGCGGAGGAGAAGAGGTTTTTATCTAGATTCGATAACGATATCTTCGTCGGCGGAGAAAAGATCACTGGCGCTTCCGATATCGATAAAAAGGACGCGAAACGTTCCTCTCGATGGAAATCACGCGCGCAACAAAGTTTCCAGGTATAATTATAAGACAATTCTCCGTTGAACGAAACGCCGCGTCGCGCCGGTTGAACACGCGCGTTAACCCGATTTCTCGAAACGCGCGAAATAGGCTCGTTGAATCGTAAATCTGCGACTGGTCGAGCAGCTATGCGAAAAGTTTCTCCTTCGAACTTCGCAACGCGTATACCGCCGGTAATTTTAACGGACAGATTGCGCTTTAACGAGCCAAAGAGTCTCTCGGTCGCCGTCCACTAACGAAATACAGTTTCGAACAAGCTTTCCACCGTGAAAAACGAACATCCAACGGCGCGTTTCAACACTATGAAATCTGTTGCTCCTCGAACCGCCTCGAAACATTCTCGGTACACGGAATGCAACAAAGATAAGCCTCTTTGCTATCGGTTTGCCGCGTGTACGTATGGAGAAACACGCCAGGCATTTTTAGATATGCCGCATCGAATTTCTTAATACGAATTTATGTTTTCGACTAGAGGAAGCTCGCGTTGTTGCCTGTTTGTACGTTGGACGTTCAACAAGTTCGTAAGTTCTTGAGCAATCGATTTATCGAGACCAGAGAAAGATAATTGCTCCGTATTTTTCTCAGATACGTGATCATTGAACGTAAAAATTAACTACTTCGCGCTCGGTGTAGTAAGAGCGTAGACAACGTTTTATCCGCGTTGTTAATCGAATAGACGGCGATAAACGTATCAGTTTTCGAAAAAAAAGCTGATTTTTAATTTTAACGCGTTTCTACCGTCGCTGATCGATAAAAAAAAAAGAAAGAAGAACTTTTCTCACGGTCCAAGGAAGGAATTAGACGCCGCATTTTCTCGAATTCGTTTGCTCGTTTCACAAAAGTTTATAATAATCGAGCGATCGTCTTTCAACGTCAAAGACGCTGCGTGCTTGCCTGGTAAAAAGCGTAGATCGAAAAACGAAACTTTTTTTACTCGTTCGCCAATAAATTGTTTTCTTTCCTAGAAACCATCCGATCCTATCAGTTCCTGTCTGTTTCTCAAAGAACGTTTCTCCAATGAGTTTACGAGACAAGAAACACAGAGGAGACACGAGCCTTCGAATCGCTTTAAATGCAAAAAGCAAGTACCGTTGATCTACAGTCGTCCCGAGTGTTCCACCACCGACACACGCACGCACGCACGCTTTTCTATTTCTTCCCAACTCCCGTAGGGATAATGGAAAATCGCGACACGTTCGAATTCGGTTTGCGATTCGACACGAACGACCACGATGGAACAAAACAGAATCATCCGCTACGTCTCTACGAAGGCATGGCTGTCAATTATTCCATGTTCAAACGGAGAGTACAGATCGCCGGAAGGTGGAAAAATTGCGTGGAAAAATTGCCTGTGAAAGTTGCAGTGGAAAGGGTGGAATTTCAAGGAAGACGCGAGAAGACTGTTTGAGAATAGATGATCGTGGCATGAGCCGATCCGTGGATCATTGCGCGAGATATCGCCCGGAGGAAATGAGATCGCTAGGATGGTCGATCGGTCGTTAGCGGAGCCGTTATCGCCATTAAATATGGCGCGTATCGAGTCGCTCTAAACGATCGACGGAACGCATCGGCAAACGGTGACGATTGGTTCTACGTTTTGTATCTTTTTCTTATCGGAAAAGAAGCTCGATTACCGATTACGTTTCTGCGTATCGTCCTTTTTTTTCTTTTTTTTTTCTTTTTTTTTTTAAGTGGGAACGTCAACGAGTATTTTGGAATTCGTCTGGATCTTCGAAAACGCGAAACCGTAGGAAAGCGAAAAAATGCGAAAAAAGCACGCTCTTGCTCGTGTAGAGTTAAACAATTCATACACGTTATTGTACTCGTGCTGTACGAGTTTAAGAAAGCTAGCTGTATAAGGTACAAGCAGGAAGTTTGTTTTTGTTCTCGGGATATTTCGCTCGAAGACCAATTACAGTTAAATAACTGAACGTACGAGGAGCGAGTCGAACGAGCTACCGATGATCTCACGGACTTTGAGGACTAACAATCGATCCTTCGCAAGGAGTATTAATCAGCCGAGAAACAAATGGAATAAGAAAAGAAAAACGTAAAAAAGTCACTTACTGTGCATTTTGAGATACGCAGACGAACAAAAGAAGAAGAAAAGCGACGAAACTTTTTGCGCCCGCCTAATATTTCCAGAGAATCAGAGAGTACGTTTCAGAATCTTTGAGATTCGTTTCGCGAGCTCTCTACAGAGAAACGTACTGACGGTGTTTGACGATTCTTCGCACGAGTATCGTTGCGATAAAGTTTACGACTGTCGTTTCTAGACCTCGAACGCGGTGTTCGTTCCCTCTAAAAATATTCGTCATTAGCCACAGGTGCGCGCGCTTTTTGCACCAAAGAATGAGTAAGGCTTCCGCGAACAAGACGCGGTTACAATCGCTTTGTGCCTCGCAATCCCTTAGATAGCCGTTCGTTCTTAGGACGCATATAAGAACGCACTTCGTGAACCGCGATACGAAACACGACTCTTTGTACAAAATCAACATCTGACGCAACCATCTCGAGCGGTGTATAAATAGCGCGATTCAGTTAATCGGTAGCGGAAATTATCGATTCGATGCCGATGACGACAGACATGGAAATGGAAAATAGCAGATTGCAACGAAGCGGATCTCAAAGAGATCGAAAGAACAGAAAGGAAAGGAAGAGAATTTACGTTTTTGAAAGAACCTTTGAGTTGTGCGCGTATGTGTTGCGTGTACAATCGGCGTGCAGATAGATCGACGGACGAATAGAAAAGCATCGAAAAGGAGGAAAAAGGATATCAAGCTCGAGATAAATAATTGCAACATCGCGGGGCTGTGCCGCGATAATTGTTAATATACCCGTAATCCATGGAAAAACGTAAAGTCGTCTTGGTTTATCAGATTCCACCGATAGATTCCGTTTGGCCGGTTTTGTTCGTGAAATAACTTTGTCGACCGTTGGTCGTCTATTCTCCAGAGAAATTCCATCCACCCATCGGAGAAATCTGCGATCCACTCTCGTTTCCACGATCACGACTGCAAGAGCCACACAATTCGTCAGATCTTAACTGCTACTAGTTTAATAACGTCATTTGTTGATACTTCCCGTCACGGTCCGAACAGTGCCAATCGAATCCACCCGTCCTCTAGAATTCTCGTCGATCTTTAGCGATTGACCATCGAACAGCGGAAGCCCGATCGTAATTGTCGCTAGGGCTACGGATATTTTTCTCGTATATATTGGGTCGTGGCGCAAAAATAAGTTCGACCAAATGAAGAAAGATATCGAGATCGATCGAACTTACGTTGCAAAAGCCGATAGTTTAAAAACCGGAGTCTAGACAACAGTTAAGTTAAAGGCTAGTTAAAAGTTAAAACCGTACAGTTTTTGATGGAACACGGTAACGCGAAAATGTAAGTCAGCATGCGCTGTCCGAGAGGTGATCGATCGCTAAATCGAAGAAAATACGTGTGACACGGAAACGAAGCACGAAGATCGGGAAGAAGTGGATAAATAGAGTGACGCGTGGTGCGAAGATACGTTCCGTTCGAGGCAAAGAGAAGAACTGAAGCCCTAGTACTTCTAGTAGACGTACGCGGTGAACAATTTTCGCTTACGTTGGACCGACCGTTCCTCGGAACCGTCTTCGATTTCAAATCACCAACACGTTAACGTCGACGCGACGGTTTGATTCGTCGAGGCTCGTTCTCAAGCATCGTCAGCGTCGTTGGAGTTACGATAAGAGCTCGCGGTAAGCCCATCTTATCTACGAGCTTCGACAGACCTACTAGCGAAACGTATTGGTATGTATAAACGTAAAACGAAGCCGAGGAAGGCACGAGAAAACGTTAGAAGTACCAGAATGAATCCGGCAACCCGATATTATTCCTCTATCCCCGACAGTTCTTATCCGCTGAGCTCTTATATGTTTATCCTGGCGATGCGACAAAGAAACAAATTACGCGTCTGTATATAAGCAGAACGAAGAAAAATGTGTCAGCAGCGTGGTAAAGGAATACGTACGTAGTAGACGCGAGGCGTAAAGATTTCTTACTGTTATTAAATACATAGACGTTAGCCCTTATCGAAGCAACGAACGCTGTTTAGATCGCGTTATCGATTGGGGGAATTGTCCGTGCTTGGACATAAATCGTTCGAACAATGTTTACGGATCGCTTCGATATCCTTCGATCAAATATCGAGTGGCAACGTATATTTAATACTTTAATAATACTCGAAGATCGATTCAGATTTGATTTCACTGTGAAATAAACGTACGTATGTGACTCGAGTGTTTGATGAGAAAGAAAGAAAGATTTCGGTCGATTATATGTAACAACGAGTAGTCGAACAGTCCTAAACGTGTTGCTATAACAAAAGTACATCGTATTATTAAATATCGTATGGAAATATGACAAATACGATACGATCCGTTACGGTTGTAAACGCGTGAAAACTGCGCTTTGATAGGTAGTCGATAAACTATAACCCCTTACGTAATTGTACGAAGAATGTTCAGAGAGCCTTCGAAGATCGATTACCGAAAATCAATGTTCAAAGATCGAGCAATGGAAAAATACGAAAATGCGAATATATTTCCGTGTACAGCCTCGAAAACATAGAAGTCGGAAACCCGATTTCGCTCTATATTTCGCTCATTCGGCAGTGTATCCGATCAACGATCGAGAAAACACAATATCGAATCGGAAGTAAAAATTCGTTGCCGAGAAACGCGACCGTTCGATTAAATTCCACGCAGTTCCGTGCGTACGTTGGCTCGCGGCCGAGTGTTTATTTAACCGACGCGGTAGAACGAACGAAAACGAGATGAAAGGGAATCGATGCGCACGCATAACCATCCTGCCAACGCGATCCAAGTGAAACAATAAACTACGTGCCTTGCCAACGCGCAAAAGAAAAAAGAATGTCCTGCGACGAGAGGCGCCGCGCCGATCAAACGATGTTCGCGCCATTCAAGGAGATCGATTCGCTGCAAATATTTACCAGCAAATTTGCCACCCTCCTCGATTAAACGCTCGAAAAACAAATTTCCGTTGATTAAGGGGATGTTACGTCGAGCGGCGATTTTTCCAGCGTCGAAAATCATTGGATAAACGGAATCTGATACCGAATCGTATTTGCACGAGCGGTATTCGATGCAATAAAGGAACAATATGTAGTTCCATCGTAATAAAGTGCAGGGTAGTGTTTCCCTCGGATCCCAGAAACTAACAACGACAGTTACCGCAAACTGGGCAAACACAACAATGGAAACGCGAAGTTAATATCGGCGGATACGAATTCGCGTACATTTAGAGAGATGTTCAAGCTTTTTACAGGCTGGCATGTTCGTGGTTATTCGGCTTTAGATAGCGTCTCTGATAGCGCGTTGTCGTTTGTTCCGATGTTTCGCGAACGTTGAGATACACGGCGCTTTTTTAGAAATTTTCGTTTGGATTTTTAAGCCTTTCCGCTCGAAGATTTCTTCTTTTCTTTCTTTTTTTTTTTTTTTTTTTTTTTTTTTTTTTTTTTTTTTTTTTTTTTTTTTTTTTTTTTGGTTCGCTTTTGGCGCATTATCAAAAATTAGTCGAGAATCTGGTCAAAGCGTAATTTCAACGATTAATTACGGGATTCGTCGTCGAGACTAATCGAACGTTAGAATCGCTGAAAGCATTTCATGCTACGCGAAGCATTTCTGCCGCTGGATTATGAATATGACAGCCAAAATGTTTCAAGAGACAAAAGCAATTTAATTTCAGTTTCAAGCAAGCGAATGCGGCTATTGTCAGAGACGAATAAAAGCTAGTTCGTTGGTGAATTATTGCTTTAAATCAGAATACGTACACGCGAGATTGACAAATGTTTAAACGAATAAAGATCGAACGAAGATACGATCAACTGACTTTTCGCGTAATTTGTTCGAAAACAAAACTTTTTATCTGTACCGCGTTTTCTTTTCCTTCGTGTGCACCGTATTTTCCGTCGTTTTTCAACGAATTGAGTTTAAATACCACATTATCCTTATCTCGTAGATACGCAAATATTTATGTATCGAATGGAATGAATATTCAAGAAGACAAAAACATCAAGGATACGCGTAATACGCGAAAAATAAATAAAATATACAGAATAAAATACTCGTACGATATTTAATACGCTCTGATGACAATAATTGTATCTAATTGAAGCAAATCTTTATTTCTCCGCTTATCTCTCCGCTTCTTTACTCGTGTCCGTAAAAACATTGCACATAAATATCCACAGTCTAATTATAGAATAAATAAAAAGTGGTACACGTAATTGGTTATGGCAATTGAAGATTGAATGCTTTTTATACGATAAAGCAATCTTGCCACCCCCTCCCCCAGGTTTACGCTACGCATCGTTCTTCTGGCAGTGCGAGTTCGATATCGCGTGTTCCCGATAGGAGAAAGCGACGAGAAGAGCGTCGAGGAGACGCGTGAGAACGAGGAGCATCGCGCGGCCGTTTAATTGCGTCGCAGCGCGTAAACGTATCCTCGTGAACGTGTACGCAAAAGCGGCGGTAGTCGCGGTGTGGCCCGGCACACGCATATTGCGGTCCACTAATTACGAACGAGATACACGCGTCGCTGCCCGCCCCCCGATCTACGTTCGAGGACTACCGTATTACAAGCACTTGCAGACGTAACTTACGCGATAACCGGGCGTTTTCAATTCCTTTTGCCGAGAATTACGCGATTACGAATCTCTCCCGAGCACACATTGCCATCGCGTCTGTCGCGGACGTTTTATTAGAGAAGTGGTATTACAGAATCGGTATTACAGAATCCGCTTGTAATCGAAGAATTACGTTGCCGACCGCGAGTATCGGTCTATAAATATCTACTGATTTTTAACATAAATCGAACGCTATTCGCTGTTTCTATCCTCTGGCTATTTTCTTATAAATCGGTCATTTCGCTCGCAACGTACTGGTATATGTTTTGCGACGTAAGATATTAAGCAAAATATTTGCCGGAGTTTCCCAACAAATGCAACCCATGCGTGTACGTTGCCAAAATCCCAAGATTTGAAACGCTATTACGTATATACGAGCGAACGATCGATGCGAATCCATTGGAATTCATGAGATTCAAATGGAATCCAATTGCTCGTGGCAGGAATGACCAACAAGTCGACCGCGATCGATCGGTCGATCGCGAAGCGACGTTTCATCGATCGTATTATCAATAAAATATCACGTTGCTTTTAATAACCCCTGCCGCATTGCCGCTTACCAGTAATACATACAGACACACGTTTGAAAGTGTTGAATGTCAAGATTTTGGTAGGTAGATCGCTACAAGCTTTTAAGAAAAACAGTCGATCGTATATCGCGTGTAACGAAGTTGGCCATCCAACCTGGTTTACGGGAATTCATTGACCGAAGAAAAGATCATAGATTTGGGGAGAATCAGGCCAACTTGTATTATACGAACCTACTTGTTCGCCGACAGATTCGTACAAACGGATATCCAAGTAAACGCTTTTGTAATACGATCAAAGGAAATATGCAAAGAACGCGCGCGTGTGTGCGCGCGCGTTATGAAATTTGACGTTACTACTTTCGATTTCAAAGTCGACGATCCTACGTATCTCGTCTGAATGCGCGTGTCGATTCGGTACGATATATAATTAAAACGGTTCCTCTAACGATGGTTAAGAGCAGACACACGGTCGCAAAGGGACAAACGCGGCCGATCTCGAGCCGCAATTACGAGATCGATGCGACAGGAGCCAAACACAAAGTTGCGTGATTAAGAATCACTCGACGAGCGGCAGTTAATTTGGAGAGCAACTAAAAACTCGTTTGTAACAGAGCAAATTTTCCACGCACGGTGGTATCGCGTAGCACGCAACTAAGTATCATACCTAGGAATTACTGCACGCCACGGTGCGTACGTACGGCTCAGCGCTAATTACAAACGAGGTACACGCGCTCGGTACAGCGTTTCTACTCCCTCGTAGCCCTATTAAGAAGCTTTACGGCTGTAAGCCATCTCTCTGTCTGCAATCGGGTTATGAAGCTCGCGTAACGAACGCGTGACTATTCGTGCTACGCTTCGTCCGATGTCCGCTTTTTCCCTTCCTTCCTTCCTTCTCGCGATAATAGGCTTTCGATCGTACGAAAAAAATTGCGTTGTTCGGAGAAAATCGGACGAGCGAAACGAGACAAGAAAGTCGATTAAAATAAGAAGAAGAAACGAGCTCGGCGAAGGTTTGTCGATCGAAAAGCTAGCGATGGCCGAGCGAACGCTTTCACGCTGATCGAACGAACGATCGTCAGGCTGATAATTAACGCGATACGCCAATTAATTCGACTTTTTCGTTTCGAAATCGTTTCTCAAGGAAAGAACGCGATACAGCCATATACGGTGGCTCGCGAAAATATTCCGATATTTGTAGAAACGTTTTACGAATTACGCGTATTACGTCTGCTACGCGAAACATTTTGAAAGGAGGGCGTTGAGAGACGGTCGTTTTTGGCATCGCCCCGAGTTGAGCGACTCTGAGAAAATGTCTGTCTCACCCTTCGGAAAAATGATAGGAAAGTCGTTACGAATGAATCCAAACGTGCGAATACGATAACGATCGTTTTCAAAATAATTAACGAAAAAGTCAGCTGATCGGTCGACTGCGAAGTTTGGAATCGAGCAAAGCCAAAGTACCTGCCATGAAATCGTTGCTGTTTTCCGTCCCTTATCCGGAGACGAACCGATGTGTACCGATTGCAAGTTCAACAACTTAGTGATAATTGATTTTAAAATAGGGACGATTAAAATACATACCTAACGATATACGTACATATATATATATATACACACACACACATTTGAAGCAGTTATCGGAACGTAATTATCGATATTACGATTATCGGTATAAGTTTCGATATTGCTATTGTAGTTTCACGGTAATTCGAACAATTATAATTCTTTTCCGTCAGAAACAGAAACTTGAAGGCCACGGTTCGAAATCGATCCTCGTTTGCCGCTCGTTAGTTCGCCTTATCGCTCCATCAACGAAACCCGGCATCTCCGTGCGATTCGGATGGCACGAATTTGATCGATTTCGATGGAGGGGATTCGATCGAGTCGGTCGTCCGTGTCAGTTCGCAGGCAAATTATTGCTCCGCATCGTGACCGGGATAACTTATCCACGCGGATACAATTTACTCTCGCGCATCCTTACGGGTTGCCCTTCGTCACGGTCGAACAGTCGAGAAAAAACCCGAGAAAAAATGACCACCGGGCGCCGTGAACGATTCGCTTAATAGAGAGAAGCGACCGCAAAAGGATATCGACCAGTTTCCGGGGAGGGATTAAAAGTTTATCAGGATAAACGACCGAGTCATGGGTCAATCGAATATCGAGGTTGAAATAAGAGGAAAGAACCGTAGCACGTGCAACGGCGCATAAATAACGGCGCATTGCTCGAGAATTGACATAGAACAGGAATAATGTGTTCGATCTTGCGTTCGTTTAATCGTGACCTGGTCCGACGATATCGCAAGAAAACCATCAACGATAAAAATCAGCAAACGCTTTGACGAGTCTCTGTACGTATTTATGTATATATTTACCCTCGATTCCTATCGATTTTCTCGTTCGGCTGCTCTGCTCCGGCATGTTGCCTCGATAAAGACGCACCTTTGTTTAGAATACTTAAGGAAAATAAAACGAGCCGAAAAGATCGTCAGGAATTTATTGAAACTTTCGCGATCGTTACTTTTTGCTTGGAACCCTGTGATTTTTCTGTGCGAGTCACCGACGAATTTTAACATTTACGTTATTAAATTTTCCGTTGTATTTGTTATTTTCTAGCTCCGCGCGTCTCACGAACGACTCCACGAACCAGATCCACGTCTTTATTGGTCTTCTTTACATTTCCGATCTAGTTCTAAAATTTTCTGAACGACGTCTAATTAAAGGGTTGTGGATATCGATATATTATTAATCGCCGATTCGTTATTCTCCTATAACTTTTGCGAGTGGCTCTTACAAATTTTTCCTACATATTCCGGATCGCTATCTTGCACGAGTACATAATTTTCCGCGATTAATCATTTCCTCCGTGTGCTTCGACTATCGCGTTTTGCGCGCAATTAAACGGGGACCTATTCGATAATAATTTATCGCTTAGTGATATTAGCGAATCGATATGTTACAAATTACGAGTTACAGATTCCTCTTTATGACTTTATCGCTTTTTTTTTTTTTAATAATCACGCGTAATTTGTAAAATTTCGTTTGTTATCAAACTTGTTACCATCGTGAAATATCGGTAACTTGCAGTTTTGCGACTTGGAAAATTTCGCTAGTCGTATCAGTTCGATCTGTGCAAGAAGATACGGATATCCCGATAAGTGTGAAAGGGGATATAATTTATTATGCAGCAGCCAACTTGAGTACTCTGAACGCGTCTACTCTCTGGCTACTCGCTGCATGTACGTAAACAGAACGTAATCGAAATTAGTGGACAGACGAAGGTTCTGCAAACGTAGAAACCTATTAACGGCCATTGGCGCTAAATCGACAGGATGACGCCAGTACGCGGTGCAGGATTGGCATAATCAAAATTACGATCGAGGACGGTTTGTTGCGATCTCTGTTCGATCGGACACGTTTATCGATCGAAGAGACCTTGCTTCGGTTTAAAGACGATTGGCAGTCGTGATCGACGAAATGGAAAGTCCCTTGATATTAACGCCGCGATATTTCGATGATCTTAAGATCTTTGCAACGTACATCGCGGACCGAGAAAATCGATTTTGAGAAAATCGAGTTTATACTTGTAAGATGTAGGTACGTATGTGATCTCCGACCGAACGAACGGAAGCGAACAACTCGTAAGACGCATTCTCGACTCGTTTTCGCTCGTACAACCCTCTTCCCTGTAGAAGAACGTACAAATTTGTAAACTCGATTCCCCGAAAGACGAAGCTTCCGAGGAAATTTTGTTATTCTCGATTCTCGTCTTACTCCGAGCGGCAGAACCAACTTCCGGGCGTGTCAACGATTTAGGTGCACGATGTATGTACGACGTACAACGATTATCTTCTCGCCATCGTGGTACGCTGTCCTATTCTGTCCACTCGCGTGGAACCATGTATCTTCGCTCGGGTTATTTATTATATTTATTCTTCGTTTTATCCACGGTGGTACAGTCGACAGGCAAACAGAAATCCATCTGCGATACACGGTAGAGGATATGTTGGCGAGGAGAATCGAGGACGCGTCGCAATTGGTAGTTTCGTGCTGCTCGTAGAGGTCCCGGTACTAATTAAAGCGGCGACGTACGGAGCGTAATAGAGAGACGGGCACATAAGACGAAGCGCACACAGTTCGAAAGGGGAAGAGCACGAAGCTTGTAGGTGAGCGCGACCGAGAGTACTCGCGCGCTCCGACGAGCCAAGGTATATCGAAACGGTTCATTGTTCGGCTCACAATGACCGAGTGGCTAAGTGCGAGGGTCAGGGGCGCGAAGGGTAAAGGAAAGAAACGCTCCAGACCACGTACACCGAACGTAGCCTAAGAACTAACCGACAAATCCGCGTGAACATCGAGCAGTACACTGGTCATCGCGTATGTTTTCAATTTCACTTTTTATCGTTCTACGTTTATGACTACGATAATAGAGCTAGCAAGTCGTACATCCGCAAATTGCAAATTAGAGACGTTATAATACGCTTTCCTAGTCTCTCGGTTCCTTTGGTCACCCGCAGCTATCATTTTCCATTTACATGTTCCGTAACGTAGGTAAATCGACAGTTTATAGGTTCTAATGGATTCCGTTAACTAGTTGGTTTAGTATGTGTTTCGATATGTTAATTCACCGTACCGATGTCGGGATCTTTGGTTCGTTTCTTCAGAAACGTCGAACCTTTACGCTGTTTCCTATAAAATGATAGAGCGTACTTTACGCAGTTATATAGTTATGCACGTATATAGTTACGTGGGAATGTAAAATTACGAGAATTTTCGCATCATAATCTGAGTTATGGGAATCGAAGGGTTCAAGACTATAGCTACTTAACGCACCCTATTACGTTAGAAACGAACAACTAAGGAAGGATTTCAATGTTCCAACGGTAGTAAAAAGAAATATAGCGTGAACCACCTAGATGAACTAAATACGAACGCAATGTGCGCTAAGGTTTCACGACGAGTCAGAAAGAAAACTAAAACGCTATCGATCTTACGTAGACGGTGGAAAATAAATAAAAACAGAGTACGTGGCAATTCTCGCTTGAAAATTGCTCGCGCTGATCACTCAGGAAATTACAATAATCGTCGCTTGTAAAAAGTGAACTGTCTACCAAATGTCCTTGGTGTTTACATAGTGGCAAATGGTATATCTGCTTTTACGTTAACGAAAGAAGAAATTTTTTTATTTCTTTCTCTTTTTTTCCCCTTTTCCTCTATTTCTTCCTCCATTTTCTCGAGCAATGTTTTCTCTTTCCGCCGATTTCCCTTTTACCATCAGGTTCTTGCGACTTTATTTCATCGGCGAACAGGTTCCGTTCGATCCGCACGAACAAAGTCGCGCTTCGAGGTTTTCTTTTCTGTCCGGTGTTTATGCATACGTTCGTCGTTGTACCACGCGCGTCTTCTCTCTCGTACATAGCAGAACGTATTTGCACAGTCGCAACTCGTCTCTCGTTTCGTGAAAGGAGATTTCGTTAAACCTTTCGCATCCATCGATTCGACCGAATCCTACGTATTCCTCTGTCGTTAGGCGGTTTCTTAAGTATCAAGAGAAATATTTATCGTCTCAGCATCGAGGTAAATATTTTTTAAACCGCTAAAAGGAGTCCTCTTCTAATCCTACGTCGAAGCGAAAGCGAGACCGAGACGCCAAACGTTCGACGATCGCGACAGAAGCGACGGAAACGTTATGATCGGAAAGATCGATTTTTCTTCCGCTCTGGACGGTGTATTATCGGACTTGATCCGATAAATTGATCACCTTGAACTCTTCCAGATCGATCACCGTTACACTGCGCGGAATTTGTTTTCGCGTTAATTAACGGCATCGTAGTCATCGGGCAGCGAAGTCGGAGACCATTATAACGGGCAGTCGTCTTAACGGCCGCGTTTAGACTTTTTCATCGATCGGAACGCGCGATACGCGTATTTTCCGTGCTGCCATCTTCCGAAAAAATTGACAAAACTTTGACGTAATCGACGGAAATCGCAACCGTACGGAACAAATTCCAATTTTAACGGACACGCGTTCTGTTTTTCCTCGCATCGTTCCGTAGTCGAGCGACATTAACGTCACCCGCCACTATCCTTAATGCTTTCCGACTTATTCGTCGTATTCGGCGCGCCACACGCTCCGTATTCTAGAGATACGGTTCTTTCCTATCGGGCGCGAGTTTGATAAATCGTGCAAAAATTGCCGATCTACGAGGTCGAACGTTTCTTTGCATCGCGCCGTCGTTCGTATCACCGTCCGTAAGACGTTTGGACACTTTGGAATTGTTGCAAATTATACGGAACTCGCGGAAGAAGAACGCGATAACTCTAATTTCGTTGATTTTCCGAGATTTCGACGAGATGTCGACGATTGAGAAACGTTCTTTAATCGTAACCTCGAACGTATAAGAAAACGTCAACTTCTTGATAGAATTCGGCCATCGGCTGTCTGGATACGTATGGATAGAGACGTACGTTCGTCGAAATTCCACGCCTCTGGACGTGGATCGCGAGTCGACGAGCTGATGTCTATCGGCGCTCAAAATCCAATTTCATCCCGTTCGCCTAAGCCTCGAGATCCATCCCTCGTTAAGCAACGACCGTAACCAGTTTATCCGCGGCAGTGCTGCCACCCTATTTCGTCTTAACTCCCGCGAATTAATTTGCCGCGGTGATACGGAATCTTCCCGACATCCCCCCCCCCCTCCTAGACGTCCTCCTACGCGTTCTACGATAAATCGAATTTTTCTGTTAACCGGATTTACCAAATAACCGAGCGATTTCTCGTTCGAATTCGTCAGGGGGCGAAAGAGATCGAAGGGCTCGTAACAAAGGCGATTCTTCTCGAATTTCTACGCTCTTTAGATAGCGAAACGCGTTTTAATAGGTACGAACGAGGTCTCGCAACGCGGCGTTATGGGTATTACGAGGGACGTCGATGGAAAATTAAGTGCCCCTGGAAAACTAACGTTCGTCGAGCTGCAACGAACAACTTGATTAAACGGCTCGAACGGTTGCACGATTTAATCAAAGACACGGTTCTTTCGTGAGACGTAAGCGAATCAGGATTTGATCGAACGCGGTCCTTTTACGATGCGTTCACAGCGATATAATACCACGAATGTTTTCTTAAAAGGGAGACTGGGTCGATGGCAGGAAGAACTAGAGACGGAGCGGTTAATAAACGGATACATACGGTCGAGCGTAACGAGTTTCGTTACGAGCCCTTGTTCGATGCTACCGGATCTCGACGAAACTCTCGGCGAAACCGTTTCCAACCGTTTGCAACCGCGCGAACGAAACGAAGGACTCGCGAGGGCAGATCTCAAGCACGAGAACTAGCCGGTTGAAAGTCGCAACAGACACCTTGTATATCGTGCACGGAGCGTGGAGTCGCGTCGTCACAGAGAGCGCGGCCGTGCACCGCGCCGATGCACGCAGACCACGGAAAGAAGCGTGCACCTATACGTATATATGTATAACATGGAGCCTAGGAAGCACGTAAGACGAGTGCAGCTCTTCTAACGGTAATTCCTTTAGACCAGTACCGCAACTTCTGCAACCCAGAAGAGTCGATGCTTCTGCTGCCGCTGTTTCTTCTGTTACCGAACACTAAGACGCTCGCGACCGGGTTCGCGGCTATCTCGAGAAACGAGCCAATCATCCGTCCGTGGCTCCTTTCCTCTCCGTTCTCTCTCTTTCCATCTATCCTTCGCCCTTTTGCCTTCTTCTTATTTTCCTCTCTTTTTCCCCCTCGGACTCGACAGTGTGCAACGAGAGAGTTCATTCCGTGGCGGCGGCCAAGAGAGGGAATTACACGGGGCAAGGGGTTCCGAGATGTCGACCAGGAAAAGTAACAGTAACCTTCTCGTACCGTGCTACCGTGAACTTGCTCGACCTCCTGCAATTAGCACGATCCTTGACGCAGCCGCGCTCCGATCGTGCAGCCTCCGCGACATTAATTATTGTCCGCGCTCTCCCGTCGTTTCTCTAGCCCTCCTCCTCCTTCCGCTCGGTCTTGTCCTCCAACTGGGACGAGCCGAAAATATTTCACGAGTCGCAGCCTCGGAAGACTCCTCCGAAGACGAGAATTCTGCCAAGCTAGCGCGGACGTTTCGCGCCATCGACTCCGACGCGAGAGCCGTGATCAACGTGATACCGTTTGCCGGTTATGGGATCGCGAAATCTTCTTCGCAACGATAAAGAGACTCTTGACCAGAGCGCGCGCTACGAATCTCGTTGAAGCGATCAACTGCCACGAGTTTCTCAATTTCATCGCGTAAACGTCGTTAACGTTCGATCCTCGAAGAAGCGTACAACTCGCTTCCATAAATTTATTCGTCGCAACGTTGACGCGAACAACGACGTGTTCCGTGGTAAACGTGGAAAGATTCGTCGCTTCTCTACGTTTCGACTCACGGACATCGTCGACGCGACCTCTGAACGATCCGCATGGTACGCAGCTTGTCGAAACGTTGCCGGTGATTTTTATGACGCGCGAAGAAATCGGTGATAAACGCGTTTACGCGAGTCCATTAATCCTTTGTCCAGCTTGACTGGAAATTGATGGCTAATAATTCTGGCACTCGTAAAACTCGTAAAACCGAATCGCTCGCCACGAAAAAAAGGAACGGTCGCTTGAAACAAAAAGCTGCGAATTTGGCGTAACGAAACGCGTGTATCGAGCGGCTCTCGTTATCGATGTAAACGCGAGAGGGACGCGGAGGATCGTAAAGGCAGCGCTGTTCTGCAAGTTCTGCTAGGAAAAGTCACGATCGAAGGCTTGGCAAAGAAAGAAGAGCGAAGATGAGACTATTAGTACGGTTGTTCTGCGATTTCTTTTCTTCTACGAACGTGACATTTGACCACGAGCCAAAAGACGCTGCAAACCACGTTTCTCGACTTTGTAGAAGGACAATTTTTCGAACGGTTAAACGATACTAACGATACTACGCGGACTGACGTTAGTCGAACGAGATTCGCGTAAAAAAAAAAACTAAGCTAACGTCGATCGTTTCTCGCGAAACGTCGTTGATTTATCGTCCTCTATGATTCGACGACGTCGAATCTATTCTACTCCCATTTAGCTGCTCGGGAACACAAAGGTGGGAAAATGGACAGAGTAGAGTTATTAAAACGAAAAAGTGCTGAACGAAGATCGGACGAGCGGCACGGTGTTGTCCGTCCTTTTTTTCCACGAGCGTTACATTTAGATCGTTTGGCCGTGGACCAAAGTTCGCGGTGACGGCTCTCATAGGCATTGGACAAAACTACCGGGCTCGATCGAGAATGCAGAGTGTCGGGTTTCGTGGCCTCGCCACAGCCTCGAGGTTCTCGTACCCCGTCGTCGTCGTCGTCGTCGTCGTCGATGTTCGATTACACGCGCTTGCAAAATTACGCCGCGAACGCAGCTCATTTCGTCTAACCGACCAATCGCCTTTTTGCTCGTTTCGCGGCAAAATAGCAAACTTACATAAATACCCGTCGCCTAAGCGTCTTCGCGCGGATAACGGTCTCTCCGAGCAATTCCTCGCGACTTTTTGCAATTCTGGCGTTCGACTTTCAGGAATTCCGATGCGTCCCGCGGCTGTAATTGGCTGAGCAGCAAAGAACGGAACAGCTCGTTGCAATTAATTTGGAAAATTTAAGGGAAAACTGAAACTAATCGCTTTCGCTCTTTTTACCGCGCTTTGCAGCAGCGACGGTAGAATTTCAATTTTAAAAGAGACGTTTCGCGTAAACGCGGCTCGAGCGAAAGAAGGAAATAGTTTTCTTTAAAAGGGTCGAGGAATAAAAGTGTCGTAATTTGCGGCCGACGAAAAATTGTTGCCGATTAGCGAGCTTTAGGTCTAAGCGATCGACTGGGCCTATCGGATCGGTCAAACTGGCCGATATGATTCACTTTTACATAAAACGTTACGCAAAGGAGAAGAAATTGCCACGTCGAAAAGATCAACGACAAGCCGAACGACGAGAGTCGATTCGCTTTCCATTCAACCGAATTAACCACGCCGAATTAACAAACGAGTCTGAGGATTCGACTTTCGGCCAGTTTCTCGAGTTAAACGCGTATTTCGCTATGTACCGGTCGACACTGTACGAAATAGCTACGAAATCGCGAAACGAAAGGCGACGTGGAAGAAGACAACGGTCGAGCAGCTAACTCGTATTTAGTCGAGGGAAAAGCCAGTCGATAAATGAGCTTTATCCCGCGCGCTCCCTGGCTCCGTTGATACGCGTTCTTTTTCGTTTCTCTATCCTCGTTTCATCCTCTTCGATTCACCCGGCTGCCACTTCAAACTCAGTCGCAGCAAGAGGTCTCTGTTTGCAACTGGATATTCGTGTGCCAGACTCTGTGCGCTGCACAATAGGTGCACGCCAGTAATTGTGTTTCCACGGGCGCGTGGATCGAAGCGGGAGAAGGGAGCGCAAACGGCGGCTGTCGATGCCCGACGGTGCTGTCGGACCGAAAGCTCGAAAGTCATAATAGCGTTTTCCGTTTCTCTCTGGCGTCGGCCGCGCGAGATTCGACGTTTACCTCGGAACCAGTTTTCCAATTTCCCGTGAGTCTACCTCGCAACGGGTCGATTCTCCCGTGTGCCATATTTCCTCGGCGATTTGTAATTTACGCGCAAGACGGAAATGTCCTGATTGAAAATAGGTCGAACGACAAAGGCAGAGGTTTCTCCTGGAGATCTCAACGTTCTCTCAACGCGTATTCATATATACGTGTGCGCGGGACACGCGAACCGTGTATTAAGGCGAACGCACGCGATCAATAACCTTGCGAATATCGTCGACTAACGTCGCGCAGTTTGTAACGCGATGTTCGACGACCGAGATCGGATATCGACGAAAACTTGTATATTTCGCGTTTCCATTCGTGTACCGGCTACAAACGCGCAGTATCGACCTTTCCGCTTCGTCTTTATTCGACGATCGAACCGTATACCGAAGCGTCGACCGTGTATATAGCAGAGTACGTTTGTTGACGAGAAACCGCGTCGTGAAAGTTCACCAACGACACAGCCAATTGGCAATTGCATCGTCTGATAGCATAATGACGGAATGGACGGACGGATGCGTGCACGCATTTATCGCATCTACGCGGTGCGTTTCGCTCTGGCCAAAGTGGCGAATGAACGTGGCGGTGTTTACAGCGTATACACGCCAGTTCGCAAGTGTCGCGACACCTACTGCTTCGTTTAAAGCGTCGAGAGGAAAGGCTTTGACGAAGCGTGTATTAAATTTTAATATAGCCTTTGATAATATGCGCGTATCGTTGACAAATGCGTTTAATTTAGCGACGCTTGATAAAATCGGCAAGCGTCCGAAGCTGGAAGGCAAGGATTACGCGTAATAAATAATAAACGGCATGTACGAGTCTGCCTTTGCACTCTCGTGTTTCGCGCGATAGAATAATTCACCAGGACTTTAAACAATTGGCCGAGCCAATAATTTCTCAAATTTGCTCGAACCTTCGTAGGTGTCTCAACAGTTGCAAAGAGATACGTACGTGGTTGTCAGGCACGGTTAAAGTAGCAGGAAGAGATAGGATTGAATTATAGAGCAGCCCGATGGATGGGTAAAATGTGTATTAAATAGATTTGACTCGTAGATGCCGACTACGCCTTCTGACGATCGAACCCCGTTTCCTTCGTTGAGATTCTTCCAGGCTCCGCGGTTAATTGCTTGCCCAAGATAAATGGAACGCGATAATTTATGCGACTCGCCTTTTGTGAAAATCCAGCGGCTGGAGTGGTCGCTTCAACCTTGGAGAAGCGCGCTACGCGCAGGTATCCCGTGGTGAAAACGAAAAGAGTCACGGATCGTTTTATCGAAAATATCGCGTAGATACGCGTTCGTAATTAAGCTAATCGAAAGATCTCGTTCGAGTTCGTTTCGTATTAATTATCGAAACACACGGCGAAACGAACGATTGTTGTTCGTGCGATCGAAAATTACGTAAGAAACGATTACGGTCGCTTACGTAAGCAAATTAATTCGCAGAATTATACGAAGCATCGATCGAGTCGCGTATGGCCGAACGTAATATTTTGCCAAACGGCTCGCCTTCGTAATTAGCGTATTTATTTGATAAACGAGACGGAGTCTCGTCAGCGAAGAAAAAGAATAATTGCGCGTTATCGCGAATCGTCCGATAGATTCGTGCTGTGTTTGTCGTTCTGCTAATTAAACGAGTTCGGCATTTATGTTCGAAGTTTCGTTTAAGGTACCGGATTAACTCCTTTCGGATGAATTTTCAGACTCGGAGGTACGCACGCCGAGCGTGCTAAAGTTCGCGTTTCATCGTCCGGTTGAAACGGAATCCGACACCTAGCGTCGTTTATTTTGATCGTTATTAAGCAGATAGTGCCATTTATTATTATTATCGTGGCTGGAAAGTTTTTATCTGTCGCGTGTTTCCGAGCGATCTCGTTTACGTCTTACAATTGAGCGCAGCGCGGCTCGATGAACGAGGGAGCGCGCATCATCATCGGAATTATTACAGCTTCCGGTGCTGTTAAGCGAATCTATAGGGTACATTGTCGCGGAAGCTGTAACTCGTAGTTGCGTCACCGCGAGGCTGCACGAGTCGGCTCGTCCAACGTATCTCTTCCACCATCGAGACAAACGATTCCCAGCAATTTCTTCCGATAAAAAGAAAACGAAAACAAGACGATCCTTTTATAAAGCGGTCGGCGGCATAAAAAGTAAACGGTGTGTTCCGCGCTTGGCTTGCGCGACCGAGCCGAATTTCGTTCCGATTTTGTCCAGGCTGAATCTGCGAAGCGAGGCAAACGTTGGCAAAAAACGAGGAAGAACCGGGAAATAAAGAAGAACAGAGGAGGAAGAGGAGGAGGAGGAGGAGGAGGAGGAGAAGAGCAAAGGTGGGATCTCACGTATTCCGACTGGAATTATCGAAAATTCTGACTGTGGAGAATGGTGGTGCGGCGATTGGCTGGTTAACGAGTTTCGACGACGAGAACTGCCAATTTGGCAGCTCTTCGGGACGATAAATCAACGTTAACCAAGTCGGGGGAACCTGCCGAACTGTGTATCCGCGTTCCGCGAACGCTCGGTTACCCAACCATTGTCACGGTGCACCGCGAAAAAACGTCAATTTATTCCGGCGTTTCGCGTTCACCGGTAATAACCGTAGAGGAAGTCGTCGAGAGGTTTTTTGGCTGGAGACGGGCGTTTAGCGGTATCCCAGGGTTGCAAGACGACGTACCGCTCGTCTCTTTTTGCCCGAACCTTTCGCGCCGAGCTGAGAATCCAACGTACCACTCCCACGACTGATTTGCCGAGATTCGAAAAAGAACGAACCGCGGAGACGCAAGAATGCGAGTAAGCGAAACAAGCAAAACCTGGAGCGCCAAGAGATCGTTCGGGAGCGCTATTAGCGCATCCGAGAGAAAATTTTAGGTTAACGAGCAGCAACGAAAGCGAGTAGAGCGCAGGAAGAGAGGAAGATGGCGAGTGTGCTCGGGGAGCAGGTGAAAAATGAGACGAGAAAGGAGAGACGCGTCCGAGACTCTTCCGAAACTGCGCGGCCGCTTTCGTGCAAGGGCTTCGTTTTCGAAGGTTAGCGAACCAGCAAGAATGCGACCGGCTGACAGTAGAATGGGATCCAGCAGGATCGATGATCGAGACCGCGATTGTTCTCCGCCAAAGACCCGGTCCTCCGGTTTCTCCCTTTTCACGGACGATACAATGCCACGTGGAAAAAATATCCCGGCCAACGTTCGCTCGTTAAGGCGACTCACCGCGCTGGATGACAATTAATAACGACGCTGGATGACAATTAATAACGCTCGATGAAAAGAAGTCGGGAGAGCGAACGATTTGAAAGAAACTGGCCGACTCGAGTATCCTTCTCCTCGAGATTTTCTGCTTCTAACGCGGAGAAAAATTTGTACGAACTTGTCCAGTCTTGTGGCAATAATTTTCTCATCGATATTCGTATACGTGGGTAGAAGCAAAAATAAAAGAACGAGATTTGTTTTTCGCCGATCGAAAGAAAAGTTTCTAATTTCGTCCCGTTTAATCGCAGTTGACTTTAATCGCAGTTGCGCGCACGGATGACTTTTTATTCGTACTTTAGATTTAGAAATAACGCCTTTTTATTCGGACGAAATGAAACATAGAACGCGGAACGTAGAAAGTGTACGGTTACGTGCAAAAATCGGCCAAAGACTTGTTTGTTTCAGCGGTAGTTGCATACAGCTCGTGTTGGTATTTAAAGCACCCAGTATATTAAAGCCATTTTTCATCCCTTTATGCTGCTCGAAAACTGCTTCGCTGCGCTGACCACAAACTGCATCCTGCCTGTCTCGAGGTCGAAATTAGCCACAAAGTCACTTTTCAACAAAATTGAAGATGAAATTAAATTTTGACTCGTAGGAAAATAAAAAAGCATGCTGATGATACCTTTCCATATTTCCTTCGCGAGAGAGAGAGAGAGAGAGAGAAGAGCATTTTATTTAGGAAGAGCAGATCTGTATCGACCAACGAGGCGCTGGACGAAGAGGAATAAAAGAGGAGAGCACGGTAAAGGTGGCGCCGCCGTTAACGAACGATCGAGGCGACGACGAGGCGCGATTAATTTCCCTCGGCTTCCTGCATTACGTTTAATTAACATAATCTGCCGGCGGGGCCATTCCACGATGTGGTTTACTTACAGCGCATGCACGCTCGCAAATACGGATGCGCAAATACGTATCCGTCTACACGCAAACTCGAAAAAACAGCAGCCTCGTGCGTTAAGAGGATTTTATCGAAATTCGCGTTACCCTTTGCCTTGCCTGTTGCGTACAGATCCGCTGTCCTCTTCCGCGTTGTTCGTTTCGCCAAAGCGAGCCTAGCGGCGGAGTATCCATCAGCCATCGTCGTAAAATATATACAATATTTCTCAACAAGGAACAACAAAACCCTGCGCATATTTGCTATATCGCAAGATTTATGGAAAAGTCGTTGGAACGGCGTACGTTCGATTCACGATTGGACGAGAGGCGCGACTTTTCATCCAAGTAAACGCTAATACTCGACGTTTCAACGAGTCGCGTCAGCCGAGTTGAATTTTTAGGTCGATTCGTTGTAAAAGTACAAAGACCGGTGCAACGGGGAATTTATTTCCAAAGAGTGTATGTCGCGCGGTTGAAAACAGAACAAAAAAGAAAAGAAAAAATGAAGCAATAACAAGAATACAGCAGCAGCAGCAACAGAGCGGACGAAGGCTCGAGCAGTTTCAATGGAGTTGGAGCGCGAGCCGTGAAAGGCAAATGCGCTCGACGAACGACCGCGAGAGGGAAAGGGGAGAACCTGAATCTTTCTCCTTTCCACCGATCGGCTGGACGGTTTGCCTAGAACGAACTAGTTCCGCGGAACGTACGTACAGAGAGTCCTACATACACCGAGGGCTGTGTGTCGCACGCGTGAACGCGACTTAAAACCGGTCCCACCTACGCTCGCAAGGGTTGCTCGCAAAGAGGCCGAGTTTGCCGGACACGGATAGAAATGAAAATATTCTAATTACGAGCGACATTGTTACGACACGTACCGAAGGCGAAACGGCGTTGCTGATGAGGCGTTTTCTAGTCCGCGCCGACGCGATCCGGATGCCCGGCTCGTAGTTTCTTTCCGTTGCCTCGCGACAACGGCGTTTTAAAACGGTTATCCGATCGCGACAAAGTCGGCCCATCCATCGTTTCGCACGAAGACCACGGATGAAAAATGTACGACAGGTTACGTTTGCCTGTCTCTTATAAGAGGGGTAATTCGTCAAGTTCGATACGTCGTTGGCCAACCCCGCGTCGAGAATCTGTCGTTTGTTTCTGCGACCAACCGTGCGTTTTTGTCGCTCTTCCGAATATTCGAAGACTATCGAGAAAATTAATTACGCGGACCAGCGTCGATCCGGTCGAGCTAGTATCGTAGATCGGTCGTTTACTTTCAAAAGACACGCGTACATCTACCGGATCTGTCCTTCGAATCTGCCAGATTCGGCCAGAAAATTAACGACAGATTGATTTTTCTCTCGCGTTCTTCCTATTAATCTCGTTTCCCTTCGTTGCCGATGAAAGCGCAGTTCCTCGGCAGGTCGATCGAGAGACTCGTGAGAAAAACGGCAAATTCGACAACCCTTTGAACAACGACTAGCGGAATAACGTAACGCGAAAAGCAAAAGTCGGGTAATTAAAAGATCGATTAATTCGCTGACGCACCGCGCGTCGCGTCGCATCGCGCCGTTCGAAAATCGCCGTTCGAAAATCGTCGTCGATCGATGAAACGCGGATTAGACGGCCAGACATCGCGCGAATCAACGTCTTCCTTCCTCCGACTACGTCGGAGCTGAAATCCAGATGCAAGAGCAAAGCTGTCACACCGTTGTCTAGCTTCCGAATCCTCGATGTCGGTGATAAGGTATTTTCTGGCTGATGTTCGCCCATAGAACATCAACGCCACCGGTGATTAATGGAAATCGATGTCGGTGACACGCGGTGCTCCTAACGAACGAAATTTTCCGTTTCTCGCTTTTTTCTCCAAGTCTGAACCAAACGATACCATCGAAACATCGAGGCCCTCGTCACGTTCGCCGCGACAACTTTGTTGATTTTAATGGACGTAATTTCGATCGGTCGGGCACGCGCGTCCGAGATCTCGACCACGTTCCTGTTCCTCGAATCGTAAAATTCTACGGTATTCTCTCTCTTTTCGTGCAATTTAAATTCGGCAACTCGAAGCCCGCGCAGAGATTACCTCGCGATACATATAAGTATAAAGAGCGAACGTATTTTCTAGTCGAATGATCGAGTTATTAGGACATTTTTGTTCGCAGTCTGAATAGAAATGAATATTCAAAGACGAGTGCGCGTATTACGCGCTAACGGTTAATACCGGCGAGACGCTACTATCGCGTCTTTGGTCCTCATCTCGATACCACGTCGACAGTCCAGGCTCGTTTCTCAACCTTGTACGAACAAATTTTGGATACGCGAGACGTTAAGTTACACGCTTTCGCTTCGATCTCGTAAACAAAGTGACGCGAGTGATTCCAGAAAAGTTCCAGAAAGTTCGTAGAGTCTGTGGCTCTAGTACTTTACGAGGCCGTTCTCGCTGCCGTTCGAAAGAACAAGCAGGGAAAACTGGGCCGAGGAATGCAGTTTGTCGATATTCGAACGAGTTGCCTATTCTTAAGCTTTAAGAGACACTCGGTGCGTGCCAACGCGCCGTGAACTTCTTTCCCTTATGCGGACGAACGATATACCGCGATTACCTAACAGGTACGTATATACGTACTTAAAACCGAATCATCCTACGTTCTATAACTCTACGAAAGAAATTGGAACACACCTTACAGCTACATCGTGTACGGTAAAAACTACCACCTTTCCAAATTATGTAAATTCTTCCTGTATCTTGGCCGCATTTTACCTTCGTACTTAATCCAACTACAAACAATTTGCTATATTTACGTTTCTTAACAGCGTAGCTTTTACGCTACTGTTACGCATTATTTCATTGCTTCAGCTGTGACGCGTTCAACGAGCCAAGGCAACCGCGCGGCAAACTCTGCTCGAATTTCGAAGCACATTCAAACGTTAATTGGTAATTGGAATTAGAGAAGCCCATAGGCGTTCCAGCGTCGAGAACGACAGTTCCACCGTGGGACGGATGGTCCGACAAGAATCACGGAAGCTCCGAACGACCTAAAAGTTAGGCGTCTACGCCCACATAGAGAGTCGTGCGTGGACGCTGTTACGCCAGGGGTCGAAGATTTATGTCGCGAGACGGTGAGCTCGGACAACTCCGAGAGCTCGGATTTAACTGCGGTTTAACGCGCTCTAAAGCGCAGTTTGTATCGGATCCGCTCGCGAAATCAGCTCCATAAAGGGACGGCGACTTTGTCCGTGTCGCAGAAATCTCTCCGCCTGGCTCTTCGTGGGAAATTTGCATTTAAACGGCCCGAATGTCTCCGGCCTAGCCGCTCGTCGATCGTAATTGTTGCGCGAAAATGCGAAAAACCGTTGCGGCAACTAAGGACGCGGTTTACGAAATACTTTGTTATTCGTCGGAAATAACGGAGAAGAACGGAGAAGAAGGGAGAAGAAGGGAGAAGAACGGAGAAGAAAAGAAGGATTCTCGCGTTATTCCGACAAACCGATGGTCGCGACGCGTGTAAATAAAATAGCCGGATCAAGCGACGACTTGGCCATGTTCCCGACATCGCGCTCCCGAAGAACCGGGTTTCGTTGGAAAACGTCGCGGAACGTAGGGAGCAAAGGAGCGACACTCCGCCGGCCATAAGTTTCATATTGGTACGTTTATTCGATGCATTTATCGGAGCAAACGTGAAACTTCAAAGGGGTAGAAAACCTTGGAGAAATTACACCAAGCAGATTCTATCCACGTTCTACCACGCCGACCATGTTTCTTCGCTCGCTTGGCAATTTCTTTACGCGAAAAGGATTTGCAAACAGCAGGCTACCAGAAACGTCCTTTTCCCCTTTAAAGATTTCAATTGCTACGTACAGGAAATTAACGTTCTCGCGATACAGCGGCAGAAATGTACGTCGAAGCGCGATGCGTACGACACGCGAAACACGATTTCCGCTCAATTACGCGCGCCATTCTACGTTAATTTTCGGCGTGCGAAGAATTATACGAATTTTCGAGAACGCGGTCGGTCGGCGTGGCGTGACGTTGCCAATTGTCCCCGGGTCTTCGGTACTCGTGTTAATCTTGTTTAGGCAACGGAGCGGTATAAAATCGAGAGAGGAACCGTGCGGCCGAATGGCCATCGGGGGCAGTGATTTATTCAGGGTTATTGTCCTGCACGGGGTTTTTGTACTGCCGTGGGCCGGTGCAATGCGCGTACGCACCGGGGACCAAGGCGCATCCGAAACGGCAAGAACGTGCTCGGACCAATGGACGTACGACATTACTCAGACTCCGGTTCGTTCGGCTTTTTCTACGGTTCGAACGGCCGTGTGCCGCCCGGGTGCATTGACATCGCGGTATCGACGTAATTCTCGATGCAACGCTTCCGTATCGGTCTTACATTTTTATTATAGCTTACGGACAACTTGTTACGCGAGTCGGCCGTTTATAAAATACCCACTGTGTCGTGTATACTGGGTGTCGGTCGAGTCGCGCGCCCTCCACTAGAGCTCGTTCGATCGCTTGGCAAGAGCGCGCGACTTTCATTCGCCTTCGTTTCGCCTTGTTGCATACCTTGTATCCAACTTTTTCATTTTCTTTGCACGCACCGGGTTACCTCGCGACGGCCGCGACGGCCGCGACGACGAGAAGAGCCGGATAAGAGAAATCTAATAAAAGTATAATCGTTCCTTCCTGCCTCTCGTCCAAGGGTTAAAAAAGAGCAACAAAGGCTGGCAGAAACGTAATTATCGAACAGAGAGTCGGGTTCGGGGTGTGCTGGTGCTGCCCGTGGCATCGACGGTCCCTGTTTCGGGGCAGATTGGCTGAAACGACGAGGCGCGATCCTCCTCCGGCCGAGTGTTGTTTCCCTCGATCGAGGGTCGTCGGGAAAATATAAAAGAACGAAAACGTGGTCGGTCAGAGGCCTTGGGGCAACGGTGACTCGGATCCCTCCGGAACCTCGACGGTTCTCTCCTTTTCTTCGTTCGTTAATCCAAAGAGCGAATAGACGAGCCTCTTTGTCGCGTCCCAACCACCGATGCGCGGTATTTAACGCGCCATCGTGGCCGCTTCACCGCTTCGCGAGCTAAGAAATCCACCGCCATTCGGCTCGACTTTTGCGACACGAACGCGATCGGCGCTCGGTATCTCGTGGTCGTTGAATTTTCAAGGAAATTTATTCCAAAGACGTTTGTACTTTTAGAATCTCGTAGAGGTATATCGGATGTCGTAAACCGGAGGAACGTTGGTGGCTGTGGGTTTCATATAGAATTTTGTAAGATATTCCAGGGCGAAACAGAGACGAAGAAGTAGAGTAATTTCAGATAGAGCAGCCGACGAACGAGATCGCGCTCGTCACGCGTGTATGCAAATTCGTATCTTTACTGGGCCAGAGAAATGCAATTTAAGCGCAATCTTGTTTCACGAGAAATGATAATACGAGATCGAGAAAGACGGAATACTCGAAAGAAATCTAAATAGTTTAATATTCGCGTTAGACGACAAGATATAAAGGAGATCCGTCGATGATTTTAGTTCGCTCGGTTATTCGGTAAAAAGGACGAAAGAGACTGATTCAGTTCCCCTTCGACGCGTTCATTCGTAATTCTAACCCCCCACGAATCGACGAAACGACTTTCGTGTTGAACAGAGCGCCGATTTGACCGACACGGAAAGAAGAACAGGGGCGTGAAAATATATCATCTTTATTCCGACGCGATCGGAACAACGACCGGAATACTAAGATCAGGGTCGAGCCTTTTCACCTACTCCGTTTCGTCGTATTTCTCGTAATATTTCTCGTAATATTTCTCGCGAGAGAAGCTCGGCTAATATTATCGGAAGGCAGCGGCGAATTTCGACCCTCTCGATCAAAGCTACTGTTTAACCGAAGAACGGTCGTCGGTTTACACGGGGTTTTCCGCTATAAAAAGTCGAATGTAAAGCCCCGTTGGGACTGGTCGTGTGCATCGTACGCATCATCGAGCACCCGTGAAGAGGGATTCGTGGTATATAGGGTGGAAGGAAAAACGTGGCGCGAGCCGAGTGGGGGTGTCAAAGAGCCGGAGCATCGAGAGTTAAAAAAAAAAAAACTCGCAGGGAGAGTGAACGAACGGGCAAAGTAGGAGAGAAAAATTTATGTTTCGCGCCACGGTGGAAAAACACGACGGAGAAGCGTTGCGCGAAATTTCGAATTAAAAGTTTCTCGCGTGTTCGAGCGATCCGGAAAGTTACGATATCCGATGGAAGTTACCGGGGGCAAGTGCCATCGCTCGGCGCCAGTTCTCGGGGTTGAGAGCGTCTCTTGCCGAGAACGGTGTATAGAGAGAAACGGAGAACGCGCTTGATTAAAGGAAGATTGTTTTCGAACGATCGCGAAGCAAAAAGAAGAAAGAAACGAAAACGCGCCGTTCTTCGGTATTGATCTCTTTTCTTCCCTTTCTTCCATTGCGTTCTCGTGGGATAAAGGGTGGCCGTGAAGCGCACGGAAAATACGAAGGGAGAAAAGAAAAGGGAGGAAAGGGGGGAAAGGGAGAAGGGAGGGGCAAGGTTGTTTATGCGGGCCCCGTCGCGACTGAAACGCCGGGGCATCGTAAATTATCCTCCAAAATCGTGCAACGACCCCACGGAGACGCCGTTCGTCCCGACGTTGGAGAGAAGAGGAGAGCAAAGCGTAATTTGGCCAACTGCGTCGGCTTCGCCAGCCGAGAAATATCATCGTCCGTGATCGAGGCAACGATTACGATCAGCCGATTCTCTTTCCCGAGTCGTTCCACCGAACCTACGAGTTTCCTTTCCACTGTCTCTCGTTTGCGCGCGCTATCGGTGCAACGCGACCGAGCAAAGGGTGCAATTTAAAAAGCGGGCTCGAGCGAAAGCGACGTTACCGTATCGGCCGGATTTCACTAGCTATCGGTGCGACGTAAAAAGGGGATGGAAAAGGCGCGTGGAAATAAAAGCAAAGGAGAGGATGACCGGCGATACGAGATCAAGGTCGAAAAGAATTGGACGAGACGAGGAAACGTGGGACTCGAAATATCATATCGGATCGCAAGAACCAAGAAGAAAACGGAGTGGGACACGATGCGCCGCGTGTTTCCAGACGATAAATGCACGGCGAGAAGCAACAATGGCAATTATGCGTCGAACGGTTGGCGACAAGATGCTTTCGCCGGACGAACATCGGCCAATAAGAGATAGCATCTGCGGCTTCGAGGATCGTCCATCGAACGCAATAGGCTTCCGCGGAGTTCGTCGCTATCGACTTTCGACTCTTTCGCGAACGCGCGGGGCTTCCGGATCGATTTAAGCCGAGTGTTTGTCCGAGTGATACCGAAAGCCGATCGATCGAGACCGGAGAATATTGGCTTAACGTCGTTCGTGCCCGTTATTATCTTTCCCGCGAATAGAAAGTTCATTAACTTTGCTTTCCGCGGTTACACGTACGTGTATAGAGCGATCGAAGAAGCGCAAAACGTATTCCAACCTAACGACCAGATAAGGGACCAGATAAGAGCGATCGTAGATCACGAATACGAGGGTTATCTGAGAAACAACAGAACTAAATCCTTCTTCGAGTGGTCGTGTAAACCTTATCTATCGAGTGTTAATAGCGTTTCGCGGTTGTTTTACACTATGTAAGCTAACTTTGTGAAAATAAAATGTATTTATATCGTACAGGCGATAACGATCGAAGAGATTCGAGGCATCCGATCCGACGGACTGCGATTATTTTCTGCTTCGAAGATTTCTAATTCTGACGAAAGACGCGACGAGAATTCGTACGGATTTCCATCTGTACCGCCCTTTCCTTCGTCGACGTCGTTAAACGACGCGATTTATAAACGATATTTATCCACGTTGCTCGTCGTACGTCACGGACTACGACTGATATTCGACTAGACGTAGCGTCGACGAACCAACGAACTTGTTACTCGGCTCGATGCAGCCGTAGAATGGACAATGAAAGTACTGAAACTAAAAGAAACGATATTTCTTACGGGGAAACATTTTGGCGCGCTATATAGCAGTATTAAAAAAAGGGGTATAAAAAGAGGAAATATTTTTTTGATGAAACTCGGCTGGAATTTGAAATTTAATCCACCGCGGGACGTCACGTGGCCGGGGCATGCAGCGCGATATGAAAGATTCGGTAGTTGAAACGGAGAAATAAGGTCAGCGCAGCTGTTTTCTTCCGATATTAAACCGGCGCGAGTTAAAACGGCGGTGGTCGTGCCACGCGAAACGTCGAGTAAGACTCTTTTTCATTTCCGCGAAATGGCTTTACCGTCGTAGGCGCTGTAGGGCGTAAAATACGTTGGAAAGAATTTCCAGATCCATTCGCGTAAAGGAAAAATCGCCGCGCGCTCCTCTCGTCCCGGCTCGGCCTGGTTCGGCTCGGCGCGACGCGACGCGACGCGTTGCAACGTCGTAACCACCATCGACGTGGCCCTTCCCCTTCGACCACCCCGTCCTCGGCCCAAAATCAATATAGGCGCCGCTACTGCCGGCGACGCCACCGACGTCGTTCCACCCAGGATTTTCCACCCTCTGCCTGCCTCCTCCGTCTTTCGTTTCCTTCGCACGCCGCAACTTTCGCCGCGTTTCTCTCGACTTTACACTCGTCGCCTTCTCTCGTCCCTCGTTCTACCTTCCTCTTTCATTTGCCGCTCCTTCGTGCACCGAGCCATCTCGCGAGATAATTCACCGAGGATTACGCCAGAATACGAAACCTCGTAACGCGTTCGATCACGCGGATCCTTGCGATCCTTCGCGGATGTAGACGCTGCTCCTTTTGCCACCATATACTCCAAGACATCCTCCTCCGCCGTGCTTTCCTTGGAATCGGTTACGCGCGTTTCTCGTTCGGTGCAACGTATTCCGTAATCGTCGTTCGTAATAGCACAAGTAGGTGCGTACGCTCGGTTGTAAGCTAATCGAGCAACTGTGCGCGATCGCGCGATCGCGTCGGATAAGATCGAAAGCGAAAATTAGATGGAAGAAATCTATTCCGAGTATACGCTATCTATTCGCGATAACGCCAGTGTGTCCAAATATTTATTTACGCCTGTACGGCTATTGGAAATACCGATCGGCTATATTTTACGTCGTGGACCGGCGAGGTTGTAGCCAGAAGAAGACGTTCGCGACGGGACCCTGCGCGCATCGGCGAAACGGAGTCGATTAATTTTAAAGACGGCGGGGGTTCGCCGGGCGAAACTCGCTGCTATTCACAACTATCCTTTGTCGCGTGTCGCCTTATTGTTTACGACCAATTTCGCAGGACAACGAGCAAAAGATGTATGCAAACGCTGCGAGACAAACCCTTTGCGAGGGTCCTAGGGTGCAGTGCACGGAACGCGAATGGGGCGAGACGGTGTCAAAGAACTCTTTTCTTCGTCGAAAACGTGCGACGCGGCGTTGCCGTCGATGCAAAGAAGCGTTGAAAATCGTTTCTTCTCCGCGAAAGATACCCTTAATGGCTCGAACCGTGGACGAAAGGCACAGCGACGGCGTCGCGCAACGCAGCTGGCACGGATGCCGATCGTTTTCCTCGTCCAAGATGTTGGATAAATTTTCTCTCGACGGCGGAGAGTCGGTCTCGCGATCGAGCGAAGACGCTCGAGCTGCTGTGCGAGACGCACCGGATAATCGCGACCGGAAGAGAAACGAACGCGCTTATTTTTAGCTATTGGCGGTGATAAGCGACGGTAGCGAGAACGAACGACGTGCTACGTGCGCGTAGAATCGATTGGATAGCCGTAGGCGCGTAGTTGGCATCTTTTTTCCTCGCCTTGCAAGAGGCAACACCTGTTTTGACGCAATTGATACGAACCGCTCGAGGAACGAGTCGGGCCAGCCTTCGATCCAGGAACAGCGCAATTGGAAAAACGCATATCGCGACCGACGACTCGCTCCATAATTCATCGCGATCGTTCCACGTTTTACCATCCAACCGGGAGAGCCCGTCCGCTGCTTGACGAGAAATCGACTGGTCTGACCAGTCAACGAGCCACGGAATCGAAGAAACAAAAGCTTACGTACACCTTTATCGCGTATTGCCTTCGACGCTCTCAATGGGCATAATTGCCGCAGATAAGGCGGCGCGGTACAAGCATGCTTGGCCCGCGAGCACGATAAATCATCCTAGCGTACACGCAGCGACGTGTTATTCGTTTGTACAAATACCGGCGTCGCTTCGTCGCGTTATCTCGCTGCGCAGCTGCATCGTGACACAGGACGCGCCTCTTCGCAACGTATAACGCGAGATGCAAACCTTCGAGGTAATTTGCCAAATCGCCCGGAGAACGGACAAAAAGAGAGAGAGAGAGAGAGAGAGAGAGAGGTTCCGTGCTCGCAACTACGACGAAACGCGGACCGCGAACGATCGCGTCGGTGATAGCGGCTTTGAAGCGAGCCGTTTATCTAAATTGCGTCCCATTGTTCCATTTTTGCGAAGCACGCGCCAGAGTAACGCACAAATGCTCGAGTCTTGCATACGAGAGAACGAGAGAGAGAGAGAGAGAACGAGAGAGAGAGAGAGAGAGAGAAGAAAATCATTGGAGCGATCGCGTGAATCGTCCTCAACGGGGGTGACGTATTTTTCGAAGCCGCCAATTAGCCGCGACAAAGTCCTAGGGATCGCGTGCGCGAAACGACCGTCGACTCCAAACGAATATAAGCGTATTCGATTGGGCGACTCATTCTCGCCAATTTTCTACGATGCAGTCAGCTGTTCGCGGTCGTCGGTAGCGAGAGAGCCGCGGGTTACATCACGGATTACCAGCGTTACGAGCACGTCCATCCGCAGCGCGTGAAACGTGTGAAAGGCTGGCTCGTTACGCGAGACTCGTGGTCGCGAGAACCGCCAACGGAAGCCCATTGAATCGCGAGGAGCTTCTGTATCCAACCGTCAACGATATTTCGCTGCTTTCGGCTCGGATCGCGCTTATTAGCCGCGATAAACGCGTGCAGCCGCGAGATCGATGCCGGTTTACGTGCGCGAACCTTGCTTCCAAGGCGAAATATTCCTGCTGCGTCATCCGCTCAAGCTTTCCGAGCGGCGCGGCGATCCAAAAATTCGCAGACTCACGTGCAAATGTCTCGCGCCATTTCGAAAATATATGTACCTGATATACGTGACGGTAATCGTCGTGTGGAGGTCAAGTGTCAGGCAAATAGACAAACAGGAAACGAGACAGAGAGGAGAGGCGCGAAAGAACGTTATCTCCGATGTACTGTCGCGTTAATATCGAACAGGCAGAAAATCTGGCCAAAGGTGATTTTGAGGCAAATGTCTTTTGGTAATCGACGGATACGGCTTTCTCGTTCCATATACGTACAGATGAATCGTTTTCGCGCTACCTGGCGGCAATAATCAGCGTAGACGAGGAATTTTCGCGTAACGTTAGATAGAATTTCTTATCCGAGATCCTGTTTTCGATCGTAAGCCACGCATATTTGCTATTATTCGACGATACCGAGTAACTAAAATTTATTGGAAACGTCGATTACGCCGCTTGGGCAAGATCCAAGACGTCTCCTCTTCCGCCTAGACGATCCGTTGATCTGCAAATTATTTTCGGAGAAATCGTAAGCGAAGATAACAGTTGCGTCCTAAGAATTTTTCAACTCTAGAACCGAAACAACGACTACGCGTCTTAAAGAGAAACAAAGAGAAGACGAATAAAAGTAGAAGAACGCGAGACAAGAGGAACAGAATTTCTGTTCTCTCGGATATTTCGCAACGATAGACGAGATACTTTAGCCAAGCAAAGGCACTGCACGGGGCCTTAGAGCGTCTCTTCCGTCAAGCTGGAATCTAGCGAGAGGGCCGTCTAATCGCGGAGAACGCGCGACCTCCATCGTCGAGGCATAAACAGCCAAGCGGCGCGAGATCTCTGTTATCTGGCCGGCGCGGCGAAGGGAAAAACGCGCGCGGCATTACTCTGCACCTGTATATTTCATCGAGATACTAACGAGATCGCGCGAGGGAAACCCGCGCCCGTACACGTCTCCCTATACCCTCCGTGAAATACCGCGGCCGCTCGTGCCGGAATTCAACAACGGATCTCGCTGAAATTCTAAATAGACACGACACCACGTTAGGCGCGTGACTTTGCCTCGAGTCGGCGTACCTTCGTGTGTTTCGCGACTCTCCGCTATTCCACGATTAGCGTAGGCGTAGTAACGCGTCTCGAATCGCGTGAGATTCCTCGGAGACGATACTACAATTCGACGTGCCAGTATAATTCGATTCCTTTTGGAATTTCGATCGAACTCGAGCACGACGACGGTTGAGTTATTTTTGTCAGCCACGCGGAACACTTTATTTTATAGCGACGAGACGAACGACTTTCTGCTTCTACGTGATAATTGAACGTTTAAATATAAAAATAATTAAATGTATACGAATTTATGACAAATTTGGAGCTACGGGCATGCGCGTAATAAACGCAATCTGCAAAAACATATAAAACGTCGGAGATAAAGTAGCGCTTGTCGTAACATTTAATGCCTGACTCTGCGTACGTTCTATTTCGATAATCGTATTCACGCAAGTATGAATTTGCATGAACATTCGCTGTCTACCGACGATTATATTAAAATTATTCTACGAAATTTTATTATTGCCGGAACGATAGAAAAATTCATTAATCGACCTTTCGATAACGATGACAGAGCGATAGACATACCGATAAAATGATTTATTCACCGATAAGTTCATATAGAATTCTGCTGCAACACAGATTATCTTCAAAATTTTCGATTTAAACGCAAATTTCTTAAACCTTCTGAACCTAACAATTTTGCTATTTTCCGTACGCGTCAAATTGAGTCGATTGACGTATAACGTATCATAGCCCGTGCGATATGCCTTAAATTTACGTAAAAAATAAAACGCTTCGTAGCGTTTGATAAAATAATAAGGCGTAAACGTAGCTTACGATTAGAACATAATATGAATTTGATTATTTGAACAATATGGAATCTGATCGTTTTCGAGAGCTAATTTGGTCTCGAACGATCAGAATGGTCAGGAATCAAGGCGGATGAAGAAAAATGGATTGGAAAAACGAGGGGAGTAGCGTCATCGTCGAGACACGGTCGAGAGCGAATGTCCCTTTGGATGGAACGCGACGCGATCAGCCTTCGACGCGTTACATAAGCAAGGTAAACACTTATGTGCGCGAAAACCTGTTGTCGGACACGACCAGGGAAAACGTTACACGTGCCAACATACCTCGAGAAAAGCATGCTCTGTTTGAGTTACACAGAGGCTCGTCACCGGATAGCAAAAACTATTTGTTTACCGGCGATCGTGTCTACCCTTGGCCGAAAAAGCGTGGATTCCAAGACGCAATTTGCCGCGTGTTGACGAAACGAAGCGATAATCGACGGAACAGAATTTCGCAATATCGTCCGTCGTAAATTTCTGTAAATTTACTCGTAAATGAACGTGCAAATTTCCTACGAAAGCACGATTATAATTGTTACAGCATTATTTATAATTTATTGCCGGCATGATTATCCTGTGTATTTGTACGTTTCTATAGAGTAAATACGACGTACGCGTTCGATATATAATCGCGATATTCAAAGCTTCGAGAGCTTCCATTTTGGAGCAGTCGATAGTTCGGATCAATGGCCACCCTTCGAAACACCATTCGATAAGCGAAAGTGATATTAACGCGTCAGCTGTTAATAATATTATTAGTTCGCTGCACATTCCACCGCTACATACTTCTTCCTTCTATCGTTTACTTTATGTTATCCGGTTAATTAATTAAAGAACGTTCGATTCCATGGAAACAAAAGTACGAAACAAAACACAAAAGGTCGACTTATGACGCGTTAATCGCAAACATTCGGCTTACTTCAAATCGATTGACGGCTACACCAACTTCTCATAGCATCATAGTACAGCGAAATATTTACGATTGCCGGTGAGAAAAAAACTTGTTCGGGGTATGCCGGTAAAAAACTGTCAGCAAAACAGTCGCAACACGCGAACAACGTCACCGAACGTACGTCGTGACGGACGTCCCAAAATGCAGGAGACTCTACGTTATCGACGCGCGGTCGTCTTTTTAAATTAGAGAACCGAGGAACGATTCATTGATCGAACCGAACACGACGACGATACCGTTCGTGTTCGCGTACTGGCTTTGAATCGCGCGAATGAAACTAAAGAAAAGGTCAAAGGTACTCACCACCGGCGAGGAAGTGACGTTTCGATGAAATTCGTCCGTTCAACTTCCCTCTCGAACGTAGACTTCTTCTTCACAAATCGATCAAGTTCGTCAACACTGTACTCGACCGTAGTAGGATGGTCGCACTAACACTCCCGTAAAAACACTTTTATCGGCACGAGCGACGTTAAAGCGACACCCTCGTTTTCGCGCCGAGGCGCGCGTTTGACGTGTATCACGAACACGAGACGACAACAGATACGTCTTACCGGTCTGAACTCGCGCTCGCGACTACCCAGAACCTCGACCGTAGTGATCGCAGCGCCACGCGTGGAAGCCGACCGAAACCCACGAAAACGAAATTTCGTCCCGTTCGTGTCGCGTTTCGTCCCCTCTCGCTTTACGGATCCCTCGCTCTCGGTCAAATTCGAGCAGTTTCGATACGTACGGGTGTTTATTAGATAACAACGAGGACCAAACGTCGGTCAACTTCACGGCACGCTTACACGGAATCGTAATCGGTAAATTCGGTTACGTGCGTCGAAAGTACAACAGCCGAAATATTTTCCCTGGCGGAAAGTGACGGAAGGTGGTGATTCGCTTGGAAAATCGAATCGATCGAATAACTCGTAAAACAATTAAAATCGCTCGAACCGTTTAATCGCGGGATACGTGTTTGTTGTTTGCGCAGTTACGATCGATATTTGTCGTTCTCGAGTGGATATTTGATTTATACGTCGTTCTGCCGACGCGACGCCATTACACTGGAAAAAGTGGCGCCAAACTGTCGCGATTGTAACTATCGAAATTAAAACGTCCGTTTCGAGAACGCGTCGGAATATCGTTTTCTCTCGCAGACCGAGAAACGAAATCCAATGGAAACGTTGAAACATCGAATTGTATCTTTGAATCCATCCATAAAGAGGTAAATATCGTGAGAAAAGGCAATATCGCTTCTACGAAATGTATTATGAAATTATCATTTGACAACGTCCGCAACTAGGGGAACGAATTGCATCGATAGAATCGAATTTCGATAATCGCAGATGGGGATGACGTTTCGAGAGAGAAAATGTCAATGACCGTAGGACAACGGGCGGGCTGAATTTCATCCCGGTGTCTCCTTAACTGTACACGAGCGGCAAAAGACTCGATGGGGACGACGACGAGGGTACGGGGCAAGAAACGAACGCTCGTATAATCCGCGTTCTCGACGATCTGCACCGGTACCATTACCATTACCATTACCATTACCATTCCAGGTCTCCTTCCCGTTCTTTCACCGGGCAGCTGGTAAACAGTATTTCCAAGTCGACCGAGTAAATCAACAATCGTTTGTCTTCCGATTACCGGTGCGCCCGTTTTTCCTGGCCGGTTTACTTACTTTTTTCGCCCCCTTCCTGTCCCGATCTTGGTTTCGTTGGCCAACGATGCATACAGCGCGATCGTTGGTCTCTCCTCGCCAGCAGCAACTTCTTTGTCACGAGCTTTCTCCTTACGGGAATTCGTCGCAGAATAATAGTGAGTAACTGTACAGAAACAGCCAGGCCACTTTGGCATAAACAAAACGTGAAATTAATTCAACCGTGGCTTTCTAATTAACGACCTAGTACGATGGCGGAACGACGATGGTTGTAGTAACAACGCGTTTCGTTCCGTTCGAATGGCAGGAAATTTTATGAATTTCGAGAAATTCTTTTGTTCCTAACAATTCGCTAAACTCTTCTCGTATTGTCGCGTTGGAAATTCACGCTGCTCCTAATTAGGCAGGAGCTCGCAGTTAACGGGCAGCGTTATGGCGTCGAGAATCGGCGAATCGATACCATAGCGAGCGGTAACGAGTAATGGAATCGATTCGTTTGTTCGTTCCACTGATCGTTCTCGTTGTCGCGCGAACATCGTTCACCTGCGATTAACGAGTTCGCGAGTCAATTAAGGAAGGAAAGAGAGCATAGAATCGCTGTAACCGGACACCGTTATCGGCTAATTATTTTTTCCCTCTCGCGTGATCGATCGACACAAATTTTGCTCGTCCGTAAAAAGGGCACGCGAGCCGGCTTATTGAATTTCTCGTCCAGAGCACACACCCGATGTCGTTTCGGCGTAGCCAACAGGTTGTCCAGGAGAGAGAGTCGATCCTGAAATAAGGATCGGGTTTCTCGTATCTCCACCACCCGAGGGAATATCGTATTCCCCGCGAACAGCGGGGTGGTTTGTGCCGGAAACGGAAGCCACGCTTCCATAAAGCACCCGCGTTAATATTTCACGCGAATGTTCTCTGCGTGGAAAATATACGACAACTTTGCTGGTTTCGCGTGTAAATGCCAGTTTCCTACGAAACGTATCGCCGTCGCGTAACTTTTGGCGAGCGTGAATTTGCACCTTCTGCAACTCGGTAATTAAGAAAAGAACAACGCAACGATCGTGAATCGGCTTTTGCGGGATAACTATCGCGTATAGCGTTCGAAAACGTCCGTCACGGGTGATCGTAAATTAAGTTTGGGTCGAGGTGATGTTAAAACGCGAATCAACTCTCCGAGATTGTGACAAAACGATGGCGAATTTAGCACGAACGATTTAAAGTTAAAAGTAAAAATAAATCTCGATGATTAAAAAGGTAATTATCTTTTTATCGTCATGATTTCTCGCATTTTTGGCGTCGAATACAAAAAATACGTACACTTTCAACTTTTTGTAGGATATGAATAATTGCGTTACGTACGATGACATCGAAGATGTGAAATTTACAGTCCTATGCTTGACGGCTTGCCCAAGCTTCGCCTCGTATCACGCTGTGAAGCGATCGATTAAAACGATCGATTCGCGCAAAGATACGGCCTTAAACGCGTTGAACGCTCGTAGGAAACATTCGGAAACGTAAGAAAGACGAGCGAAGCACGGATCGGGTAAATAGTAAAACAAGTATACGATGTTACGATATCGTAACCGTCAAATTATTATTACTCTCTTACAATATCTGTCTCTTTAATGTTTTCCTTGAGCTATAAACCGTCATTCGTGTTTGTACATGAAAGTATCCAAAAAGTCAAAAGCACTGTTCAACGCTTAGTTTCTTCTCTGTTCTCGCGCTTAATACGGGTTTAAAAAATCTTCGCGTGCGCTTTATCTAAGTATATTACCTTCTACACGTATTGTTTCTCATTTCTTTTTTTTTTCTTTTTTTTTTATTTTATTCTCTGGGTTACCACTATGTGGATTACAATGAACACCGCGGTGCTTTCGACGATCGCTCGACAGGATCGGTCAACGCAACGAACGCGAGACGTTGAGCTCCCATTTTTCTTCCCCGTTTGGCAGTGCGAAGCGATACTTTATCGTTTTCCTTCGTTTTCCTCGATCGTTTTTCCTTCCCGTGTGTTTCGTACTGTCATTATACATAGTATACGCTGGAAACACAATTTATACAACGAAGTGGCAACAGATCGTCCTTGGTTGGTCACTTTTAGTCATCGTATAAAATCCAGCAGATATTTTCGCGATAACGATCGCGCCTCTATACCGTTCCCCGGAGCACCGCCTAATTACAGACGATTTATTGCCACTTCGTCGGAATCGTGGAAAAATTAGGTCGCTAAAGAAACGATCGGCTCTTCGCACGGATATATCTCGCAATGAACGATCAAGTAAAAGCGATTAGAGCGGGCTTTCCAGTTTTCAATGTTGAAAGACACTGTATTTTCGATGGTGCCGATCCCCGGTTCCCTACCGATCGATGACACGCGACTGAAACAACGTGGCGCCTAACGTTTATCTCGTCTATTTCTTCGTTTTGCTCTTTCTCCGCTCTGTTTTACCTTTATTGCACGCACGATGACGGACGAGGTCGTCGCACGCGTTCTCTACAAAGCCTAGAATTTCAAGTATTAATCGAAACTATGCGCTATTATTCCTCTACCTTTATACAAGAGACAAGCCTTTTCTTCTAACCGAAGCAATATCGCGGCGCTCGTGACGAACGTGGAAAAGCGCGTTACGCGTCCAACGGAGGGGAAACCGAACGAAACAACGTGGAACGATCGTGCGCATACCAGGAGTACCTATACCTCGTGTACGATAAATAGGGAATAGGTGTAGCTCGTCGCGAACAAACGATATGGAAAAGTTTACAAAAGGAACGTCGATGCTATATTAGATATACCGATATGATCTATAAGAAACAATCTCTCCCAACGATCCACTCTTCCTCGTCGTATTTTTACATAGAATTTATAATAAATGCAAACACTATATTCGTAATACGCTATCCGTAGTCGCGCGCTCGACGAAAATTTCGAAACGCGACAATGATCCTTATTTACACTGTTAAAACATCGTTCTCCTTCCTTTTTCCCCGTTAATCTTTCTAATTCTATTACTTTGTTCTCGCAATCGTCTTTTCCGTTTTTTCTTTTTTCCTTTTTGTACATTTGCAAGCCATACGCCGCTGTATTTTTACGAGGGACGCGCGATTCGCTCTAGCGTTTGCAAGCGCTGCTTCAGAGAGAGCCGTGAAAACTAGAAAGCCGTGTTCGGACAAGTTCTACCTTAACTAGTCGTCGTTTCGTTCCTTTCTCGCGTCGACGACGAACGAGGCTCCGAACCCTTCCCTCGTTGTTCATCGAGAAACACGGCGAAATTCGTCTCTAATATCGAACACGAACGCACGGTCGTGCAAGCGTTTCGGAATCTAGGCGCGCGGTTTTTCTCGAACAGAGTAATTTCGAAAGAAAATTTGTTCGCGTTAGGATCGACGACTAGAATTGTGAATCGATATATTGTCGATGGATAAATAGGATAAATGGATCGTTAGATAGCGCGCGTTGCCCGCTTCCCTTCCGAAACACTGACACGACTAGCATTCGAAGTGACTCGATTTAACTCTTAAAAGTACGTTCTATTCGTAGAAGTTGATGGTTGCCATACCGAGATTATTCGTAGCTGCTATTATACGTATTGCTTTTTCATCTGTGCGTAACTGCGACTGTTGAAATCCTATCGGCGCGTAAACGTGCGAGTAGAACTCGCGCGGTGTTCGACGAGTTCGTGATTCACGTGGAAGAACGTACTCGAGGGTTAAATCGTATCGCTAGTCGACGATGAACCGATTGGAACGGAGATTTCTGTTCAATTTCACGCGTTACATACTTCTTTTGTTTCTTTTTTTTTTTGTTTGTTTGTTTCTACAAACTTATCCACTATGTCTAATGCTTTAAGTATATGCGAGTTTGACAGCCGAATCGATGGGAAAAGAATAAGTGATACAATACATTTAACGAACACATGTCTTTGTCTCCGAGCAATCGTCGTTGATCATCCTGGTTCCTTTTTCTTATTTTACAAGAATGAAAGAAAAAAGTAAAAGAAAGGAAAAGGAATAGACGCTAGCGATTTTTATTTGAAACATCGATTAATACCGCGTAACCAAATATAAGGCGAAAGAAAATGCGACAAGTCCACCTACGATACGTCTCTCGTCGTTCTCGTTTCAAATTATTTCGCACAATCTGCTTTGTAAAAATACGAGAAGTTTACCAGCATTCTTCTTCCCCTCTCTAACTTCCTCCCTTTCTCTCACTCTTTTTCGCCCATCGTTTCTTTCCTCTATGGTCTATTTCGTCCCGAAGAGGTTCACATTCGTAATCGATTGTGTCTCTTATTTACACAGTGCTAAACAATCTATTATAATTATAGCCGCGTACTCTCTTCTCTCTCTCTCTCTCTTTCTCTCTCTCACACTCTCACACAGTCACTCGTTCCTCCTTTATCTTTCATACGCATGTACAAAATCGAAAACCGAAAGAACAGCTACGATCGACGACGTACACCGCGTCTTTTGAGAAATTCTCTTTTTTGAAACGAAAGGGACAAGGTGTGCTTCGTAACTGTCCTTCCGGCCGAGTCACTCTTGTTTCCAATACTAATGGATATCTAATTGTCTTATGTAAAACTTTACAACATCCGCTAAAATATACATTTACTGTTTAATGCGTAGAATCGCGTGGGTAAAAGTTACTATCGCTAGCGCGAAGAAAAACTCGATATAAAAAAGAAAAGAAAAGAAAAGAAAAGAAAAGAAATACGAGAGAAATGGGATTAGAAGGGGACAGTTGAAACGAGGAGGGCTACGAACGAATGAATTTCTTTCCCACGAAGGAAAGAAAAGAAGGAGGGGAAAAAAATGAAAAAGAGACAAATGTACGAAAATCATTTTTTAAACGACAAACATGGTGGTACGTGAACAATTATGTCCTTCCCCCTTTTCGTCTTGATGTTTTACCGCCTTTGAGTTCGCGATACAGAACTTTCCTCGCTAGATCGCGGATATTTTTATTTTTCGATCAGATTGACGCCACCTTGATCCGATCGATGAATAATGGGAAAAACGAAAATATTTATGCTGAAGTAAATCATCGAAAGAACTAGTAAAAAAAATCCCTTAGTCACAGCTTTGAATTTCTTTCCCGATTTTCTTTTTTCTTTCCGTTCCACAAAATTATACGATAATTAGATCCTAAACGCTAAATGCGGACAGTCTTTTCCGAAGCGAACTATGACGATTGCAATCTAAACAGTTGCAAAAATTTGTTGGGGCAGCTTGAAAAAAAGTCAGATTCCGGTATCGGTCTAAATTTTCCGTCACGGTTCGCTGCCACGAGATCAAGCGTGATCGAATGGCCGAAGGATTCTCCCGCTGATCCACCCTCGCTAAGCAAACCGAACAATTACGCCTCTCGTATTAAGTAAACTTAGCAATTTCTACCTAAACAACGTTACGACGACGTTTCTAAACCTAATCAATAATTCGATATTCCTTTATGGCTAAATACAGCGCGTCGCATTCCGAGATGCTCGACGACGATGCTCTTTAAAAAGAGAAAAAAAAAAAAAGGAAAAAAAGTAACGCTCGATTCCTAAGAGAAAAAAAGAAAGAAAACTGTACGAACACGAGTTCCCGCGCGAGAGAAATTGGTCCCACCCGTGATAATAGCTTTTTCTGTTATCGAGCTACCTTCTCTAAAGATTTGAACGTGACGAGAGTGGAGCGAGAGGAACGACGATCGAATCGCGATCACGCCACGAAATAAGTCGAACATACACGAACACAAGTACGAACACGAAGAAGAAGACGAGCGCAGGACGAACACGACGAAAAATCAGAAGGAACGAGCAGCACACGTTGTACACGTGTATGGCACTGGCGGGGAGATGCCAAAAGCGATAGGGGACAACTGAAAAGTTTAACGGTAACGAGGAAAACGAACCGTGTCGGCGAGAAGTGAAAGAGGAAAACGGACAGAATAAGTCGCGCACGAAACGACATCAATCGACCGCATCTCTGTATAAGGTTGAACGGTGACTCGCTTGTATACATGTAGGTATACATATATATAGGTATATACATATACGTTATACGTATACGATTCAGATTTGCTCCGCTGTCTTATATTCCGCTGTCTTATATTCCGCTGGCAGTGCCTTGGTTTCGCGTCCATCGTCGTCAGACTGACAGTAAAATACGCTCTCTTGATGCACGTTTCGAAAAAAGGAAAAAAAAAAGCAGAGAATCCAAAGTATAAAGGATCAGAGGGCAGCCGGTTAGGCGCGTACAGGAAACCATAAACCGCGCTAAACTCGAAACTAGTAAGATAGAAGCACGATGCTCCGCGAGTGAAATAAGGCTCTAAGGATGTACGACTACCGCAGTGTTTAAACGGCTGGCAGTGCGCGATATTTGGCAGTGACGCGTTTCCATTTTCTTCGAGCTCGTATCGTTTCCCCTTTTCCGCTAGCCAAATCAGCCACCCTCTCGTAATTCACCGCGGCTTCCTTCTCGTTGAACACGCGACGCGTGTCCCGGAACGAGAATTCCGATGAAAAGGTGAATCTCTTTCTGGTTTGAAATTCGCAAGCTGACAGGCTGCGCCTCGCCCTGTCGACGAGTTCAATATCCCCGGGATAGAAGTGGTGGCCCGTACCACCAGGCGATTTATCGATAATTTCAACTAACTATTTACACGCTCATCCGCGATCATCCCGTTTACTGGCACGCGCGAACGTTCCCCAATATACATATACATACGTCGATACTTTTACGAAGGAAACTAGCGAGCGTCCATAACTATTTCGTTCGGTGGAAAATTCGCGTGCGCACGCGCCTGGAACAACCGGGACGCCGCTTATGCATCCGCGGCAACTAGAGATCTATCGGGTTATACAGTTAATCGTAATAATAATAGTAAGAATAAATCGACCAATTAGCCTAACGTTCTTAATTACAATCGTATCGTATTGGCAGTGTTTCTTAGCTGGTGTGTGTAGATGTGCTTCTGTCCGTGTGTGTCCCAAGTTTCTCCCTTGCGTTGCAGTTGTCTCTTCGGACGTTTACAGGCCTTTACGTTTTCCTTCCTTCTTTACATTCGATTGCATTTTGCTTGCCGTACTAGAGCTACACAACACGTCGTCGACACGAATTTTCACCCCTTCCACTCGTTACTCCTCTTAATTTACAAGTATTCTCTTTACTCTCTACAATTATGTATATATGTGTACAATGTGCGGCATCACATCCCACGATGTCAGACATCTTCCGCGCGATACGAGAAATATATTTCTACGATCTCGGCGTATCTACACCTATGAAAATAGCGATCCGACACACTTCGTTCCACAAGTTCTCCTTTCTTTTCGTTTCGCAGATCCGCGTTCACATTATTCCCTCAACCCTTTAGTAACTCTGTGGAAAATGTAACACAGCCATCGTGTTCTATCTCTATTCAGAGTAGTAACGGTTCTTCGTTACGGTCGTACAGCACGATGCATTCGCTCTCGCTGCCGATCAGCTGCTTCTTTCTGTCCGATTTCTTTCCAGAGATGTACGTATACTTTTGTCACAGGTATTTCCGACTAGTAATCCCACGATGTATCTTTCGCCACGGTTCTGTACAGTCGATCGCAAAGTCTTTGCTCGTTTCTCCAATGTGTTTCCTCTTGTTTTTGCATTTTCTCTTGTTCTCTTGTTCCCTTGTTCCCTTGTTCCCTTGTTCTCTCGTTTTCGGTTCGAATCGGGTGAAAAACGTTGTCACGATGCAAAACTTTGTATTGATTGTAGAACGTACTTGATCGGTCCTCGATAACTTCACGAGCGGTGAACGATAGCGATAGTCGTTATCAAAGTGATCGATTATCCGGGCATTCCTGCTTTGGTCTATTACCTTCTTTTCTTTTTTCTTTTTCTTTTCTTTCGCTTTTTTCTTTGCTTGTGCCGACTCGGCGACCGGAAGATAAGAACGAGAGGATTAAAATGGAAAGAAACGATTGTTCGATTTTGTTTCGCCACGCAGCGACAGGTTCGCATTGGCATGCTGCACGTAACTTAGCAGGAAGATAAAAATAGGCGACGACCAAGTACACGAGAAATCGAACACGCTCTAGGCACGAACGAGTCAAACTCGTCCTTTCTATATTTCGAGCGTGTCTCGGGCCTCGACCTTCTTCTTCTTCTTCTTCTTCTTCTTCTTCATTTTACTTTATTTGTTCGTTTCCTATTTTAATTTCATTTTGTACAATATTCTCTTTCGAAGGGGAAAAGTGGATGAATCTCGATAGAAACCCCGTTGGCTCATCAGTCGTTCGACTACGTTCTGCAGTTTTAACTTTCGTGTCGACTTTATTTTTTATTATTATTTCCTCCTCTTTCGTTCTCCGTTGAGACCACTTACATCCTTTCCTTGGCTATTGCTTTCTGTTGTCGTCTTTTCGCAAGATTTCGTTATCCGATAACCCAGCGCCCACGCGTATACGCCCCCTTCACGTCCCTCTTCTTCCTCTTTATCTTCCTTCTCCTCCTCCTTCTTTTATCTTCCCCATGTCGCACGACAACGGCCTGCACGAATTTCTACCGAGCTGAAGATCGAGGTAGATACATCTCCTTTTGAAAGTTGGTCGAGGGTCGAGGGCAAGTCGAAGGAGGTCCGCGTTTCACGTTTTCCTTCTTCGCATCCCTTTTTCTTTTCTTCCGACTTCTCTCGGGGTACTTAAAGAGGGCCCGGAAGTGCCAAGGGGCCGGTTGTTAGATATTAATTGATTCCTAAGGCCACCAGAGTGATTATCTCCTTACAATCGTTAACTAACGTTTAACAGTTTGCATTTTTTTTTCTTCCTACTTCTCCTCGCTTTTTTTTTCTTTTTTCTTTTTTTTTCTTTTTCTCGCACGGTTAATGCCGCGCACGAGTCGTAAGTAAAATTCTCGTCTCCATCCTGCGTTATTGTTTCCTTTTTTTGTATTTTTTCATTTTAATTCAACTCCGCCGTCTTTTCATTGGTCTTGCAAGACGGTCAACGATATAAAACGTTTCCACGGTGAGGCACTTTTGAGGCCCGAACCTAGCTCTTCCGAGTCCGACGAGTGTCACCGCTTTTGTATCACAGGCACTCGTGGCAGGAATCGACCCCAACGTCGTTTCATCAAAATTTGGTATCGATAGGCAACAAGAATATCTTTCATCGCTATCCACGACTACTAATATATCACCTAACGATCGTTTCAATTTAGGCTATATAAATTAGAATGTATTACTCTTTCCTTCCCCTCCGGGTACTCTTAGCTACATTCTTAATGTTTGTCCGTTATTCGTCTCCCACTCTTTCATCGTTCTGGCTCGCGATACAAGCACACAGAGCTCCGTCACAGATTCGTTCTATCGTAACGCCGCGGTATCTTCCTCGGACATCGGTTCTTTTCGACATGGACACGCTTGCGTATCCATCTATGCTTATATCGTGCGTCCTCTCTTGCAGTCAGAGGACGTCTTACCCAGATCCTCTACTCGACACGTTCAGGTTCCGATTAATCTCGCCAAGCTCCCTCTTTCCAGACCAGAAAGCATAACTGTCCTGATACAGGACTCGTCGATATTCGTTTTCTGGCTTAATCGTCGCTACTTCGTCGCGCTTTTCCTCGATCACCATGATCGACATTATCACGAGTTCTTGACCGGTTTCCGGCGTTGCTTTACTCGCGTCAATGGCGGCGTGCCGCCGTTTACCGCCGAATACAGGGCCAAACTCACTTCTTCCGGATGAGACGACGCCACTCTTCGTATCTCGACGTTTTTCGTGCTTTGTACTTCGGACTCTAGTACCCATTCGTCTGGCTCGCTAATAGAAAATAAAAAGATTATAATACCTTGTGATAGCTAGCGCGTGTGTGTGCGCGTGCGTGCGCATAAGCGGAAGGAAACGTCCAAACTACTTACATGTCTGGAGGGTGCCACCGTAACAGAACTTTAGTCTTTCCGTCCATTTCTACTCTTCGGGCTAATATCTATAATAAAAAAAAAAAAATTATTCGAGTAAAATTACTTGAATACGATCGTCGACGAATCGCTAAACGCGTTCTACTTCTGTCCGACGTACTTGACTAGTTAGGGCCATCGAATTTCCTGGTGTCTCCGCGAGACGACCCTGTGTCCTCGACTTTGCCAGTTGAAGTAACCTGTGCTGAAGACCCTCCATCACCCCGGAGTCGAAGTAATCGAAGAGTCTCGCTGTGGACGAACAAGCGAACAATGACGAAAACCGTAAAGAAACAGCCGCGAGGACTGAGAAAACGTAAAAGTCTGCAGCGAGACGATATTTACCTGACCAAGGTTGTCGCCTGTATCGAAGTCTCTTCCCATTTCTTCTGACCAGTTTTCCACCGCTCTCGCAGCTACGTCTGGCGTTGTTGTTGCTGGTTTCCGGTTGATTAAAGTGTCCGTTCACGTGCCTTTCGAGAGCGGTCTGTAAAAGGATTCACTAATCAGAATCTAGAATACGGGCACTTTCCAGGGAAAGCGTGTTCTCCTCGTGGTCCATAGAGAAGGATCAACTTCGGCTATCCAAAGATCTTGTATCCAAAAGTAAATTGAATTTTCGAGATAACGCAGAGGTATTTTGAGATCGACGTTCGTGGAGCGTCGTTTGAAATATATTTGAAAGTACGAGTACGAAGGACCGATCGTACCGTGCAAAGACAGACGAATCAGTCCAGGTACGTCGGTAACCAGGATAACGAAAAACCACGATTCGTTCTCGAAACACAGCACGAGACGAATGAAAAAGCAAGATAATGACGGATCTAGCGAGAGATTGCCGCGGGTGAACAGTCTTAAGAAACTGTCCCTGGAAAATGCCCGCTCCTTGAAGACAGCGTCGACCATGTACGTACGTACGAACACGCGTGGTAACGGTTAAGACAAAAGAAGACAGATTTCGACGAGACACACAGACCGATCGACCGAGGTGTGAATCGATGGAAAATCAGTAGATCGAAACTCGGACCAAGCGTCTAGGTTAAAAATATTTTCTTTGGTTCTTAACCGGCACAGATTCGCTTGCGTTTCACATCGTTAACCAGAGGGAGTACGGTATTATCGAGATCGCGATCGCTTTCAGGATCAGCAACGAATACGTAGTCCCTCGTTTAGATACAGTATACATTACCCAACGTCAGCAACGTCATCGTGCGACAACGACTTAGAGAGAGAAAAAAGAGCATCTCGACATCTGCACTTGATCTGTACTTGAACGTTTTCGATCGTCGAACGCTTGATAAACAGGAAAAACAAGTTTCATTAGTTTTCGCGTCGCGATACTCGAAATCGGCTTAAATTAAACGTTAGGGAATTCACCGTACACGATGACGGAAATTGGTTCTGGGATTGCTCGATAAACGGGAGGAAAAGCAAAGTTGGAAGAACGATCGCCAACGGTTGGAAACGATAAGAGTACGAGAGCAGCGTGACATTCTCTCGTTGCGCGTGCATCGAAACCGAGGAAAACGAAAATCATCGAGTTTAAGGAGATTTCTGATTTTCGATCCGGCCTTGAGACGAACAAAGCGCGAACATCGATCGCAACAACGATCGTATCGGTAGCGACGAGAATGTAAGAACGATAGAAGCTTGCACGAAGCAAATTGAAATTTCGTTACCATATCGAAGTAAACCGGTCGACGGTACGCTTACGGTCGACCTACTACCTTCGATCGCACTTTTTTGCCAGATAGGCAGAAACACGGCGAAAAGATTCGCATCTGCGATCGACGTATAGTCGATGCACGGACGAATGAAAAGTTTCGAATATCCGTCGTAACAACGATTCTCTTATTGGCGCGTTGCTACGACGAGAACGAAACGAGTTATTTAGCACGAGGAAATTCCAAGTTTTTATCGTCGAAGCAAACCAGTCGACGTACATTCACGATCGACTTACCTTGGATCGCGCTTTTTACCAGATGGACACAGACACAACGAACGAAAGGACTTGCGTTTACGATCGACTCTTCTTCTATCGCTTTTTTGCCAGAAACGCGACGAAAAGCAAATAATTAAGACGGCGTGAAGCGCATGAATGGAGGAGGAGAAAGAGCACGGGGTACAACGAAGTTCAGCAATATCCTACGCGCATGAAAGAGATCGCTTCCGACGGCCGTCCAAATGGAAAAGGCGATGCTTGCGGCAACCGTCGGATACGAGGCATTACCTGAGAGCTGAATCTGCTGCCACAGCCGTCGACTATACACCGGAAGGGTTTGTTGCCTCCGTGAGACAACACGTGTCGTTCCAGCCACCTTCGCGAACAGGAACTCCTCCCTTGCACCTTGCAGCCTTGCCATTGGCAGACGAAATTGTCACCTCCGGTTTGCGTGTTGATGTGCGCTACCTGAAAGGCAGCAGTTTGTCGATGAGTAACATTTTCGAGCCAAGGACCGTAGCACGGCACGGCGTCGCACGATGTTGCAACGAAATTATATCCAGCGGATACTCGGTAGCCACGTAGGTATTGCAATATCGATTACGCGACAAAAAACATGGACGAAAAATAAGGAAAAAGAATCGGGACTCGACGTTTCGCGTCTCGTACACGGAGCGACGACAATGTGACAGAAAACTGTGAAACGCGATACACGAGCTTCGCTAATTCCCGTGTACGATCGAGTTACTCATGGAACCGATCGATCGGATAAAAACGCTGTGCGTGCGGATGTTCTTCCTGATTCGAGCCGGCACCTATATACCGGAATATTATAAAAACGTCGTACCTGCAGATGTTCGAGTAGTTCTCCGCTCGATTCGAAGCTCTCCTCGCATTTGTCCCATCGACAGACTCCGCTATCCGTGGCCTGTTGCCTGTCTTTCTCCGGTTCCCTGGCGGGAAATCGTATGGTAGTCGGGGCAGAGAGTATCGGCGAAAGGGATGGTTTCGATTCGCTGCTCCTCGAATCCTCCTCCTCCTCTTCCACGTCGTCCTCGTCCGCTGCGCTCACCTGTCTCTCCTTGCTATCGTCGGTGTCCTCCGGAACGGACAACCTCGTTAACGGATCCTGGTTACTTTGAGATCTCAGCGAACCCAGGATGCTTCCGCAACCGTTCGTCAGGTTGTTGTTCTCGTTCACGTGCGGCTTCGACAGAATGCAACCTTTGAAGTCCAGAGTCGTGGCGTCGTTGCTCAGAGCAGGAGCCGGCGTCGAGGGTGGCGAGCTACTTTTCGCGTTCGAAGTCGCTTCCGACGTCAACCTATTTCGTCGCAACAGATTTCAAATGCAGACTGCGTCGAGCAACATCGTTACCTTTGCCTTTCGCTGCCTGGATCCTCTTGTCAATCGAGAACAACCGAAACCGATACGCACGTACGGTCCACCGTGAAAAGATTCCGGACAAGCGATACGAGAGAGATACTATTTTACGCGTACCTCGTGCGAACCGCGTACCGTATACCGTATATCGAGAGTATCGAAATACGCAACAATCTGGACGAACGGAGGATCAAGCGTTGCTCGAAAAATTCCGCACGCTCGGAAGCGTACAATTGGCCTACCTGAGGGACGAGATTTTGCAACTCGGTATGTTCTTCAGTACGTCGTTCGAGATGGGTAGACTGGGCACCGGCTTCGGCAGCTTCTTGTCCATCTTACCATTGGCCCTAGGTACGATCACCGGCGGTGGCTTCTTCGTAGGCGGCGGAGACATTGCCAGAGATCTTACTTCCCAATCGTTGGTCGAGGTCGTCCTGCCGTTTGGCGACACAGTAGCCAGATACTTGGCTAGTCCACTTTTGTTCCTTTGCACCGTCGCTGGCCTCCGAAATTCCGACGAACTCTTCGCAACCAGCACCGACATGGTTTCGCTGTTCTTCTTGATCTGTCGACACGCGTCGTTTCAACGATATTTTATTAATACGCGACGCGCGGATCAACGACAGACGCTTCGACTCGAATTTTCTGACAATTTCAAGGCCGAATCGCGGAATTCTTATAACCGGCGTTTCCGACGGGTTGCGACTCGGCGAGGAAAATGCCTTCGTTTCGCTATTACCTCTACGAGTTGTACGTCCTCATCGCGCGCATTTTCGACTCGCGCCCAAAATCTTCCATCGTACGTATTTCCAGGATATCGATGGTCGTGGAAAATTATCGGGAAAATTGTATCACGGATATCGGACACGATAAAAAGTTTTAAGGACGAATCTCGTTACCTTGGGTTGCTGAGGTTTGATCTGAGTTTTGAAGTACTCGGTGATCTTGCCCTGGGACTCGTGATGATGATGGGCGGCGTTAGACTTGCTGGTAGATTTGGTGGTGCCTCGGAAGGTCGGATCCGCGGCCCCGGACCTCGGGAGGGTGCCAGCTTCGGGCTCGCCTTTCAGCCTCTTGTAGGTGGAGCACGCGGTGGCCGCCAGTGGCGGGGTCCAGGGCCACTGGGGCCTGGTACTGATCTGCGAGGACGGCGCCAGCTTGGGTAGGGACGGAAGTGGACTGGCGGACGCGCCACGTATCGCTACCCCCTCGTCGCTGCTCGTGCTGCACGGGGAGCCTGGTTCCGTGATATCGCTGGTACCGCTGCTGCTGCACTCCCCGCAAGACACGGCAACGCCACTGAAAAAACGTTTCAACGATGCTAATTTAAATATTTGCCGACTCGCTCGATACGATTCTCGATACGATCCGATAACACAAATTTCGAGCGCGTTTCGGTCCATACGTCGCAAGACCGAGTTGCAAACTTTTAATCGGTATCGTTGCGCCATTAACGAGCCAAGGCTAATTAACGCTTCCGGAATGTTCAGTTCGATCGAATTTTATTACCAATCTCCGTCACAGAGATTACGTACGACAAATAGAATCGAATATCGTAAATCGCGATAGCCATCTATAATCCGACAGTAATGCCGGTCGATCGTTTTCTTTATACGATAGTTTAGATCTTACTTCGATGGAAATTCCGTTCCAACGTTTTCTTGCTTGTCCGCGGTATTCCTTTTTCGACGACGTACGAAACGTTATAAACTGTTAGGTATCGAGAGAACGTCGACAAGATGCCGGATTCTTCGAAGCGTTTGCGATCGAAAAGAGCGGTTAGGTATATACATACGTCAGGTTGAAAGAACGGGTCCGGGAGGTCGGAAACGGCTACCAGGGAAATTGCACGGTTACGGGGTAATGGTATTACAGCAGCGCAAACCTAATTACAGGGTCAGACATTGGCAATTGGCCCAGCGTTTGGGAAGGCCGCCAGTGCCACGAGCCGCTCGACTCGTTCATCCTCGTCGGTTCGGTGATTTGCGAGGAACGAAGGAAGAAAGATCGCAGGAACGAGGAGGATTACGATCGCAGCCGTCCAAGTGTCTCGAAACGCTTCGCTTTCTCGGAACGCCTTTCACACCCGCCCATCGAGCTTCCGACGATTTTTGCCGAGTCTTTGACGACCGTCGAGAAACGCCGCCGCGATCCGGATAAAAATCTTTTGCGAATCGAGAAGAGAAGCGAAAAAGAAACGAACCGGCGAAAGAAACCGACGGAGTAGTGGCTCCATTAACGCGTGGCTGGAGCGCGCACGCGAATTCCTGATTAGTTCGCGAAACAGAAAACCTTCTCGGCTCGGTGCGTGCACCTGCGTTACGCGAACGCTATTGCAAAAGCAATCGTATCGCATGCCGGCGCGGTAGTTCACGTTTCGCCGTGAAAAAGAACGCCGACTGGAACCAAGTTCGCGCTCTGTTCGAGCGAGGATTGAATTTACGCGCGCACGCAACATCGCCGCCGTTCGTGCGGCTGCGAACCAACACTCCCATAGCCTCACTCTCTCTCTCTCTCTCTCTCTCTCTCTCTCTCTCTCTCTCTCTTACTCTACTCTTTGCTATCGCCATCGTCGCTTCGTTAGCAATAAATCTACGCAGCCGCGACTTTGAACGCTCTTGTTTTACATCGACGATTAATTTACCGCTGATCAACCGCCTCCTCCTGTTTACGAGGTAATTACAAAGTATATCGTGGCCGAGAACGGATCGCAGAGAGATTGCGCGCCATCTCTCTCTCTCTCTCTCTCTCTCTCTCTCTCTTTCTCTCTCTGCGGCCACGGTTTCCTTCCTACGTACACCTGCCACGCACCCACGATATCGATCACGCCCGATAGTCGATCGAACCTTTTAGCGGCTCGCGACTGGTAATTGCATCGCGCTCGAGCGAGGCCGAACGTGTGCGTGATACACAGTTTGACACGACGGTAACCGGCCAATTCTATGGTCGTTTTCAATTTTTCCAGCGATAATTTATTTATTTATTTATTTATTTAACGGGCACAAAGCCATTTAGCGCTCTCGATGGAAATAGATGGAACGCGATACAGTGACGTTACAATTGTATGCAAACGTAGGAATCCTGCGTGTACACTGCCATTCGCACGTAAGTAGATGTTCGAAAGAAAGAAGTCTCTAACAGGTATTATTCGTAGACGATCGACGCGTTCGAGAATTGGGTTGCGCGCGTATTACTCGCATCGATCGAAACTTTCGTTTCTCCTCCTTTCGATAAGACGAAAAGTCGCCCGACGGACGCGTCGTGGAACGCGCGCACAGCGATACGGAATAAAGGAACGAATGCCCTTCTCGCGCGCATAGCCTAGTTGTTTCGTTAAAGAGATCTTAGATCTTAGAACGCGACAACTTTTTCAAGAAACGCGGAACAGGGACGAAAAGTTTCTAGTCGTTGCTTCGGCGGAGGCGCGGCTACGATCGCTCGTAATTCCAGTTAAGCGAGATATCGATCGATTCCGACGGGCCTAACGCGTTTCGTACCGCGGTTTTACGAGTCGCTGTGCCTATGTCGTCTCACGTATACGACGACAAGCTCGAGAACGGACTCGAGTCGGAAGAAACGAGTGGAGGATCGCGAGTAGCTGGATGTAGAAACGTAACGACCGTTCGCGTGGTTCGCGTGATTTCTCGTGATTTCGCGCGTCTCGTCGCTGACCAGTGACCGAGACGGCGTAAATTCTCGCGGCCGATAAAACGCGATCCTAGCTTCGACGGGGAAGGAGAAAGAGCGGACGAGGCGGGGAAGGAGAAGGCGGGGAAGGAGAAGGCGGTTTGCTCGGTCGGCTCGGCTCGGTGCACGTTCGCGATGGTTTTCGCCACGGCGGATATTTTTGGAGGCGCGTTCGTGCCGGCCTGTCGACGTCACCGGAGAAAGAAAGACACTGACCTTTCCACATTACGATTCCTTTCCGACATTGCGTTTACGCAACGACGCGCTCTGCCGGCCGAGGACCGGAGGCCAGCCGAGAGAAACGGAGTCGCGCGGTCGTTCGTTAAACTCCCGGCCGGCTGCTGAATGACGGTCATTGTGCCATGAAACTCCTCCTTTTATCGATTCTCGAATCTCCTTCGGCTCGAGAGAGCCCTCTTCAACGACCGGTCATCCACGTCGTTCGCGATCGTTCTTCTACCTGTACGGTCGCAACCCTAATTCCAACCCGTTTCAACCCGCTACGTTCTATATTAAAAATCGTACTTTCCGCCTATCGAGTGAAAGTTTCCTCGACCGAGAATACTTTGCCATTGTCCTAAGCAATTCGAGTTTCGTTTATGATCGATAAAGTACGTTCAACGGCTTTGATTACCGTAACTCTTGGTCGACCGTTTCTTCGAATCTCGCGGATCCTTCCTACTCTTGACTACATCGAAATATCGCCTTTACACCGACGTCCGAACGAAAGATCAACAAAAACGTACGTATCGCGTCCTTCCGTGATCCTACGAACGAAAGCAAGGAAAAGAGCCGCGTTCTGTCGCGCAAACGAAGACGTTGAAATCGTCCGTAAACTCGACGATTACACGTGGTCAAAGTCTACGCGGGCGACGTCAAACAGTTTCGACGACGATTGTAGAGGGATTGTAGAGGAACTCTTTCCAACGATCCGAAGAGCGGCAGCAAGTTTTCACCAATTTTTCGTGCGAGGCGTATCGCGTGCGATTCCGATCGAGAGATCTACGTAACGATAGGATCGCGAGGCAAAGTTCTTGTGGATCACGCTACGTCGATTATATTGTCCTTACAGGTGGCTCCTCCGCTCGGAGGTGCACCAAGGCTTCGACAACGCTCGCACACATATCCCCGTGTTTCCATCTACCAACCCATTCTCTCTCCCCCCCTCCCCCTCCTCTCTCGCTCGCTGTCTCTCTCTCTCTCTCTCTCTCTCTCCTCGAGTATTCACTCCGTTCTCTTATTTTCCTACACACCGTTCCGCCAATGTTATCGTCTCTCTTCGTTCGACTTTGGTCGGTCTTGCTCCGTCGCGCTTTTACGTACTATTTACCAGCGAAGTGCACGTTTCACTCTCAGGATCTCTTGTCCACTTGGCCGCCGCTCTTTTCCCTATCTTCCTTCTCCCCGTTTCGTCTCGGTTTACCGAAACATCTGTTCCTGCTGCGAACGAGATAAACGCGAGTATTTCATGCGTTTTCGCCTTCGACGAAAACGTGGAAACGCTCGCGCGGCTCGTTGGCTCGTTGGCACGTTGGCTCTTCGGGTTCTGTCAATTTCTCGATCCTTCCTTCTTTCCTTCTCTCTCGCTTATGCGATCGACCACCGAAGCCAATGGCAGCGCGTGAAGAGATTTTCAAAACAACGGCGCTCGTGTCGCTTGACACCGTTCTCAGCACCATTTATGGCGTTCCTTTTGACAAGACAAAGCCTTTTGTATAGATACGTACCTTTTACGAATTCCAGAGGATCCATAGAACCGTGCGATCCTTTGTACGCGATAGTTCAAAAGTCGACCGTCCATGGTTACAGAAAGTAATAAGACAATTTCCGCTACACGTTTTCTGCCCACTTATCAGAGAATTCATTCGGCCACTCCACCATTCTTTCCGCCCTTTCATCCTTCCAGCCAGCAAGAACACCGTCGTTCCCTCCCGTCGCGTATCCACTCGTTTAGCCTTTCTCTCTCGTGCTCCTTAATTCCCTGTGTGTCGCGGCCCCTCGCGGATAGCTCGTCACCCCTAAGTTTATCCGATGTCTTCGTCGCAGAACCATCGCGTCTCGCTCTCTTTCGTGCTAAATAACTGCATCCCTCTCTAGTCTGCCTCCGCGCGTCTCTCGGACCCAAATTCTGTCCCGTTCCCTATCGCGCGCGCCTCTTCACCGACGTCCTCGTCCTGCTCTGGCCTCTTAGAATTCCGCTTCGTGCCTCTCTCTCTCTCTCTCTCTCTTCGGCAAATCCATCCTTCTAATTCCTCCGCGTCCTTCGCTCTCTCCCTTTCTCCAGCCTTCTATCGCGCGCGCTTTCTCGCTCTTCTTTCTTCGCCTCTCTCTCTCTCCCTCTCTCTCTCTCTCTCTCTCTCCATCAAACGCTCGTCTCTTCTCGCTACTCGCTCTCGCTAGCCGCGCGATCGACGCGTCCCTTTCTCTCTTTCCTCTTATCCCTCTCGCACCCTTAGGATTCATTCCCCTCTTTCTCGCTAGCGCGAACAGCCGTACCTATCTTCTTCTCTGTTCTCCAGGTCGGTCCGCGTTCCTCCTCCACTCAGCTTTCCCTCTCTGTCCTGCCCGCGGACGCTGCCTCTTCTTTATCAGCAAGCTCCGCAACACCGGCCAGCGATGAGAACGACGCTCTCGCATGCAGTTTTGTTTGGATCGATTACGATTCTCCTTTTACGTTAGCGGACGGACGATCGTTTTTATTAAACGACGTCACGACGACCGTCGGGATTAAAACCGCGCGGAGATCTTTCGTTGGTCGAACACGGCGCAAACTTACCGAGACACGGATGGACGACTCGCTGATTCGAAAAGCTCGGCGAAATATCATCGATTCGGCAAAGATATTTCTTTGCGAACTATCGTAACGTCGCTTTCAACGTCATCGCGGATTCTTACGATCCTCTCGATAATGTCTTTAACTGTGCTTTTAACACTGCCTTTAACCGTCGTTTATAACCTAGCGCTTGTTTAGCGCGTGTAAAATGATTCTTTAATAATTTAGCTAGAGTTCGAACGTATCGAGGTCGACAAACAAGGCCAAAAGATAATCGTGTATTCTCGACGTCTGTTTGGTCGAAGGTTTCCGAACCTTATTTGTATCGGTCCCATCGCTAGCGCATGCGCGCGCACGTACACAAACGCACACGTTTCTCTATCCGTCTCCGTCGGTCGCAGGTCGGGAAAATGGTATTCGCACGAATGTCTCCTTCCTTGTCTCTATCGAGGACTCGCTATCTTTCCTCGTTGAACGTACGACGGCGGAAATGCATGCTCACCTAAATACCTCGAGTTATATTCACAACTAGAACCGAGCGTGCAGACAAGCAACGACACCACGACTGCTTGCTTCGGATCGAAAACGTTTTCCGAAACATGCACGCTTTCAAACGTCTTTCCCTCTCCCCTGTGCGTACAACCTCTTCTTCTCCCTCGATAAAAACGAACAGAGCTACGGTAGAAAATATTTTCTCGGATAAAACGAAAACGTTTAGGAAAAGTTCCGACGAATAGAGAAACGTACGCCCGTTTCTCGTAAGCGTAGAACCACCGTGATATTTGCAATTCTTATACGGCCGCTACGAGACGCACGAAATACAAGGCGATCGAATCTGTTCGGAAGTCTGTTAAATCGAACAATTAGATTTATAAAAGTTATTGCTAGAATTCCTGTACAACAAGACGTTCGTCTGGTTACGAAACCAGACTAAATTAGTTTTCTGCTCTTTTCCTTTTTCCAACGAACGGAATCTATCCTTTTTCGGCCAGCGGAAGATAAATTGCTTCTCGATAAGATTTCGAACGCGAGACGATATAGCTTCCTACCGTATTACGTAAACATATAAGAATATACGACAGTGACGTATAAAAATGGAAAGCCATGGGACGCGGTGTATTATTCAACGATACAGCAGCTGCATCTCGGTCGGAGAATCTCCTGTTTCAGGAAAAGGTCAACCCTGGACGACAGACTCGTCGGCCATCTTGACAGACACCCCCGCCATTCGACAATTTCTTCTTTGTCCCGAACCACGCGATGGGAACAGCCGTCTCGTCGGCCGATTCCCGTCAATTTCGTTAAATTTTTCATCGAAATACCGGCAAAAGCCCTTCTTCTCGAACCCCTCGATAATCCTGTATAGAATTTCCCCCGTCATTCGCTTCGCCATCCTCCAAATACGAGAAATCCAATCCTCGTAGTCGAAAACTTTGTAAAAAGGAGGCAAGGCAGAGATATTCGACGTATACTTGAAATTTTTATGCACCCGTAAGACCTCCGACGTACTCGCGACCGTTCCTCTCCTATTGATATTTGCAATTTGTTCCGTTCTAGTAATCCGAGAGCCGATCGATCGATCGTGTATCTGATACGGTAAAGCGTAAATGAATAATACAATATTAGGGACTGTTAAAACCCGGCAATGCGTTTAATACCCGGGATACGCGTAGAGAGAAGTTGCGAGATGTTCGTCGCAAACGTACGTTGATCGATAATTGTCGAAGCTCGATATTCGGTGAGATCAGTGAGATCACTTTTAAACTCGGATCGTATATGGAAAACGACCGCGGCCGCGTAATTCTTTTTTCGGCGGGTGTACGTTGTTGCCAATAAACGTTTTGCAACTCCTGTATTTTTACACCGCTTTCAAATTGTGGCAGTACCGTCGAATTGAATTTTACCAGCGACGCGCGTAACGTATTCAGGAAATAGTTGTGCCGCGAGTACTCGAATAATTTCGCGAATCAACGTGCGAAGAAAAATAAATATAAAGTGGCGTAAAACTCGGAGGATAATTTTGGTCGAAGGCTGACGTGTCAGGGATGGATGTTCGATGGCCAGCAGCGTTGCATAACTGACCTACGCCCAATCCGCTGATCCTCGGTACGGTCACGCGAACGCACGCACAATACCGACACACGGCGCTCTCTGTCCCTCCGCTCCGACGTTACGAAAGCGCGGAAGGGTGCGGTAGGGTTGCCGTAAGTTCGTAGGCTACCCTGTTACGTAATTTTCCCCGAGTAAAAAATCCCTCCGGGGAAAAGCAGCTCTCCACCAAGAAATCTCTACCGTCCAAGGAAATAAAACTTAACGAGAAACGTATCAAATTTACGAAGCGACCATTGACCCCGACTCTGAAGCGAGCTCTGAAATCCTCGTTTCCGAGGAACGCTTGGGGAAGGACCGAGTCTATCGACGCGACCCTATCGCAGTATTATTACGGCTGAAAGGGTTGCGACCCGCCATCCATCCCGAGGCAGTAACTCTGGCACAGCTTCTCGAGACAAAATCGACAAAAATTCCGGAGGGTTGTAGAGAAATTTAACAGCGGGGAAAATTAATAATACCGGCGAGCAGAATCGCTTCGCGAAACTTCCGGTAACTTGGCGGGGTCAAGGTTCGACGCGCCAGTCGACCAAGTTTAAAAATAACCAACCGTAGCGGTTGACTCTCGCGCAACTTTCCCATGCCAAACTTAGGAGAAAAACGTCTATTTCTTGTTCCCTGTACATCGTACAGCGACCGAATATAGTACGGTCGTGAATCGAATCTCTCGGAAGAAAAATTGCCGCAAGCAACTGACGCTCCCTATTAATTTCTTAATTTCGTTAGCCACGAAAGCGCGTAAATTCGTTCACCGCGGCAAGACGACACAGACGACCGTAACTTGCGAAGTAAAGTCAAAAAGCAGCGTTCGCGACTGTCCTTCTAATCGTTCCCGCGGGTAATCTCCATTTTTCATAAGTATCCTAACGATCGTCGTGGAGGAGGGTGTACGCGATTCGAAGTTTACAGATTTAGGTAAACGAGCTGGTGAACTAATTCGAAACAACGGCTGGGCGTAAAACATGAACGATCGTGGCGAAGAAAATCCAAGTAGCTGATGAAGTAACTATTCGAATGATAATGACCGGTTATAACGCGGACAGAGCCGGCGTAATTTTAACCAGCGACGTTTGAACGCTGGTTCAACAGCTGGCCGCTTTGAAAACAATCTGCTGCCCGCGGAGGGTAATTTAGCCGTCATTATTGCGACCAATAAACAACGATCCTGGCATCCCAACGATACCTCCCGGCTCTGGCTCGAGTGGACGGTGCTTGAGCGGATATTTCAACGCTCCGCCAGAATATAATATCGCGCGAGGGCTTCGCGGAGACTCTAGCTTCAACTTTGTCGTTCAAAGGAAAATGTTTGCCCTTTGAATCGTTTCCGAATCGGTCATTAGCCAGTCGTTGCTCTCCATCGAGTAGGAGACGCAACCGAATCGCTGTGTACTCGGTGCTCGGTGCTTGGCTCGTGGGAAAGGAGAGGGTCGATAGCAGTGTCGGATTGAACGGTTGTTTTAATTGCCCGTTTAACCGACTACAGTCGCGACTAATCGAATCTGACGCTCCAAACCAGATTTACGACGGTGTTTCGTCTTGGTCGATGGATGTCGTGTTGTTCCAAGTTGGAAGGTACTCTGGTAGCTTCTGGTTTCTAGAAACGTTTCAACGAATTGCGTCGTTAACCGTTCCCGAGAAAAAGGTGGTTTATTCTAGATGCTCTGACAGCCATAAATCGTTAGGAATTTGCGGTCAACGTTTATTCGGGCAACCGACATCCCGCAACTAACGTAGCGTTATCGCGTATGAAAGTTTGTCCCTTCGAATGTAATTTTCGCGCTAGAATTAGCGATCTGTAACGAGACCGTGACCAGCGATCGAAAGCAAATGAGATCAACTTGAAAACTCGGTAGGCGTAAAAAAACTTTCCCCGTTATTCGTACTCGATGACGATTAAACCATCTTCCTTGTTCCTCCGTACAGCGATATTAATCTTTTGAGCGGGTTACGTTTCTTCGAGAGAGCCGGTGAACGTATTAATAGGTCCTACAGCATCGTTTCGCATTTACCGTTCCTTTTACCTCGCCGAATAGCGATTTGCATTTGGTCGTTGGCAAACGAGTAGCCTCGACAGCTCGTAACTTTCCCACGTTAAAAAGAAAGTGTCGCGAGGACGACTCGAGATTAGGCTAACGAAGTTCTGCACGGACAATCAAAGTCGGCAAGTTTACGATTATGTTAGTCAATTCACGGGCCATGCTCCGCGAAATTACCGAATAAGAATTATCGTCGAATCGTCGTCCGTTGAAAGGATACGGCGACCGATTTAATTCGACGAATTAATTCGCGCCACCCACAAATTCGCAGATTCTCGTAATTATTAGAAAGATAGCCGTATCTTGGCGTATCGTTGTCAATTGGCCGAACGACCGCGATGACGATCGAGAGCAACGCGTTCTGTACAAAGTCCGTGATAAGACGAACCAACCATCCTGGTGGATAAATAACGTTCCACTCGAGTCTAGAAAAAGAAGACGAAAACGTTCACGTAGTAAAAAACGATGAAAATCGTAAGCCGAAATTATTTTTCGCCGGTCGGAGCGGCCGTTTTCAAACACCGCGCGCCACCGAGTAATATTAGTCGGCGGAGGTCGTCGACACGGATTACACCTCCCGTTTCGAGCTTACTTTCGCCATCGTTTCGCCGGTTACGTTACTCGCAAAGCGGTCCACATTTAGTGATCGCTAAATTATCCTCGACTTGCTCGACACAGTCGCTGTCGGACGTATCGCGCGTAACAATCGAAACCTGCCAGTTTAGCGGCTGCGTCGGTGCCTTTCCATTCGTCCCTTTGTTGCCTCGCGAACGTCCTAACGACGTTACGCGTCTCTAATAATCTAACGTTTCCACGAAGACCATCTTCGTTCAGCGCCGAAATTTCCGGAAATTCGATCGCGCCACACGGATGGCGCCCGAGGAGAGATTCCAGGAAGAACGGAATGGCTGAAAGGAATCGATGGTTTCCGTCTCTATGCGGCGAGTTTATCAGACTCTGCCCCTTCTGGCAAACCGACAACGGTGCATCGCTTCGCGTTTAATTAGACCTCTGCTCGTAATTGATCGAGGTTTGCGTAACGCGTTATCGACTGCTTAGCGAGCAAACTGGCTGGCTGACGTCCGTGTGCATAGGAGAACGACTTTGGGAACAGCAACAAAAGCACCGGCTCGAGAAATCGAAGGAAAACAAGAGGCTCGCGTGCGTTCCGAGTGACGTGGCGCTTAACGCTTCCCCAATGCTTCGATTTCGTTCTTCTGGAACGGAAACTGGCTAACGAGGACGAAGGATAGCGATAAAAGCAACGTATCCTCGATGGAAAGGATATAGCGTGATCGTAAATCCAAGTATTAGCAGGACATCCTAATTGATCCAGCTACCTAGGTGGGGGTAGCGTGCGAGCAACTTTATCCAGAGGTCTTAACAGAGGTCTTTACCGCCCAAATTGGAAGAGTTTCAGCGGCGATTGTTTTCGATTACGAATATCGATCGACTCTGTGAATTGAAAACGTAGCGGGGCGAGGAAACGTCGTTGCGAATGCCGTTTTTAAAATTCACCTAGTCGTCTGTGTCGTCTTGCTGCGGCGAACCGAGTTATGGAAGCTAGTTTGTTTGTTTCTTGCGAACTGAATATTAATCCTGTACTTGAGAATAGAATATTAATCGCGTAGGTCGACGATCGAACGAATATCAATCGCGTAAATACGCCTGTAGCGAAATTAAGGAATCGACGAAACGAATCTAGTCGGTCGTTGGCGACAGAATGCGATTTAATGGGTGCTATTAACTTCTAAGAAACGACGCTTTACATGCAGCAATTTAATCTTTTCGATCGATCCTGTTTCGACTGGGACGTGCTCGCGACACGATCGAGCCTATCGTTAGTCGCATCGACATCTGCATCAACGTCGCGGTCGTTGTTGCATACGGATCGTAGAATCTGCTACTTGGTATTCGGCACGATCTTCCAGCCTTAGCCACTCGCTTCCACGCGCTCCTCTCTGTCTCCCTATACTTAGAACCGAGTCTCTCTCTCTCCCTCTCTCTCTCTCCATCTATCTATCTATCTCTCCTCTTTCTCTCTCCCCAGCGAGAGACTATACCAAAAGTCTGGTCGTCCTTCTTCTCTTTCTGCCTCTCTCGAACGAGCAGTCGCGCGAATTCATTTCCTTCTGGCTCGTTCGAAAGAGCTGCCTAGCTCGACTTTTGGGAACAAGAAAGCTGCCGCGCGCGCTCGCTCGTCGAACCGAAGCGACGACGCGTCGATCCTCGTTTTTCCAATCCTCGTAACCCTCTTCTCGTCTCATCTCCGCCCCTTTCGCAATGGCCGTTGGAACAAAGTCGCAGGTTTTAGCCGAAATAACGCGCTACTCTTTGATTGCGCTTGATATCCTCGACTCCTTTCGTTCGCGGATCTCGATTTAAATGGCAAGAGAGCGTTTACAAAGACCCGTGGCAATTCGCCCCTCCCCCTGCTCTCCCTTCTTCCTTTCTCTCTTTTCTTGCCCGTCTCGAGAACAATCGACGCGATCAATTAATTCGCCACGATGAGAGAGCAATCGTCTCTCGAGGATCGAACCACTATTACCCTCGCGACTCGCTTATCCGTTCGTTTATTCGTTTACTTATTCATGCGAGCGGAGAAACTCTTCTGGTTCGAGATCGTCGAACGATCCGACGCGAGAGCAGGAGGAGGACGAGGCAGAGTGGCGAGCCAGACGCAAGCCCGGCAAGAAAGAATCAGTCGTGCAATGGTTTCGACGACGCAGGTACGAGGGCAAGCGCGCGAACGAAATATTAGACACGAATGGCTCCTCGCTTAATACGTATCGGCCGATCTTCGATCGAGCACGTGCGATCGGCAACGCGGCGATTCTGCGTGGAAAGAGCGAATCGGAAATATGGAGCGACGTTATTTCCTACGACGAATAAGTGGTCTTCGAGAAGATTGATTTCGCGTGCTCGAATATAGCACCGGATAGGAGCGAATAAATCGACAGGAGTTTATTCCTCGTGTGGAAATAACTCGAAGAGAGCGTGGAATCTTTGCGACGACAATTTTCTGCGTAGGACGCTTCGTTTTCGAGAAAACAGAGTCGAAAGATTTCTTTCGAACTTGGTCGTCCTGAAAACAGGACACGAATCGGAAAAATCGTATCCAACTTATCCGCGTATCGACGTATTTACCTTGACGCGTGAAATCTATCGTGGATATGAAACCTACCGTTACACGATACAGCGACGTTTAACCATTCGCCGAGTTATCGCTGTCGTTCGACGATTCATGCGTTACAGCTGCTTTTCTATTTTATTACGCAACTCGTATCCGCTTATTCGCTGGTAGTCGACCATTTCGCATCTAACGACGTTAATTGGTCTTTAATCTCGAGGCTCTGTCGCGCCATTTTCGCGGATCCTGTGAACGGGATACAGCGACAGATCGTTTCGCCGCTCGTCGTATCCAGCAGCCATCGGAACGCGTTACGACGCTGCTCGCTCGCAATAACGCAAAGATACCTCGGCTTTGGATTTCTTTCGACGAGAACCTCTCTGGAATTGCGTAAGACACGCTGGCGAACCGGCGTGCAAAGCGACGCTTTAACCCTCCGTGATAAACGATGTAACGCGACGTCAACGAGATATACCGTAACTTGGGGCCGACGCTCTTGTTCCGATGCCAAGCGGCAACGCGGGCATCCGTGAAATATTCCAACGCGTTTGTTCGCTCCGAGTCGAACGAGAAAACGCCAAGAGAAACAGGACAACACCGCGCACGGTGTTTCAAAATCGACCGGGCAGAAGTTGTAATTTCGATCGTTCCGTGCTACTCGATTGATTTTTCCGAGTTTCTACGTAGATGCTCGACGTAGATGCTCGACCCAGATACAGATTTTCAACAACGTGGAAATAGATTCTGAATTTCAGGTCTGTCCCGAGGAAGCGGACTGCAACGTTCACGAAACGCCGGTCCAAAACGCGAGTACAAAGCGTAAAGTCGAAACGCGATTGTTTATTCCGGAAAGCAGATATCGGAGTTAAAACGCGAGAACGATTTGGAGAACGTTGTTAGAAAAAATTCCGTAGATACGACGTAACATCTCGCAGAAGTCGAGTGTCTCTACCGTAGTAACGAAGCAACAAAGTAAGCGTCGCTTCATAGACGCGTATTAGACGCGTTGATGCACGCTTACGTGCGGCGTTCGTTGGAAAGCGGTGGTGCGCACCTGTCCACGAAACAACAGCGAGACGTTCTCGTCGTTACGTGTTTTCTCGACGACTAACGTTAACACTGTCGGTAGCGAGGCACACGCGTTCGTTGCAGCAATAAACGAACGTAGCGATACAAAACGAAGGCGTCTTCTTCGCTTTATTGCTCGACGTATTGAATAACGAGACAAAATGTGTCTCGCTGTACGCTTCGCGGACTGAATACAGGCGTAGACGCGTCCAACGAACTACGCTCACGCCTCCACGAAGCCTATATATATCGTTCCCAAAGTACACAAAAAAAAAAAAATGTCGAAAGCGCAAAAAAGAAATAAATATGGCGCGCGATAACGTTTTTCGTACTGAGTAGTTAAAAATTTCAAAGCGCTCAGCGCGACGTCCCTTTTCCTCGGCCTTTTTCTACCAATAATCTACCGGGAAAACGTTGAAATTCGAAACTTCATTCTTATCTGACCCCCTCGCTTTTTTCCCTCGTCTTTCACGATAATAAATCGCGAGGCTTGATCCAATATATGGCCGACCCTTGACACCAACCCCATCGAGCCTTTCCTCCGAAGGGAAATCGGAATACGTCTCGGGAACAGCGGACTTGATATTGCGAGTCGAGCAAAGCAACGAGAATAACCACGTTAACGAAGCGCTTTCGCATTACGCCAAGTCGAATGATTCGCATACGCGAGAGAAGACACGAGAGAGAGAGAGAGAGAGAGAGAGAGAGAGAGACGCTCGCAAGGATATTTCACGTCGAATAAAACGAGAAATTTATATCGACGAAGACGTTTCAAGCTCGTCGAATTCGCGTGACTCGATTAATCCGAGTCAGGCTTAACGTTTCAACTTTCCGAGATTTTCATCTTTCCTCTGTTATTCTCGCGCGATTCGTAATCTTACCGTAAACGACGGGAAAGAGATCGACGAGGGACGAAAGAGCCGCGAGCCAGAAACAATTTCATCGCGTTTATCCGCTAATAAAGATGCCGGTTGTTACGGCATCGAACGTTGCATCGGGTAAATCCGTATCGATAGCGACAGGGATACTTATCTCAATGCCACAATTTCACGATGACTATCGATTACATTTATCGTTGGAGCATACAGCGATTATTATCACCATCTATTACACGTTTCTAAACCCGTTTTAATCATCTTCCGATCGTTCCACTCTTCCGAGTACATCGTTTCCCCGCTTTTCGTCTCGTCAGTTTCGAACGAGAAACGAACGGACGTAGTAGCACGCGATATTTATAGAATTATAAAAGTTGATTTACACGGATTATTTCCCGTATTTTAAGTCGTCTACTTATCGGCGAACACGTTCTTCGACGGTACTTGCAAGAAGTTTGCAAATATTTTACAACTCCACGATTCTCTCTCTCTCTCTCTCTCTCTCTCTCTCTCTCTGTCTCGTCAACGTTGCTTCCAGCTAGCCTACGGATATTTATATAAGTTCGTACCTCGCGAACAAGCAGATATTTGTCTTTTCAGCTAAATAGCGTAATCAATGTTATACTTTGAACGTTTTCCAACTATATATATATATATATATATTGTACATCTTCTCGCGTTACGAGCGTTTTATGCATATTGAACGTTCTCCGCTCGTCTTGAAATTTTCCACAAACGTGCGAACGTCCGTGGTTTATTTACAAGAAACTGTCCATCGCGCGCGGTAACACGCAGAAATATTTCCTAAAAATATACGGTCAAACACCGTTACGAGATTTCTATCGCTATCTATGGCTGAAAACTTTAGCACCGTCCGTAGGCTCTACCGTACGGTTCCGTGCGCGCGTTCGCGTACTGAATGCAACGAGACAACGAACGATCGATAAATCGTTCGCGAAAGCAGCCGGCGTCGTTAGAAAATTCCAAGCTCCTCCAATTTTCTTCTTCTCCTCGGTTTCAATTAGAAATCGGCGCGAGTCGTGAAATGTCAAACAATGACCGGCAGGCTCGAACTCGATATTAATCGAACCCTATCACGAAACTCTTCATGCCGGCTCGCTTCGTTTCGCGTGCTCGTCGTCAAAGCCTGCTGTTCTTCGGCTTCCCGTCGCGCGGACACTTTATCGTCGCATTAGCTCTTCCTGTGGGAGGGGAAGCGACGGTCCCGGGTATTTCGTGGCGGCTCTTCCTGAAAGCCGAATCTTGTCGGGGCTCCGTCGGTCCAAGCTGACTTTCGTTCCTCTACCCCGAAGTTCGTCTCGCAGCCCGGTTCCTCGAGCCACCGAATAGGAATAAAAGATCGCGCCTCGCCTCCCCCTCTATTCGTGCAGCGAATACAAATTTCCGAGCGGCCGCTGGGAATATGGAATAAAGCATTTTTGCCTTTCCTTTATAACTCGATGACGATGAAACGTAGAAGGGATCGTATTTCATGACCGCGATGTGTATGTAACTTGATAACCGAGTCATAACCTTAACCGGACATTTTTATACAAAGATCGCAGGGGAAAGGCGCGATAAGTACGCATCTCTGTCGATCTGCCGATTTTAACGCCGCTTCACGGCCCAACGGCAATGTTTCTAACGTAAAACAATCAAAGATGGAAGGCTTGGCCAAAGAAACGATTTCGCCACGAGCGAATATCTTTTTAAATTACGAAGAGGCTAGGAAGACGCGCGCGTTCGGCCACAAGATCGAACAGACGGAAGAAGATCGAACGAAGATCGGTCGGCGACTGAATTTCGCAACCGCTCTCCCGCGATACATGCAAAATACGACTCGTCGCGTTCGGACTAACGAGTTAACGCGCCTCTACTCGCGGTCAACAGGTTAAAAATTTGTGTCTGAAAATACGCGGTAACACCGCCAACGCCGAACGATTTCCTTTGGCACGCGTTTCGTTCTGCGTTTCCGCGTTTTACTCGCCGTTCATTGTTCGTTGAAAGGCCGAGACGGTGGAAAGAGACAGTAACGACGGAGAATCTCACTTTCGGCGGATAACCGTTAGCGGAATCACGGATAGTGGGTAGGGGAGAATACACAGGTGTGCCGGCGAGAGAAAGATAGAGAGGGAGAGACAGAGAGAGAGAGAGAGAGAGAGAGAGAGAGAGGTGGGCGTACGAGCAGCGAGTATCCGCGGTCCACGAGAGTTTCGCGCAGGTAACCTGTTATAACGGACGGAGACGCGTTTCTAAGAAACGTCCGGGTGCCCACGCGATTCGCCAGACTTGCGAATAACGATCGAGAACCGCCGCTTTACTGTTAGTAATTTTAGAAATACCGAAACATCGAACTTCCAAGTAGATCAGCGCGCACGCTGTAGCTCTGCGTAGCGCTAGAAGTTCAAACGAAATTTAATAGATTTACTCGGTAGTTCTTTAAAAACTGGCATCGAGTAGTATCGATTACGGTATCGTCGAGTTTGATGACTTCTGCAGTTCGGCTTTCCAAGTATCCCGTCCATCTTCGAAATCCTTGGATACGAATCGAAGCACCAGGAATTCCAGATGGAACTTGGTATTGGAAAGATGGTCGATCCTCGAATCACTGGTTGGTTCGAGGCACGAAAAACGGGACAATGAAAGTTATTAGACGAATACAGAGTGCTCGTGCGTGAAAAATATCAATACCGATACAGCAACGTACTGGTTATTGAACCATTGAATTAGAACTTAAATACCGTTAATTTAATCGCGATTCCGCTCGAGAGTTATCGACTTAAAATTGAAAATCCAGCGAAGAACGTGAGAAGCTTACGGACACGCCACTTTTGATCCATTTCGTCGATCCTCTGTGAGATGGGAACGGTTAATAGAGCCTGGAGGATCTAAAGTCGAAAACAAGGAAAACGAGGAACTTTCCATTATTCCCGCGTCACGTCCAGGCCATTACCATTTTCCCCGTTTACCGGATGGGATTGCGACTCGAGACTCGAGACTCGCGAGTCTGGTGGAAACGAGTTTCGTAGGTTTCGTGGAAGAAGAAGGACGACTGAAAAGAGGAAACCGGCAGCCGGGGCGCGATTTCGCCAACTTTTCGTCGGCAACGCGGGAACCTCGCGTGTGTCCTCGCCATTAAGACCGATTTGAATATATCCGGAAAGAGGCGAGGGCGCAAGAGGGGCGTTGAAACGACCTCGAAAAGCTTCCCGTAAACGTTTAATCACCGTTCCTTCTAACGACCCCTTCATTCTACGCCCTCTTTATCCTTCCTTCTAACCTAACTCGCGAAAATCGTCCCGTTATTGGCACATTTCGTGCAAAATACCTTCGTTTCGAGGAAACTTACGAAGAATTTATCGACGAACGGAGGAAACGGCGACGAGATTTGCCCGGGAAGATGGTTTCGGCTCGCTAACCCTTTCGCGAACGAACGCGAAACGAAATTTTTCAAACGTCGAACGAACGTTCCAAGCAAGGTATTCGTTGCAACGGGATGCTTAGAAGGGAGAGCCAAGCTCTGCTTAGATTCCGTTTCTTTGAATACATCGAGATCGATTCGACGACCGTTGATCGACGATTAAAACCCAAGTTCGCGCCTACGATACGGACGGGGTAACGATGAAATTTTATATCGGACTCGGAAAGGGGAAATACGCTGGACGATGTGCGCGTCGTGAAAAGTCCGGGGCAAGCAACCCGAATAGCTGGTAGGAAAATGCTGAAACGAGATACAAAGGTGGCTGTGTGTACGAAAGCGCCGGGGAAAACGAAGGGCGAGACTTAATCCTTTTACGAAGGTAGAAATAACTTGGACCGTGCGGAGGGTAGTCCCTCGAGAGCTCGCGATGCCACCCTACAAAATTGACCTTTTTGCGTGGCAAACATTCTCTTCCGCGGCCACTGCGCGCCTTTGTCAATTATTCCTGGGGAAAAAGGAGCGCGTAAATTGAAAAACAATTTCTCTTAATTACGGCCTTTCGCTTACAACGTTTCGGAAAAATATAACGAGTAGCGCAACAGGCTTTTATCCATCGAGCGGAACACTGGATTCCGCAATGTGTTTCTTCGCGTTTCTTCGAAGGGACGTCAAAGATCTTGACCCTTTCGCATCGGATTTGTTTAACCAACGATACATACGCGCGCGTTATTTTCTTCCGTCGTCTTTTATCGACGACCGGCTTGTCTAAATACATCGAGCCATATATTTAAAACGTCGTGCGAAAGCTCTTCTCCGTTCATCGAAAAAATTCAGCTACACGTACTTGCGTTCTTTGAATTATCCAACGATGCAAAGAAAATAAAACTCTTGGGAACGATCGATATCCGAACATCGATAGAGCGATAAATATTTTTGTAATCCGAAACACTAATCTGAAAAGTCGTTGATCCGGTATTTCTGCCGTGTCGCGAGATGCTCGTAATCTACAATAACGCGTACGGCAACAAAATATTTCATTTTACCAGAGGTTACGCAACCATTTTCGTTCCGCCGAACGTAAATAGCGGTTCTACGCGGTGTTTATCAAAACGCAACACGAAAAAAAACCAACGAACGAACGAATCTTATTATGCAACGAAAGAGAACTGCCAGAGCGAACGTTCGCGGTGAAAGATGCAGCGTCCGCTAAAAGTAAGGTCAGAGTCATTGCGCGAACCGGCCAGATAAGCCACGATACGTACGCGTAATCGCGGGGGCTTGGCCTGTTTCTCTCCTTGAGAACCAGCCGTGGTTTCTTTCCTGACGCAACGCCGGGAAAGTTAATCCGAGTCGTTAGCGCTAATTTAACCGGTACACACGCGAACACACCGGTCGCGAACGGAATGCGTTTCTCTAGAAGCTGGCGCGTTCAGCGAGTGAAAAACGCCGCGTTCCTTCGCCGAACGAATCTCCGTTAGTCGAGGCATTACTTCTGCGTTCCGCCGAGTTCACCGAGTTGTTCCGAAGAACGTTTCTCGATTCGAAGCTGCGAGCAACGCGGTGTTTTCTGCTTTCCTCTGGATACAAGCGCGGTTACAACGTCGCTCCGTAGTATAGCTTCTCCGGATATCGCGTCCTTCCGTGCGAACATCGCGCCAGGAAAATACGAAGGTAAAACACGTTTTCGCCCACTTCCTAATTTTAGCCTCACTCTCGGCGGTTATCTAATCTGCCAGAATCAAAGACGTAACGCTGGTTATGCAACTGATAAGGCGCAATTATCGAGATGGGCGGCGCTCGAACGTCTTCGAATTCGAAGGAACTTCGACTCGGAATTACGATTACCAGAGTCGACGAGGGCGGTAGACGTAATTGGTAGACGACGAAAGAAGTCGAATATTATCGTACAGTTTCGGCAATGGCGATACGATCGGCCAGGAAGTTGTTCCTCGTGAAACGGTAGGTCGGAGACGTAGAAGAACGTTTTCGCGTGAAAATCGAGTCCGCGAATTCGACGAGTATATTCGAACTTGGCTGATTCAGAGCTGAACGAGAACAAACGATCGACAGGAGGTGACCGTACGCGCGAAGATAAGTAAAACACGTAGAACAGAATTTTTTTGCAGGACGCTTTGCTTCCGAGGAATCCAGTAAATTTGGAATCTTACCGTGCTCCGTTTCTCGACTGAGCGCGTTCAAACTCGCTCTTCTCGAACAGCGCAAGGCTCGAAACAGAAACGCTTCGTTTTACGCTATCGATCCGTTTCTCGTACAATCTCTTGCTATTCGTATGTATTGTACTCGTACGTAGCCTGCAATTAGCCAACTTATCAAGTACGCCAGATAACGGCAAGAGCTTTACGCTTTGTCGAAGCGACCTGCGTATAAAGACGAGATTTCTGTTACAACGTCGAACGTTGAATTCTTCGTTCGTCGTTCGTCAAATTCTACGCTCCCTCGTCTACTTTTACGCAATTTTACGTCCTCGGTATCTACGAACGGAGGCGTACGGAACGCGTAGAAAAATGGAAGAAAGTTCACCGTTTACAGGAACCGCGAAAATCGGCGAAAATCGGCGAAAATCGGCGAAAATCGGCGAGAATCGATCGTTTCGACGTAAGCGCGCTCTCTTCGGACACGGTCGCGATATCGTGGCAACGCGATATAGCGGCGAGCTCGGGTAAGATCGAAAATGTGGGAACACGCGAGCCAGCCGCGGAACGACATTCTCGAACCCGGCGCACGTACGTATTCGTGTGCGTGTCACGAGCGTAAAAAGCCCGTTTATGCGCTGTACGTACAAGGTAACTCGACACGAGCTATATAAACCAATCAACGAGAGATAAGAGATAAGTCGGTCGGTCGAGTCGCGTAATAACTCGTTCAAAATGAACCGAGGCCGCGCTTTTTCCGCGGTACCGCTCGCAATTCTTGCCCGCCGCTTTACGACCGACGCTCGCCAACAAATTGCCACCGGGACGAACAACGTTTGTTCCTGCGCGAGAATCTCGTTGGTCGGCGTTTCGAACGAAGACGTTAGTGTATAGAGAGGGGACGGCAGGGATTTTGGTAGAGATTTTAACGACGACGGACATCGTTCGTTAGTCGGCCGACGCGATACGCAACCGCGATTGCGTGCTCTCGCGAGAGCGGGATTACGCGTTCCACGAGCCGCGTGTTTCGCGATCGATGGAATTCCAACGTCGCAGGTATATCCGGGGGAAGAATTTTTGTTGCGCCTTCTCTTCCAACGTCCGTGATTTTTGACGATTACGATTTGAGAATATCAATGCCTTTTTCCTGGAAACCTAGCGAATTGCCAGTATACGCTGCCTGTACGTGCCTACCACCGTCTCCGTTCGAAGGATCAAACCGCGACGATCGACGATCCGTGGTTTCAACGGATTAGACGGGCAATTTTGCTTCCTCGTTCGCGGAACGCGACGCACACGGATTCGATCAGCCCTAACGCAACAGGATATTCGTTTCCGTGTTTCTCTCGACGATGGGGATCCTCTTGGCCGATTTCGAACCCGCAGCTCCGTGGCGAATAACGCGGGTGTCGAGTACGTCGTCCGATCGAATACTCGATTCCTTGCGAAATCATATTACTTCGATTATTGGTCTTTGTCTACGAACAAAGTTCTCCGGTAGACGTTACGATTATCAAAAGCCGATCGAAATGCCAGCAAACGCGCCGATAAATAGATAAACGCAACGGGTCCGCGTCGTCGCCGTTAAATTAATCAGGGCTATAAATCCCGCGGGAAAATAATTATCGCGACGGGGCAGAATTATCGCGCGCAGCTCGCGCGTATCCCGCAAAAACGACTATCAAGCTCGATTTCGATGGCCCTTTCTTTATAAACACGTTATTCCGGTCTCACCCTTTCTCTTCTCCCCCTCTCTCTTTCTCTCTCTCGCTCCGCGATCCCGTCCCAGGCTTCGGTCCCTCCACGGGTATACAACAGGCTCGTGGGTCGCCAAATCGAGTATGTTTCGGCTCGACACACTAACCTTGTCCCAAACTTCGCGCGCTGCGACTCACCGACCGACCAAAGGAACGAAAGGAACGGTGTACTTGGAAGACGGAGAAGGAGAAAGAGAGAGGATCCAGGAGGGAGGAAGGAAGCGGCGGTGTCATTACTCCGTGGGTTCGAGGAGCAGTCCGTAAACCCCTCCCATTGCCGCCCCTGCCGCAAAACTTCCGCGCAAGTTCATTGTCGTCAGGTCGAACCTTGCCATTGGCCGGGATATTCGGCGGGCCAGGGACGGGCAGGTGATCCGGAAGACCCGCGTCAACGATCAACGATCAACGAATTCACGCGCGCACGATCCTTGCTTCGATCGGAGTTCGATCGTGTTCGAACCAGCCGATTCGAGCGGACCAACTTGCAGCGAAAATTAATACTTTTTCGCGTAGCGACGGTTCACGCGAGAGAAATTCCAGCGTTGCGGGGGAACAGGGTGGGTCTACAATACGAGAGATTTTCCACTCGCCGATTCGTACATTTGGCGGATACTCGAAATCCTGGCGAAAGAGCGCCGGAGATTTTCGAGATACTACTTCCGCGACTAATCGATCAGGGTTCTGATACACGGACCTCGCTCGATTTGCGCGATCAGAAAATATATTTTCCTAGGAGTTTCAAAAGCAACAACCGTACACGGTAACTCGTTCCGAATGACCGAAACGCGTCAGCGCCGTGTGAGATAAGGATACAAATACGTTCTGCCAGTCGTCGTACGTGTACGTTTTTCTTCCTTTTGTACCGATGGACCCTTATTTACGCGATTTTACTCGCGATACTCGGCGTAAATCGAGAGACGGACGTACTTCCGTTTACGATCGTTGAAACTTCTTCCTCCATTCCGCGAATATTGCAAATATCGTTCGTCCTTAAAGTTCCGAATTCTTCCTTTCGACTCTTACCGAATTACCGAATTACCGAACCTCCGAGGTTCTATATTCCGTGTATTCGCTCGCCCCCTTTTAACGTCCCTCGAATTTCGTTTCTACCAGCCGCTGGTATTATTCGGAAGCACTCGGCCAACTTTCTCCCGTTTCGTTCTAACGCGACAAGAGGAGCAGGGTCGGTGGCGTGGATCAGAGACACGGAGAATTCAAGGTCTCGTAAGGTGAGAATCTAGTTCCTGTTGCGAACGACGCGCATCAGGTTTTTGACGTGTTCGCTAACTGGTAACAGTTGGAACGCGGACGAAGGAAGAAACCGCGTTTCAAACCGCAAAACGATACGCAGCCCGGAAGAAGGTTTCGCTCGACGAGCTGTACGAACGGTCTCTAGCAGAGAATCGTCGGATTCTTCCGTAAACGAGACGTAGGGTCGTTTGGAAAATCCGTAAGTGGATCGCGCGATATTTCCAGTCCTCTTCTCGCTGCAATAGTCGCCAGCGTGTGCGTGTAGTTAATCACACGCGAATAAACACGTTTCCACGTACGACTCTCGTTAGCGACGAATTGCTCGTTAACTCGATTTCGTAGCTTCCATCGACGCAAAAGCGCAATCGCGCGCGAGAGCCACTTGCGATTCAATTCTCCGTCCTTCCGCGTAAATGCGTAAACGATATATCGAGACACAGTTTGTATTCGAAGAAGAAACGGAGAGATCGTCAATAAAATCTCGTCGGTATGGTTGGCCGTGGTTCGAAGAAATTGGACAAACAATTTTTTTTTCTTTTTTTTTTGAATCAACGATTCGACCTTCGCCGACGTTCGTTCGATTCTATCTATCTCGTTTAATTTCGATTTATCCGCGTCTCGAAACGTTCGAGGATTACTCGCCGCTCGAAATTCTATAAAATATCCAACGTACGTGCCGTTTCTTACAATGCGCGTCTCTTTCCTTTCGTTTCGTACAAACATGCGCGGTCTGTTTGTCATACACGTGGGCACCGTATCGTTATCACACCGCGTTTATCATTGTTAATCTCTCGCTTCGTTGCTAGCTGTCAGCCGTGGCAACGATTTGGTATTTCGTTCATTGGGACGACCGATTCGTCCGAATAATGGACGAACGAATATTCCGATAAAAGAAGAGCGTGTCATTCCTCAAGATAGAAAATTCCTCAACGACGAAAGCGTTAACCGTTCGTTGCTTATTTCGCGATTTTAAAGCTCGTTTCTTATAATTAACGGTTATCGTTAAGAAGAAGAAAAAATCCTCCTAAATTAGAAGAGGAACGAGCGATTATGTCGCCGGAACTATGACACGAATTACGGGAACGATATATAAAGGGTAGAAAGCAGAGAGAGGAGATCTTTATCCGTGACTCGTGACAGGGAAACGAACCCGTGCATTTAGTAGCCCGCCGGCTATGCAAATATCGGTCGTGCCTCTCGGAAGGACAACGAACGTATCCGATCGTCGTCTCTCCGCCAGGATATCTCGGATTCGTAATACTCTCTAGATGCGGTGTCGATCGATAGATCCGTCGACACGGTGCGTCGAGGTCTCCTCGATATTGCTCGTGTTTGCGTACAGCTCATAATCGATCGAGCGGAAAGAAGGTAGAACGAAGGGGGGGGGGGGAAAGCGCGAAAGATTTGCCACGTGGGTGTTTTTCGCGATAGTTCGGTGTCCATTCCAATCCCTTCGAACGCTCGCGTTCTCTTTTATCCAATCGACGGAAAACGATCGATTCTTGCTTTCGGATCGCCGACTTTCGCGCGCTTGTGGAAAGTTTAAAAATGCAAAAATGCGGAAAACGTATTTATAGCGCGTGCGAGACACGGTACTCGTCGCGGCATGTAACGTACGAAACAAATCTCTTCGGTCGTGTTTACAAAGACACGAGTTTGCGTTTAAGTCGTAATACTAAAAATACGAGTTGCCTTTTTAGTCGTATTTTTATAAATAACGATAATCTTAAATGACGATAATTTTAAATAACGATAAACAACGATAAATCGGAGAATAGAGGGAAGCAACTGCGTCGCGAATACGCTCGGATCCTACGATAAAGAGACTCGTGCAAGTAAATGGTTTATCTCGCGAGGAGTTAAATATCAATTAGAGAGAATAAAAGTGCGTCGTCCTCGGAGCGATCGAAAAGATAAAAGGGGAAAAGCGTGGATAGAAAGTGGCAAGGAATTCCTGTTTGCGATTGAGAAACGAAATTCGACGACGCGATAGCACGCCGTCGAGCAGTCGATCCGAGTCACGTTGCCAATACAGTAAATAACGGTGGCGACGCACGGCGACTGCTTAGAGAAAGGAAGTTACGTTTCCTCGCTTTCGTATCCATGGTCTGGGCATGCTTCGAATTCAGAATTACACGGGGTCAGGACCCGGAAGATCGTAGATAGCCCTTGAATTTCCAAGCACGCCGAACCTGATCACAGGATGGATATCTTCCTGCCGTCTGTCCATCTTTTGCTTCCTCCGACTAGACTTCCTCCAACGAACCGTTCTTTTCTCCGTTCGGATTTTTCGCGCCACGTACGAGACGACGCATGGTTTTCTCTCTGAAGACGAGAGCGAGCAGCACCGAGCACGAGCAAAATAGAGCGCAAGGTTCGAGCAGATCCGCCTAATTACGTATTACCGATACGATTCAAATCTATTCAAATATAGTCGCGTCTATAGCGTGGTTCTCGTCGAAAGAGTCTCGGAAAAGACCTCGACCGTACCGTTGAAGTAATCTCGCGATTATACGAACAAAGAAATACAAGGATTTCGCTCGCGCGTTCGTTCGTACTGAAAAAAATTGTCACACTCGTAAGCGCAAAGTTGGTCGAGCATTTTCGATAAGTCGATAGTTAGTCGCCAATTAAAACGATTTAATCGCAAGTTGGTCGCAAACTACGTAATTTGACGTTGACTTGGTTGTCCTTGACTTTTGCCGGTTTGCTCAAATTGCGGGAAAACGGACCTTCGACTCGAGCGAGGAATATCGCGCGTCTCGCGAACAACGCGCAAACAGACGACGAGCGAATATCGAGCGTAACGGGCTGTTGTTCTCGTACGCTAACGAGGACGAACCTCAACACGATCCCAGGGAAATTCAGTTCGAACGTGGAAATCGTCGCATCTGCCAAACGCTATCGGTCGAACTCCGTTTCGCCTAAGCTCGAGCACATGGCTGCTCTTGGAGAAATCGTAAAGGGCAGGCGCGATGCTGGTAAAAATAGAAAAAAAAAAAAAAAACCAGAGACGAGGAGGAACAGCTGCTCTTCCTTAAAAATGCTCCGAAGGAAGATTCGGCTCGGGATATGGAGGGGGTGTGGTTTTATTGGTTTAGGGTGGTTGGAAAAACGAGGGTACGGCGGTGCATTGTTCCGGCACGCCGGTGGAACGCGATCGAGAGTCCAGCAACTCGTAGGTAGTTAACTGGTAATACGATCGAACGGTTTCTGCTTTCCCTCGGAATCCTTCCTTTCTCCGCTCTTCCTAATCCCATCCCTCGCTTAATATTTCGCCAACAAATCGCAGCTTTCGCTCTCCGACCGTTTCTCTTAAAATTTAGTCGCCGCTCCTTCGTCGGAGAATTTTCGCGAATTATCGTGGAGTACATCGTTCGTGCGAACAACTTAAGGCCGAGCTTCGGGTTTACCGACTCACGGCGAGACCCCATTGTGCACGCTCGTAGGTGCACCGCTATTGTCCGAATTAATCGAGCGTAACTTGGATTTGTAAGAACGCGTATTCCTGCGACGAATATACGCGATTTGTTTGTGTCTAGTTGCGAATAAATTCCACGCGGAGAAGGAACACGGTGCCACGTTTTTGCCGACGGAAATGTAGGGCGACAGTTTCGAAATCCAGTATCTTGACGATCGCGCGTTACCAAAATTACTCTTTACGTAAGAAACGATTAGACGCAGAAACGATCTTTCGACTTCAACTTTCCGAAAGTCAACTTCGAACTGATAGGAATTTGAAAGAGTAACTGGCGCGCCGCTATTGTCCATCGTAGCGATTAATTCTCGCGTATAAATATTATTACGTGTATTTTCAAACGCGTTTGGTCACGCGTCTAGGTGACAACGATCTGCTAAATTAGGTTCGTGGAAATTCACGACCCGCGCGCTGCTTTGCTACGGCGATAATTAAAAAAAAGTATACATGTATATATATATATATATTTAGAAGCATGTAGAACGTACTTCAAAACCATACCACAATCCGAGACGATCCTGGCAGAATTCTATCGTCGGCAAGCAACGCAAGCGAGCATCAAGCAACGAAGCTCGCTTTCGTGCACCCTTTTATGTAGCGCGATCGATCGACGGGACAACTCGTGGCAACCTTTCGAAATGGTTCACCCTCCTCGGAAACAGCTGGCTCTCGTCATCCATCAACAGGGTGGAAATCGTGGAAACTGGCAGGAGACGAACCTCCTTGTGCATCAACCTCCAACGTGTTCCGCGCGTTTCCTTCGTAACCTCGCTGTCACGTGTTTCGCGCAATCCTTTACGCCTGCATCACCGATGCAACAGTGTTCACGATCCCGCGCACTCGTTCACCTTGTTCGCGATCGCCGCCGACAAGAAATTCAATCCTAATCACGCTTTGAGTCACAAAGTCCAAGGTATCGACCGTATCCTCCGTTAACTGGAACGAGTATCCGTTGTACGCTTCGTCGGCCGAAGAAAACAACGATCGTATCTCCTTGGTCGATCGAGAAAAGTACCAACCGCCGGCGTTCCTTCGTCAACCGCGGCAAATATCGACTATCCCTCGTCGATCGATTGAAAGAAGTAACTACACGGTGAAAAAAATAACGTTGGCGAAGCACCAGAAACACGACCGAACAACGAACGGATGCGCGAGCGACGAAAAGCGACTCCCTTCGAGGACCAGGACGACTCACAAAGTTCACAGTATCAAACGTGTCTTCTTCTTCGGTTGATCAGAGAAATACTTAAAAAAAAAAAAAAAAAAAAAAAAAAGAAGAAAAGAACAAACACTGTTCGCGAATAAAACTACCGCCGCGATCGAAATTACAGCAGACGAAGAGGAACAGCGCGCCGCAGAGAGCAGGGACGCCGGTAGGTCGATGCTAGAAAATCGTAGACACGTCGACACGACCCCTCGACGCGTATCTATCCCATAGCGGGGCACGAGGACGACTGGAATGGAAACCGAATTGTAGGGGTCCCTTCGAGGTGCGTACGTGACGGGGTGAAGAGGGTTTCTTAGCAATGGCTGCGGCGAGGGGAGCCGGGGGACATGCCAGGGGAAGGTTAGGAGGGGTAGCGGTGACTGAGAGGGTCCGTTTATCCTACGGTGTCCCATAGGATCCGCGTTCCCTTCTCCGCAGTTTGGTACGCGTTGACTCACCCTGCGCGTAGCCAGCCTCAGGTAGAAAAACCTGCGACCGGCCGTCGGCCGAACGGGAAACAAGTTGTATACCTCGAACGGGCCCCGACAAATTTGTCCGGAATTTCTCGGGCTAAAATTGGAACGCAAATATCCGCGGCATTGTCTTCCGACCGGAGAGGGACTTAACGACGTGTACTTGCGTGAAGAGTATTTACGACGGTAATTTCGCAGCAGAATCATTCGATCGTCGGTTATCGTCGTTGTCCGGGGAAACTTTTGGGAGAGCCAATCAGTACTTCGGAGAAGAGAACGCAAAGATTCCGCTCGAAACTCTTGCTCTCGGAGTATCTTTGATCGAAACGAAGAAAGGGACGATGGTATCCTACTATTTGCTCGGTAATTTATATATAATATATATATATATAATTGTACATCGTATAAATACACGGTAATTTATTTCTCGATACCGTTTGCTGCATTTTCGTTTATTAATAGACGTTTGAACAGGCCGTTCGAAAGCCACGCGAGTTAGTCGTACGAAGTAGTAGAGCGGACAAGCGATAAGGAACGTTGCTTGTCAAAATTTGTCTAAAAATATACGATCGCGTAATGTTTCGTCAGAAGTTTCGACATCGCTATTCGACAGCTTGGATAGCGATTACGTGGCTAAATAACAAACAAATGCAAGCGCGAACCAAAGGATAACGAGAAGAGATAACGAAATGCGTAAACTAGAAGCAAAACTGGAAACAAAGTATCACGACTCGTAGTCGTGCAAGACCTACGAGTCTCGTTTCTACGCGGCCTATCTTTTTCCCGAAACGACCAAAACCACTCGGATTTCGGAGACGCCGGGTATACAGCTCGGCCGAGGCACCGTCGTTTCGAACGCGTGCGTTGCGTAGCTCGGCCAGTCGCTGCTAGTCGAAAGATCGTAGCGAGGCGGAGAGCTAACGAGCAGAGGAAAAAAGAGAGACGGAGCGGAATACAGGGGAAAAAAAGGGAGGACGCGATGGAAGTAGCGCGAGGAGCGCGCACAGACGAGCGGGCACGCACGTGCGTAACGACGAGCACGCTTCGACTAATGCAACGCGGTTCGCTCGTTTCTAGCTCGACGCAACGCAACCGCGTTTCCGGTCGTCCGCGATCGCTTCCGCTCGCCTACTTTTTTCCCCTCCGGCCCCCTTTCACCGATCCGTTTATCCGTCACTCGCGTCGCTTCCTCGCGTAAATCACGCGCGACCAACACCGACGCACGTGCGAAAACAAACAGCCACGGCACGAGTTAGTCGCCTTGGTGCAGCGTTTGCCAATCGTTTTCAAAACTCGACCCTGTTTCGCATCGTATCTCCCTGGTGAACCGGCGAAACGATAAAAGCCAGAATTACTGGAAGCGCGATTTAAGATGTAAACGCTGGATTTTGGCTATACACAGGTACGTAGATATACCTGGGACAGCTGGTTTGCCAAGATCTGTCTTGTAAATCCGTTGTTCGTCCACCAGATACGTACCCATAGTTAAATAATCCGCGACCCTTCCTTTCTTTCATCTCGTCTCATAACCATAAAACAGGGCTGCTGCTACCTGACTCGTTGGATACACGAGTGACACGGTACGATGCGATCGATCCATAGATCGAAATTGCTGTCTCGGCGATCTCGATTTCCATACCGAGAGTCGATGGAATTACAGCATCCACGGCGTTATCGTTTAACGTTGTTGTTCGTTGAAGCAGCAGTGTCCACGAGAAAATTATACAACGATCGTAAAATGTTTACGCATATCGCTCGCCAACGTGTTTGCCGACCGGCGAACGCGTCGGAACGTATTCCAAAGACGCGAGGTCGTTGAACGACGCGGTGAAAATTATGGGAATTCTCACCTGCCTCGAGTTTCACGGATAATGGAGGCTCGCAGGCAATCGAGGGTAGTTTCTTCGGGGTGGACGAGTCTCGACAAGGTGAGCTTTAAATACCAGAGCGGGCAAAGTGGCAAGTAGATCGGGACTAGCGGACGTTTCCTTTAAGACCGTTTGGAAATGAAGCGTTCTTGAGAATTCCAAGGCACTCGACGATGTTTGCACGGTCGACCGATCGTCGTACGCGAAACGTTTATTTGGAAGAATCAGGGTAACGACGCGACGCACCATCGCTGTGCTTCGATCCCATCCCATCCCATCTCATCCTATCCCATTTCGGTGGTTCGACGTTTTAAACGCGTACGCACACTGGTAAACTACGAGCGAATCAGGATCTTTATTCGCGTACGATTAAACGAGACCAGATTTGAAAGAAAAGTCACGGAAAAGACGGTAACCTGCAGCTTTTCCCCTTTGCGGCAACGGGACTTTAATGGTGCAAAGTATAGCCTTTTAGTCGCCAGGTGGCATAAAACTCGGAACGTGCTTCAAATGGATAATATAAACGCTTCGTGGCATAAGATTATACTTCGTAAATGGATTTTACCTCGATCGTTATATCTTCGAGAAAAATGGAACAAAGGAGCTCGTTAATGCGCCTGTACACGCAACCATTTATTATTTACGCTTGCGAACGTGTACCGTGCTTGGGAAGACGCAACGTCTGGCCATACGCTACGCTTTGTTTTCAAACGCTTTTCACACGAACTGTAGCACGTCGCAGTTCGAAAGTCGATCGCTACTAGATATAAACATACCGAGTCGCCTGCAACGTCGCTACCTCGCCGACAGTCCTCCGCCAACTACTTTACATATCTTTCTATTCGCAACGAACGCGATGCATCGTCCAGGCGGAAGCGTTTCTTTTCTCTCTTTTTTTCTTTTCTCTTTCTTTCTTTCTTTCTTTCTTTCTCTCCTGGTGACGTTATTTTACCGGTAGTTACGCGTTTATCTGCGGAGAAGGATCGAACGCTTGGAAAGAGAGCAAGGAAGGACACGACGCGAAGCAATCACGCCACGCGACTAATTTCCATACCGCCCCCGTGACGAGCTTCGACAAACTGATCCGCTAAATGGGGATTAATTAGGGGAATGATTTCGAGGCAGAGGAGGGTCCTTCGTTGTCCGAACTTTCGACCAGCGCGTTCAAATCGCGGACCGGTCTGTTTACTCGAGGAGGGTGTCGATAATTGAACACTGTCGAGGGAAATCCTTTTCACCCTCTGCCGCGTGACCTCTCCGCGCAATTTTTGGCGAAATTCTCGGTCGAACAACGGTGCTCCTCGATATTATTGGACGCGCTTTCGGTTCGCTCGTTTCGTGGAATATCTTGCGGACGAAAGCGACAAACGCCGAGCCCGAGCGAAACGAACAGACAGGTTTCCAGCCGTCGATCGTTTGTTGGATTCGACAGCCTTCGCGTTTTTCCAAGGAAACGAACGAATCTGCCAATTCCTACGACTTCTGCCCGATCTAGTTCGATCTAGTTCGATCTCGTCATTAACGAAATACGTATCGCGCGACGCGATTGCCGCAACTTTGCGTTACGCTACGATGTAAGGAATCGCGCGAATCTTTCTCGGTTGAGAAAGATCGCTACGAGGCGCGTGAAGACATGACAGTTTGAGAAACGTCGCTAACGGGCCGAGTCGTTCGAATTTAGGCGAAACGACTCTGTTGCAACGATCGATCTATCGACCGTAGCCACGCGCTTGGCAAACGGCGCCAATATGGGAACGAAAGGTGCACGCTACGAGATCGTTACGCTTTACCGCGACCGACAACCGTCAAGACGAAACGATTCCGCGTTTCAAGGTGTTCCATCGATCTCCCGCGAGGTATAGCAAGCAAAACCAGCAGCAACACCGCTGTATAAACGCAAAGGGGTTTCCCTGGGGGGAACGAAGTTGCTACGGGGGTGGCGCAGAGATTCCGCGGTCCTTTATGCCGGCGTTCTGCCAGGGCAAGCCCGGAGAATGCACGAATTACCGTTCGATTTGTAAATCAAACATCGACGCGACCGCGTACAGACGCCGCTGGCACGGCCACCGGATGAGAGTGTTTTATCGCCTGATCGATGCCGGTTTCGCGGCGTTAATTCGGCTAGAAAGCGTGGCACGATCGACTTCCCACCCAGACGAGGGAATCGTTGTTCCGTAGCGAGTCCTTGTACCACCGGAAACATCGCCGTACGCTTTAACGCGTTTAAATCCGAAATCTAAAGATACAGAAACGCGTAATACGCGCGCGATACGCAAATATTTTCGTTTAACGCTACTTTCTTAGTCACGATCTCTCGAAAAAGTCGACACGACTTTCTACGATCGTCGGACGCTGTACGCGCGTAATTGTCGTTCCATCGTCATCCGTAGATCGTCTTCGGACTGGCGCGATACGGTAGACGATCGTACGAAATATATTTGGCGACCGAAACGAATCTCTACGTAGATCCTACCTCTTGTGTAAAAAGAGGTCGACGACCTCGGAATGGATCGTCCTTCGACACTTATCCGTCGCGTTTTCCGCTAGATATTATCACGATATCGACTAAAATGGGAATGACAGAGCGAGTGTTGCCTCGTCGCGTACCCAAGCACGTACGTATTACGGTAGATCGTGATAAAGTACGAGTTTTTAGTCGAATCGTCGGGATCGATATTCCGGCCGTTCCCTGAAATTGCGTCACGAGAACGACTATCGGCATCGATCTTGGCCAACGCGTACCTCCTCCCATTTCCGTGTCTGTTAATCATCGAGTCGGTTTATTTTTCTTGGCCTTCGAAAGTTTACCGACGCGAGCGCAGACCGAGTGTTTGACAAGATAAAAAGCCTGTTGACCGATGCACGCTTCGAAAACGAAACAATTTCGATGGATAGGCATGCGATGCTCGTGGCACGCGAGAATTCCCTCGCTGTATATTTTAATAATAAATCGATATCGGCTGTTCGAGGCACGAGCGCTTCCGCGCTGATCTTCTTCGCGCGTTCTTTCAATCCCTTCTCCGGACCGCAGCTCCTTATCGCCGCACTATGCTGGCTTTATCTCGAGGGAGGAGGCTCTTCTGTGCGTCGTAGGGATAGAACGAGCGAGGGCGTTGATTAAAATTTCAACAACGCCGACACGAAGTTGTCAAAGGGTTGTTGGCCGAGCGGCGCCGGAGCGCCAGGCGCGGGTCACTCTAAGTAATTAAAGCCTCGTTTCTATTCCGTCCCCTGCTGCCCATCGTTTCCCGAGGTGTTCTTTCCTTCGTGCCGAATCTCCGATTTACGCGGCGAGAGACAGAATCGTCGGGAAAGTTCTTCGGCCCGTCCGTTCGGTCCGAGAAAACCGGGCAAGAATTGCAAAATTCCAAGCTTCGCGCGTCTCGCGGATAAATTCGAAACGAGGGAAATTTGACGACCGTGCCCTACTTTCGCTTCCGATTATCGTGCTTCTTTCGCTCGGAGAAGGATCTCACCGCCGATGTCGAAACGAAAATGTTCTCGACTCGACGAGTGTAGTAAAATCTAAGCACGCGCGGAACGCGCGAATCGCTCGGAATTATTCTCAGCGTCGCGTAGCTCGTTTGCGATCGTGCTTTTACTGCGCGTACCGTTACACCGTGAACGTTAGAACTCTATCTAAATTCGAAGATTCCGAGATACGGACAAATCAAACGACGGATACTCTGTGTACGCGCGTATAGGTTTCTTCCAAAATATTCGTAAATATGGCGCGTTACACGTTGCAAGCATTTAAGTCGCACGTCGAAACATGTCGAATCGACCGACATAAAGTTAACCCTTTGCGCTCGAGAGGCGACGACTCTAAGTCGCCACGGCGTTGCCCGTGTGGCAACTCGAGCGGCGAGCGAGAGTCGCCAGTCCCCGTTTATGCTAGATTTCCACCTCTGCGAATTACGAGAGCGCGGTATCGGTTCGTAGATAGATTCCTTAGCTCCGTATATCGTTCGTTGAGAAGCGCGAAGCGTCGCGCGCTTTAAGATGCAGTTATAAGTTACATCGATCGTTACGTACATTTACGTTACCCGCGTTACCATCTCCAGTTGCTGCTCCGCCCGACTCGAAAGGTCATCGAGCGCAAAGGGTTAATACATGATACGAGAATTACACGAATAATTGAAACATCACGTTGGCGCCGGAGAATGCCTATTGCCTCGGTGATGGTGGAAAAGTCGGCAGATATCGGAGATCGGGATAAGGAAAATACGTACGTACCTGCGTACGCACGTACGTGCAATCGTGGAAAAGTGAAACGGGAAGAACGTGCGCGTTAGTTGGGCAAAGCGTTAATTTCAGCAGCCTCGGAGCGCGAACGAGACGAACGAGCGAGCACGAACGAATGAAATTATCCGCATCGACGGCCAGGAACGCGATGCGCTTCCTGCAACGTGCCGTCGACTTACGCCACTCGCCTCGTTCTCGTCCAGCCGGTCGAGGAACGGGACACGGAGCCGATACCAACGCGAGCCGGAGTCACGGAAAGCCGCGGAAAAACCGGCTACGCGCCAAAGTTCCGAGCGGCAGACGCGTTCTCCGCTGATACTCGGAGGCAAAGAGCAATTTGCCGTAATTGCGTGGCGCCGTGAAAGACTCGAGCTTGGATGCTTACCTGCAACAGAAACCAAGAGGGGAAAAACGTTATTGGCGTGACGATGAAAAAAGCGAAGAAGAGTCGCGTGACAAAGCGGAGGGAACGAAAAACGCTTTGCGAGTCACGGCATGCGAATCGATGCCGTTCACCGTGTCCCGTCTTTCTCGCGTTTTCGCCAATACGATAAACGATCTCGCGGCGGAACGCGGTCTCTAAATTCTACGTCGAAATTCGACCGAGAGATTTCCAATTGGTCACGCGTTCGATCATCCGCCGCTTTATCGCTTCTAATCTGTGCCTCCACTCGATCTATACACGTTGAGTCAACTTGTTTTCACTACGTTTTCGCACGTTTTCCGCGAACGACGCTCTAACGCTCTTAGTCATCGAGGGCAGAGTTCCTCCGTGTCGGTCATCGACGACCTTTTCTCCACCGTACGTTACAATTCGTACTCGTACGGTAAGTACGGTAAGTAAGGCACACCGGGTAAATTCAAATAAATTCCCACTCTCGTCATTTTCTTGGAAACGCCTTCTTTCGCCTCGTTACGAAATCGCGACGATCGCCTGTACGATGTACAAGATCCGGCTGCCAGCCAATCGTATACCGGCTGTCGCAATGAAATTTCCAGACAGTGAAAAATCGATCGACCCTGGAAAAAGTGTCTGCCGCAACGATATTTCCAAACCGTTGCAAAGCCGCGCGCCACGACACGCATGGCGAGAAAAGAGGCTGAAAATCGTGCTTGGTTCGTTCGATAACCGTCCGAAATTTTAATATCTGGCGACACTGCGATCGCGATAACGACGCGTGACGCGTGCCTGATAAGATCGAGCCGTTTCGCCGGCAAGTCGTTCAAAGTAATTGGCGATCGGCGAACGTGAATCGAAAACAGCCAACGATTAGGAGCTGAAAGAGCCGCGACCCCTTTTTCTCGCGCTTGCTTTTCTCATCCGGACCCACTAAAGGGAAAAACAAACGGTCGAGCAGCAGCCCTTTCGCCTGCACGGGCCGGAGGGAAGTTTTTTTCGTCGGTGTCGTTTCTCGTTTCGACCACGAAAAGGGTATACGTGGACGCTCGTCCTGTCGGAGAACTCTGTTTTGCTTTTCAGTCCTTTAGACGACGTGGGTGGTCCTTCTTTTCACGGATCCTTTTTTCCTCCTTTTTCCTACCGTGATATCGCGAACTATACGGGACGAAAGACGAACTTGCCGATACAAGAAGGATCCGTACGAGTTCTGGCATTGTGCGGTCGACACGCTAAACGACGTAAACGCGTTACAAACGTTGGAACAATTTGTTTTAGCTGTCGGGATCGCCGACGGATAAAAACAGAGAAATACGCTTCGAAGCGAAGTATCGCGAGGTTTCGCTTTAACGGAAATAAGTTTGTCGTAGGATCCTGCTGTCTCGACTCCGCAGAAACGCGAAACGAAAAAGCGTTAAGAGGAATATCGTAACACGCAACGTGCAATAATAAATGCGCGCGTCGAGTCGCGTTTTCCTTTCGCCGGATCGACGATTGCCAACGAACGCGCAGGCGAATTCGAACGAGCGATCGAATTATCGAGAAACATTTCTCGACGTTTTGCAAATATCCTACGAATGGACGGATATCTTTGACGCTATAACCGGGAACGAGTATCGGCGTAAGAAACCAGCCGAGTCGTAATTTCGTGTACGCCTGGACGAGGGCTTTAACCGAGACGCCGGAGACTATTGGTCGAAACGTCGGCTGACAAACGAGTAGTACGCACCGGGGACCAATTGTCTGGCCTGCTCGATCCCCTTCTATGACCGGAGATACCTGGTAATCCATACGATTATTACTCGCTAGGATATCCAGGCTCTATTGTTCGCGCAACACCTTCGCGCCGCGGAATAGACTCGTCAGCAAATTCGCACAATGGTTCCGCCTTTCGAGCCAGACCTGGCCCGTTCGAGCTCTCGTCGGAAACGGATGGAACGCTGACCTTTCTTACGTAGTCAGTGCCAACGACGTAAAATCGATCGTCGAGTATCGTCGAGTATCGTCTACGCTCGCGAGAGCGTTCGAACGCTTGTACGCGTCATTTATGAATATTTGAGCGTTAATTGCGAAAATATTTCTACAACGCACGGTACGAACGCGAAAGTTCGCGGTGGTAAGCGGTCAGACACTCTCGCGGACAGGTATACGCGCGTACGTTAGACCGCGATAGCGTTTCCTATCGAAAAGAATTTGTTTAAATCGAGGAGGGATAAACGATTCGTACAAGAGGAACTTGTCCGTTGATTTTTCCAACCATCCGATCTTCCGTTCGTACGGAATGTCCTAGTAATTATGGTGCAATTAGCAAGCAGGTGATTTGATACGAAGATATAAATCCTCGTAATGAAGCAATCATGGTGGAATCAAGAAGGAAGCGATCTTATTAGGGGAACGTATTTTTCCACGTAAAACCACCGCCTTGTTGATCGTACCACGATTACGAGTACGCTGCGTGTAATAAGACTTGGCGATCAGATAAGCAAATTCAATCGGTAGGTAGACCGTTTAATCCTTTCGATACCGATGGAAACGGCGATGCAATGGGACTACACGACTATACGTACAATTTCAAGAACTATCGTCCGATGTTCGATGAAAACGCGTAATGTTGTATACGTTCGATCAAAAAAGACGATAGAGTTACCTTGCCGTAGAAGCGTGTACGTACGAACCGCCAAAAAGGGAAGCTGTCTCAAGCGCGTGCAATCGCATCGTGTAAATTTTACGCAAAGTTAGTTACTCGCCAGTTAGTATCGCGTACACGTACGATGCGTTTGAAAACAGGAAGTACGTACGCGTTCGTTCGCGCTTTTCCGACGCACTCGATATACGAGCGCGAGAATAAAAGAGTCGACGGTTCGCCGATTGAAATTTCGTTTCGACAAAAATTGCCTGGCTCTACGATAGTCTGCGGAGAAAGGAAGAAGCGAGAGCAGAAGCGCGGAGTTTGGCGCGCAACGGCAGGCAGCGCGCGGCGCGGCGCGGCACGGCACCGGTAACGTGTAATCGAAGCGAAGGAAGGGACGACTCGTTTCCTACGGGGCTGGCCGCGATCTCGCAGATATTACGTCGCGTTATATCACGCGCGCGAACACGACTCGGCCTCGCTTTCGACGCTCGCCTTTCCTTTTCCGTTCCGTTCCCTTCCTTTCTTCGGAAGGATCCGCGGCACCGAACACGGGCCGAGCAAAAATCAGGAGCAGGTTGCACCGGTATCCTTATTCGCGAACGCGCGCCGGCTAAACGAGTTTTAAAGTGCCGGTTTTATTGTCGGCAAAGCGCGTACAGCAACTCCTTAAGCGGCTCAGCCAACGACCAGGATATCGCGCTCGCTTCGACGAATCCTCGCGATCGTTGGCGTTCGAATCGCGATTTAACCGTCTATCGCTCGATTGCCACGCCAATCCGTGCTAGAACGCGAAACATTCGGATTCGCGACGCTTCGCGTTGCGAAAGTATCGCGGCGAATTAGCCGAATTGAAACGTATCGCTTCGTAGTTTCCCGTCTCGACCAACTCTTCGAATCTCGTGCGAACTTTATCGATTTATCGCTCGACCGCCGCGCCAGGCGATCATAATTTGTTGAACGTTCGGAATTGCGGTGTTTCGCGTTGCCAGAGTATCGCAATTAGACGCGGATACGCATGCAAATTCGTATCATTAATACGCAGCAACGAAGGAGTCGTATCTAAGTGGAACTTGCGTCGTCGAGCAGAACCTTACGACCGGCGATATACGTATTTTCCACGTTTCGCGCATTTTTCTAGAACTTTCTCGTACCGTTGAATTATCTACAAATTCGCAAAATACCCGCGGGGTAATCGTGGTTAACTAATCGAGACGAGATACATACATACATATAGCATGACATTTCATTACGTAGCGCAATGTTGCAATTTGCACTGCTTAGCGTTGCAAGGATATCGTGGCAGGTTAGTCGAATCGAAACGCATTAAGCCGTCGTTTCGAAACGTATCGATGTTTCGTCATTGCAAAACGATCTCTTTCGATGTCTTCTTCTTCTTCTTCTTCTTCCTCCTCTTTCTATGGGAGAACGGTGTAGATATCGGAGCGGACAGGTTCGATATCCTCTTTCCAACGACGGTATCGCTCGTTTCGTGAAAGGATAACGAAGAGGCTCTTCCGCGCGATATCGAGAAACGATGTTTTCGAGGAGAACGCCTCGATACCACGCCTACCGGCAACTCGCGCGACCCACACGATTCACCTTCCCGCTTTCTATTCGATAGGGGAACAGCGATAGAACGCGAATGCTAAAATTGCAATCTCGGTGTACGAATTACTTTGAAAAATAACCTTCGACTGGTCGCAGCGATTCGTTTCGGAAAACGCGAAACAAAGAACGTTACGCGCGCTACTTTCCGTCGTTCCATAGCGAGTAACAGCGGACACCTACTTGTCGTCGGTATATTTGGCACAGACACAGATAAAATATTCCTTTATCGTCGCTCAAAGTACGCGGAATCGATTTTGAGTCGAGTGGAGCGAGGCGATCGCGAGCAAATTAGACGGTGTCGTGCACCGGCGCGAGGTCGCGTTACGGACGAAAGAAATTACGGAAACACGAGTTATACGTTTTTGCCGATTTCTTCGCTTTAGCGTCGCTTTGCGACCAACGCGAGAAACAATCCGTATCTTCGTATTTAACGACGAACTGCGTTATCGTTAGGATCCTATCTCATCGAACCTTTACGTTGAAAACTTAACAAGCGTTCCGTAACTTATACGTACCGTCGTTAAACGATGCGCCGAAAGATAAATTCGATAAGATCGATAAGATCGACGCCGACGAAACGACACGGAGCGTACAGCTTGGCGGAAGGTCGAAAGTGCATCGACTTCGGCCGGTGCACCCGTGAGACGGTCTTTAATCGAATGCAAATACGTGCAAGTTCGTCGGTCGGCTGAACTGTACATGGCACGACGGGAATCGGAGTGGGTGCTTCATTCACAGAACAGCCGGCTTTCACGATAACCTCCCATACGCGTCCGTTTACGATCGTTCGGTCTCTGTCTCTGTCTGTCTCTCTCTCTCTGTCTCTCTCTCTCTCCCTCTGTCTGTGTCTGTCTCTGTCTGCGTCTGTCCCCCTCTCACCTTTCCCTTCTTTTTACCCGAGCTCACGCGGCCCACGCCTCCTCTTTATTTCCAACTCTGACGCATCCTTCGCCTCTCTCGCTTCGTTTCTGTGTCACTGCACCTTTCTTTGACGACCACGTCGGTTACGTGGATCCCGCTCGTTCTCCTTCCACTCGACGGCGTTCCCCGTTGTCTCATTGTCGGGAGAATCGGAACTAAACAGCGCCGGAACAAACATCCAGTCGAAATCCTTTGTCTCCGAGAGCGACGTAGACGGTCCACTTCTTAGAAGCGGTTGAAAGCAGCGTTCTATTATATTTCGCGTTCTCGCGCGTTCTTTCGAACGCCAATCGCGACGAAATTTGGCCAGCGCTACGAGAGAATCGTTCAAGTTCTCGAATCTTAGCGCGACTAAAACGATCGATCGGCTGAACGTGGAACAACGGAAGAAGCAACGATCGCGCTATAACGGAGATAAACGCGTTAGACGGTGAAACAACGGGCAGAAAAATCGGCAAATAAACGACCGAACGTCTTCGCTGCTAACAGCCTCTCGTATCTTTCCTCCATTTTATATCGCGCGATTCTTCCCTGTCAACGAACGGTTCCTATCGCGATACCACAGCTCTAAACACGATTTACGTCCAATTATATCTCTCCGGTGGAACCGACTCCACGCCGCGTGAAATTTTTCATTTTCTCGTTACGCGGTCGCCCCGCTCGGTGGCTAGGACAAGCTCGGTGGAGAAAGGAGAGGCGCGTCTCGATTCCGCCTCGATTCGAGAGGCAGGCTCGCGTGCAACAGCGCGCATAGGTAGCACTTTATTTTTTTCGCAATCGAAGCGGCCGAGTGCTCTCCAGGTGCGATGGTAAAAAGTAGTTGGGATTAACGTGGCTCTTGAAAAGCCACGGGTATCTCGTTCGAATGCCACCGCTCCGCAATCCGGCTACACGTACTTCGTGAGATACTCGAGCGCTCGTAATGGGCTACGAGGCTCGAAACGACATCGAGCAGGAGAAAACGAGGGAGGGAGAGAAAGGTGGCTAGACACGCAGGAATGGTGCGAGCGAGCGAGCGAGCGAACGAGCGGGCGATAGACAAAGACAGAGAGAGTGAGAGACAGAGACAGAGAGAGAGACAGAGAGAGAGAGAGAGACAGAGAGGGTGGCAGAGAGACAGCAGGGACCACGGGAGAACGAGAGAGACGGATATGCTTAAATATCTCGGTGCTCGAGCGGTCGGCCATAGACACGATTTAACCGGCAGTTCCAAGCGATTACGACAGTGCTACACTTTGAATACGTTCTTGTAACGCGCGGCTCGACGTTACCGTCGCGTTGGCCTGTCCCCGGCCCGGATGCTGCGACGCGATCGTATCGGTTCCGCCCGGTCGCCACGACCGTTAAGATTCGTCGTTAATTACCGTACGCGACGATATTAACCCTCTTCCGCGCTCTCGCGCGTCACGTTTTTCCACGCGCCGATAACACGCCGCTTCGCTTCGGAGCAACATCGGTGGACGAACGCTGCTTTCGTGCTCGTTTCATTTCGCGCGTTTCGAAGCGGCGTAAATTCGACTTTAGGCGGAAACGCGTCGATCGGAACGAGGCTGTGCTTACAGTAGGGCCACTTAAAGCGTCTAGGCTCGAAGATCTTGAAACTCGATCTAGACCAAGATCTCGGCGCGTTTCTGTTTGCTCGATCCGCCGACGAACGTCGTCCTCGATAGACTGGACGAAACGATACGAGATTCGGTATACTTGGACCCGATTGATCAACGCGTAAAGCGAATGATAAATGCAACGCAACAGCGTACCGATACCTTTCGCAGCCACTATTACGTTACGTTACGTCACGTTTACGGATTTGTTTCAAGTTTCGTCGATACGATCGTGACAGTCGAGCTACGCGACACGGCAAATGAAACTTCAAGCTGTTTCGCGCCGTAACGCGCGCAACGCGTTCGCCGATGGTGTCTCCGGAGCTACGCAACTCTACCTCGGCGAGCCAGCAGCGTGTGCATAACACATTTAGATACGCGTTAAAATCCATCGTCTGAAAATATCGTCCAACCTTCCTGCGCTCGTCGGGTTCGTACGCGCACAAACCTTAAACGTCGTCTTGCAAGATTTCTTTCTTTTCTCTTCGTCGTTACTCGCTCGTCTCGTATTTTCCCATCCATCCGTGTTTACCTTCCTTCGTTTCTCGTTTCTCGCCTGTACGACTACGTATCCACGCTATGCGCCTACTCCACGTACGAAAGCGGATTATTGGATCCGCGCGGCGAATCGAATCAAACCGACTGTGGCGTTAAAAATACGAACGGAATCTCGAAGGTCGGAAATCCGCGAGCCGAGGCAGGTACGTGGACGAAGGCCCGGGTAGATCGAGACGAAGGATTCGGTAGGCGGATCGACGCGCACCGGTATGGCGCGCGGTTCGCCAAGCGTGTGGGAAACGGAGCGGAGCGACGGACTTCCGGTTCGGGCGGAACTGCGTCACGAAGCAAAAGTCGGTGTGCGAGAACGCGCGTCAACGTTGGGAGGATCGGCGACGCGGGCGAGACAGAGACGCGACGAAAGAGAAGGGAAAGGGCCGCGGGATCGCCGAGGGGAAGAAAAGAGAGCGAGAACGAAAGAAAGGCGTCGACACCGGCAACAGGACCGCGGATTCGCAGTTGCTGACCTGGGTTAACGGCCTACCAGGAAATACAATGCAACGTTGTTTCGTTCGTTGGCGTTCCGCCACCTCGACTTTGCTCGCGCCTCCTCCCCTGCGCGTCTTCGTCCGTAAACCGAGCACAGCGGCGAGTCGTCGACGCCAACCTCTTGTTTAGTCTTTCGAGCGATCCGCGACTACTGGCTGCCACTAAGCCGGCTATCCGTCGACTCTTATCCTTAGAGCGCTAAGCTTCTTCCACCGAGTTTACGAGGCGCCACTTTCCTCGCCAGCAAAGTACCGTCTTGCCTCGTTAATACCTGCTTGGTAGTATACATACATATACATACATACATACATACATACATACATACATATATATATATATCGCGTGGCTATTTCGTGCCGTTTAACAATCGGTCAAAAAACACAACGGTAAATATTGTTTTCCACGATACACGATATCGATTCGTCGAGTTTCAGTCGCGACCTCTTTACACGATCGATTCGCGTTCCGGCTGCGGAAGGCGCTGGTTCCAAGGATTCGCCCGATCTTTACCAACTTTCCGCAATTTTGTGAAATTTGAGAAACGACGCGCGAAACGTCGCGGCAAACCGTCGCTTCGTCCTTGACGTGCTAGCGATACGAACGATATCGTCGTAGCTTCGTAACACCGTCTTGTTATCTCTCTGTGCAGAGCGCGATCGGTCTGCCACGAAATTTCCTCGTCGATTCGCGCGACCGTGCTTTCTTTGGTATCCCGCGGCTGCTATCTCGAGCTGGCGAATTTCGGTGGCCCCGAATCGGCGGCGGATCTGTCTTCTTGGAAATGTCGAAAGTTTTACGCAAGGATTCGGAGAGGTTTGGAAGGGGGCGTCGATTCCGAGCACGCGCGAGACAACGGCGTTTCCAGGGTCACGGCTACTGCCGATCCTCTTGTCTCGGCTGAAAATCACGGCGGATGCTCTCGATGGTAACGCGACGAGCCGCGCCGGTCGCGTGCGTTAACGCGCTCTCCTTGGAAAATATGGAAGCCGTACATTTCCGGCCAACCCTAGTAAAGTCCCACCGTTGCCGTAGCGAGATACACGCGGCGACGGGTTCACGATTCGCCGGCCACGACGGCGAAATCACCGGCCCGCTCCCGCGAATATCTCTCGTTCGTCCCGGCTCGAGGAAGGAAACGAGCGCGACGACCTTCGTCGCTGCTTCGTCCCCTCGCCAACTTCTGACCGCTCCGGCCGAATCCAGCCAGCCCTCTGCGTCCAACGAGGTTTCGCTGCGCGAGAAAATCTGCTTCGTACACGGCCGGCAAGGATTAGAGGGTCTTCGCAAAAATAAAGTAAACGCGAAACGATTAAATCTGTCCGAAGATTTGAAATAATCTGCTGTTCCCCGAATAATCTGTTTTAATTATACACCCCTGGGTATATACTCCCGCTCGTAAATATTAGGACGCCTGCTGGTCTCGTACAAAACGCGATAATTAATCTGGATTATCGAGCTACGATTAATCGATAAGAAGAATTACGCGTTCCCGCGCGAAACGACAACGTCGGGATATGCGACGGAAACGTTGAACAGAAATGCGGCGACTGTTCGCACGGGAACGCCACGCCCGTAAAGATAAAACAGTTTGGACCACCATAAAAGCGTAACTCCTGCAGACCCTGTTGCCGCTTTATCCTTATCTTCGAAGGGCGAAGAACTCTTCGAAACGGTACGCTGATAATTCGCGAGCGAAATTTCGAAACAATTGGAAACGTCTAGCGGAGCTGGCCGTCTGGCCGTATCGGCGAGTCCGACGCTGCGCGAACAGAGCTTGTCCCTGGCCCATATAGCGTAGGTAAGCTCCATCCGCAATTGCGTAACTGCAGCCGATGGTAAAACGCGAACTGTCGGCTAGGCTGGATGGTAGGCGCGCGGCGCAAGGGAAAACGAAACGACCGAACAACCACGCCGAAGAGAAAAGGAAAGCCAACGCGAGTACCGCGAGTGGGAAATTCTCGTTCCACTCGATCGACCGTCTCGGTCCTTTCACGAAACCAATTATCCGTGCTCGTTGCACCTTTCGTCGCGTTCTACTCGCCGCTTTTTCGCCCACTATCGAGATCGTAAACAACCGCTGATAAAAACCCGACTCGGTTGCCGGTAACGATTTCTGCGCGCTTTTCTCTCGCCGTTACAGACTCGAATCGAACGCGACCGAGGTGCGTTCCACGTTGAAACGAGGTTCTCTGCGAGCGTCGGTGCTGTTTACTTGCACCGGAATACGGAAGCGTGTTTCCGTTTTTCTATTAGCGATCTTTCAACGTTGCGTCGAAATATCGAACGTAGGTACATGCGTTGCCCTTCGTGAGCGCAGTGGCTTCCATTGATATTCCGATATCGCGAGCCTTCGAGAGATACACTCCGCGTTTCGATACGTATCGTCCGTTTCCTTCGTTGGTGTCTCCATACAGGCTGCGAAAAACGCACGCACGAAAGTAGTTCGCACAGACGCGTATATGCTCCGTCGGTCTTCGTTCGCGTGATACGACGAATCGATCGTGTACGCGACACCTATGGAAAACGTCGAAATACCAAGGCAATCGGACGACGCAAAATCAAGCGGAAAACCGGCCCCGCGCGTTCGCTTACATCCTGCATATTCGTTTACGGCGGTATCGATGAATTAATCGTTACTCGACGTATTCAAACACTTGTCGTAATCTTTGCTCGATGTAACGGCGTCAATTACTCGATACATGGAACTTTTTGCACGATAAGCGACAAACGTTGGATAACGGCGAAACTGAAAATCATCGACTAGCGCTAAATTACGTAAAAAAAAAAAAAAGAAAAAAAATACGCACGCGCGACGCAGATATCTCGTCGTTACGATGCTAATGAAATTTCAAAATGTTCCGCGTGTAATACGCTTAATGTATTCGCAAGAGGTTTGAATACTTTGGCGAGCCACCGCGTGCGCGCATTCGACGCACACAGGTATACAAAATACCATTGGCGTTGGTACGGCGCGTGTAGCGAAAAGCAGCGAACGCGCGCGCGTCTCTCTAAAACGCTGGTGCGTAACGCTCGTAGGAAATTGCACCTTTACGGAGAGCTCGCGTTCGAGAGGTACGAGTCCAAGGTGAACGACGTCGCGTTAATTTCGCGGCGTGCATCGGCTAGCTTCGTTCGAGAGATCCTGCGCCCGATAAATTATGCAACGCGCGTCCGTTACTTCGAAAGCCGGCAAAGAGATGCGAAGGGTCACGCGATAACGCACCGCGTCTAACGTTACGCCGTACGCCGCGTCTCGCGTCGCGCCGCATCGTGCTGTCGTAATATCTCCGCGTTGGATACGGAATCGTTCTACGAATTGCACGGAGCTCGGTCGAGTAACGCGTACCTGCGAGTAGACACGTAGCGATTCCTTACGGGAAAACAAGGAAACGCGCGAAAATAAGTAAAAGACGCGGAACAGAATTTAGAGTCCGCGTACCCGTACGCCGTTTACCTGTATTTTCGTTCTCTTCTTTAAGAATGGACGGCGAAGAGTTCGAAGGCACCGATCTATCTCCGTGAAAGTGGAAGCACGAAGCGCAGACAGAAACAAAGTAAAGGTCGAAAGAGGTAAAAATAGCGATATCGGGTCGGCAACCGTGCTCGAGTCGACGCGTCATCGCGAACGGTGCAATTAACACGCCGGGCCGGTCGATCGTTTACCCGCTGACCGACCAATATGCTCGCAACATTTGGCTTTCGACGAAGCCGTCGTTTCGATCGTCGTCGTCCTCGCGTCGATCGCGTTCGAAAAGAAAAGCAGCTTTCGCTTTTCTCGATAGAAAGAGACGAAAGTTTTACGACTTTCCATCGTTCGGACAGCCGCTTTAAAATTCCGCGAGTATACGTGTCGCGTCGCGAACAGCGGTCGACCTTCCTTTTCGCGCGTCCACGTACATTTCCGGCACGATAAATAACACGCGCCGCTCGCGGCTGTCGACACGGCGTACACGGATGTATGCACGCGCAAGAAACGGCCGTCGAAAGTTGCCCGTGGTCGATTAGGCGTTAGACCGCTTCTTGTCTCACGAGCCGAGTCATTAGCGACATGCTCGTTTCGCTTTTGCTCGTCGGCGATCAAGTTCGCGAGAATGTTAATCAGCGAACACCTATCTCATCGGGCGAGTCGTGGCGAGCACGTCGCGAACGGGATGCTCTATCGGACGAAATTTTAGCGTCCACGCTCGCCAAGTTCGTCGAAATTACTACTCGTCGAGACGCGACTCGCGAACTCCGCGCATCGACGACTGTTTTTTCTCTTTTTTCTTTTTTTTTTTTTTTCTTTTATAGCCGAGCGTTATCTTTATATCCGCGAGATACGTTATTGCCGCGAGGGTCTAGGTAGCGACGTTTTTTACACGGCTACTCGTTTTCACGACGACTTTGGCTCGTTCGTTCGTTCTCCCTCGCTCAGTTTCCCTTCGATCGGCGCACCTCGCCTGGCCTCCCGCGGTCAAGTAGGATCGATCGCGCGTGCGATCTCCGTCGAGCCGCGACGAAAAAACCGAGATATTTCGCACGCATAACTGCGATGGCATGCCCGAGCTTATCGATTATCTGCCAGACTGTTAGGTACGTGCCCGCGCGTGGAACTACTGTCACAGGTTCGCTGCAACTAGGCGTGCCTATGCACGCGCCTCTGCGCGCACCTACCTGTACACTCGCTGCTCCTGCATATTCATCGCCTCTCAAACTCGATCCACCGCGTATCACCGCTGCCAGCGAGTTTGCCGGGTGCTACGAAGATGGATCGTTCGCCTCCGTGACTTTTCTCCTGGTCTTTGGCAGGTACCGTTTATATACAGATGGATAATGGGAAACCGAGACCGACCAGTCGGATCAATCCCTATGCCGGTTGCCCGGCTGCCCGTTTCCGCTCTTTATCGATCGATTTTTTTCACCTTCCCGATACGTCGTGCAATTCCCACGCGTTTCCCACATTCTCGCGTCAGTTTACGATTCTTAAATAAATTACCGCGAGAAACGTTCGACACATCGGAGTTCCAGGCATGTAACGGCCGCTAAACGTACTCGTCTTTCCTAACCGCGTATACCGTTATTCTCCAACGAGGCATTTTTTTATCAGCTGCTGTACATTTCGTTCTCGCGGTACCGAACGCTCGTAGTTACGCGAGAGGGGCACGTACCTAAGGGCACGAAATTGCACATACCTGGATCTAATTCATCGATAGGCGAGTGCAACGCGAGACACAACGGTGTGCAAATGCCTTTCGCAGCCGTTGTACGTATTTGCATTCGTAAGGCCGTTTGGTAACCGTGATATCCGGGTATCCGCGCGAGACGTATCAAGCTGTCGCTGTGCATTCGGTGTACGGAAATAATACGGGCTGCTTCGGTTACCAAACGGTCGCGAAGAAAGGTCAGAGGCACCGTTTTATGGGAACACCGTGTATACCTCGTGGCATCGAGGCCCATCGACGGTACCTGTTTAGCGAGGGAACGCGCTTACTCGAGTACGCCACGGTCTATCGTGGCGAAACGATGCAAGCAGCTCTTCGCGTGCGTCGCTCCGAAAGGTCACGATTCCACGCGTTTCCATGCGTTTCTCGCGGAAACCGACTATCCTCGCAACGACGAACAACGAAACGCTTGGACCGTGCGACGCGCGAAACCGTGCACGCAAACTGGGAGAAAAGCGCCTTGGAAGATTTCACGCGTTAGGACCGCCTTCTCGATTCCAGATTATTTGTTATATTTTCGCTGGCGGATTACGCTTGTCCGCGATTCGATAGGAAAGACGGAGAGCGGCGCGCGCGACGCGTTAGAACGGGCAACGAGGAGAGAGAATCGCGAAACGGGACGACGAAAGAGGCGGAGAAGTCAAAGTTTGGCGAGTGAATCTGCGGGTCGAGCTGGCCCGATGGAAGGCAGAGAGCGGCGGGGGAGGACGAGGAAGGTCCAGGCTGTCCGGATGGAGATTTAGCCCTCTCTAAGTAGAAGTCTGGAGTCCAGCACGCGGCTACGGCAAGAAGGTCAACGCACCTCAGCCAAGGACACATTCTAGACCCACACAGAGGGCTTCCTTGTGTGAGCGCGGAGTGGCGCGGCCGGCCGAGAACAGGCGGACGGGCCGAGCAGTCGGTACCGACACATTTACCCGCACGATTTACACAGACGACCGTTTTCACAGACGATTCGCGCACGATACACGGCCACGCACACCGCGCGCTCTCCTCGCGATCTATGCAACGCGCACGTGCAACCCCGTCTCTACACGCGAGACGCACAGTGCACACGCAAACGCGGAAACGTCGTCGCCTCTGCCTCGAGCGAATCGTCGTCGGACTTGCCGCGACGGACGTCTCTCGTCGGCCAACGACCAACGACCGACGACGATCGCTCGCCGCGCGTATCGTTGAGACGCGCGATCGCCGTTTCGACGTTTCCATTCGACGAGAAGCTCGAGAGGGACGAGGAAAGTCGGCGATGAGATTTGGCCAAGGTAGTCGCTTCTGCGAAACAACGCCTATACCGGAACGTATCAAGGTCGACCGATATTTGTATTCGATCGAACGTTGGTATCGAGAAGAGATTTGCAAACGGCGATTCGAAAGCTAGATATTCTGTCGCGTACGCATCTATTTCCAGTGTATACCGTAGCAGCGTACACCGTACACGCTGCTTCGGAGTCCTTGTACCAAGGTACGGTGTCGCCTGTACGCGCTCGAGATCGAGTTACGAAAATATACGAGATTTCTGTATCAACGCCTCGATTCGTTTAAGCGACGCGGAAAACGTACGACTCGAAGAGAATCATCGTCCGCCGTAGGAGCGGCCTCTTGGTAAAATATTAAACGTCGAGACGGGTATCGGATCTACGAATAGCACGACGTACGGCTAAAGAGATTCGTCGATTTTCCGGAGAACCGGCCGGAAAGGATCGTCGCGTTTTTTTCTACCTTTCCGCGCCGCGAGAATCCGAACGAGCCGCGTTTCTGTCCCGATGCTGATATGAATAATGGATCGCGCAGTTCCGCCGAAACGAACGCGTCGAGAAAACCTTTCGGCGACAGAGCGAGAAACAGCAGAGGGATTACGAAGTCGTGAAACGCGACGAGAAGGCTGACGCGAGGCGAAAAACAAAAATCCTACGGCAACTCGGAGCAAGGATCCGCAACGCGTTTCGCTCAAAGTTGAATCAACGATGGAGCACGGTTTCGCGGTTGTCGTCGATTCGTTTTAATTCGAACGCTCGCGGACGTTCGCTCGGTAGGGAACGTCGCGTCGAACGTTCGAATTTTACGCGGTGTTATACGCGTTTGTAGGAAATTTGAAAGTGCAACGAAACGCGAAACGAATGTACGAAATACGCAGAGCGTAGCGCTCTCTACGATGCTCGATGGACGAAACAAGTTGGCGGAGAAGTCGGTGATCCGCTCGTGGAACGGCGTAGATCGAAAATCGCTTCGCCCGTAATACGCTTCAGACCCTTGTTCGAGGTTCCCGTTCGATTCTCGAGGGAGAATCGCGAGACGCGGGAACAGCCGACGAAGATGCGCCGTCCGGTGGTCTAGAAGGAACATCGCGGGCTCCTTCGCGGCCGGTCACGCAACTAGGAACAGGTTTTTGCCACCTTGCCAAACACCAGGCGGCTGAATTTTGTTTTAGGACGTACGCAGCCTGCCGCGGAAGCAACGCGGTTCCAATTACACGAGCTCTTCTCTCGGTCGAATCTTTCACTCTTTGACACGACTTAACGTTGCACGCGCGTAACTCGAGTTAAACGTCCGACGTTGTCCGGAGGCCGGATCGTTCGCGAGACTCGCGGCGGAGAAAAGAGCAAACGGGCAAGAGTCACGTTGCGTTACGTGCGATTGGTAATTAGCTACGACTCGTCGGCAGGCACAACGGTACACGCGTATCGCGTACGCGCTATTACACGGTGAATTAATCGCGTTGGTTTGCCGGGGGTGAAAGGGCGCGCATTATCCCCGAAAATCGAACGCCGTAACCAAATAAAGTTCGATCGCGTATTATCCATCGTCACACCAGCCAGCCACCTCGACCACGTTCTCTGAAACGCAATTCTACAGACGAACAGACCGTCCGCAATTGATCGACCAACGTTGAACGACGAGGCTCCTCCTCTTCGGAACGCGACGAGGATGGAGGAAGAAATTATTTTTTCTTGCAAATCGCCTCTTCTCGTCGATTCCGGTCCTCCGTGAACGCTGTCGGATTCGACGTTTGCTTCGCCGATTGCGGCGAGATCTCGAACGAGGCGCAGCGGATACGCGTTCCTGCGTGGCGAATCCCGGCGGTAACGAGCGCCGGTTGTTGGTTTGGAGCGGTCGGAACGAGAATGGGTGGTGACGGAAGCGGTGCGCGCGTCTGCGCCTCCGGGGACGCGATTCGTGCGCCGAGAGTACGCGGTTCAACCCCGATTCGAGCTGGCGTCGATGCGACCATTCTCTCTCTCCCCCCCCTCTCTCTCTCCCTTTCCATTTCCATTTCCGGCGACTCGCGTGCGAGGGTTCCTTAACCCGCGCGTGCCTGCGTATGCGTGGCCAGCTGACCCCGACATGACCCGCGGTGACGTTAACCGAGGTTAAGAGCCGCGGAGAACGGCGATCGCGCGCTAGGGAAACGGTCATGGACTTCCTGGGAATCCACGCACTTGCCATATCCACGTTCGCTGGAATCTTGCTCCGCACGATTCGAAGGGATTTTTCACAGGCAAGTCGAAAGCAAATCGAGGTATAGGAGGAGTGTTTTTCGCTGGGTCGCGCCAGTTTTCGCACCATCGACAAAAATTGCCCGCTACCGGAACGAAACTTGCGATCCGATGGAAGAGAGCGCGCAGATAATCGAACGTGGAGCAACGCGACAGAATGCTCGTCGGGTCTCGCGAACGAGGATAAGTAAGGAATACGAAAAGTTGATCGACTCGGTAGATTGGAAACTCGGAAACGTGGCAAAACGTGCCTCAGAAATCTCAGAGTTCAGCGTCGTTCGCGCGATCCTCCCGGGATCGGGCAATCCGTTTCTCGAGAATCGAACATCGATCGCGTATTATTTGTAGAGGGAAACGAAGAAACCGATAACGGATAGAATCGATCGGTCCGACTTCCGAGAGTAAGTGGATTTCTGGCGCTCACCTGCCGCGTCGAACTAATCAAAGCCCGTACGAACGGAGTCTCGGATCGCTGGGAAATAGACCGACGTTCGGTGCGCGCCGTGGCTGAAACTGCCGGAACGGGAGGAGACGATCCTTGAATTCGCACGCGGACCGTCGTCCGACCCCTTGGTCTATCCGATTCTAGAGAAGAGAGCGCGCTGCTCGGAGGTGGAGCAGTGCCTGGTTCACGATGCACGCGCGGCCAGAACGAAGGCTGGTGGAGCGAAAGATAAGGAGAGAGCCGAGAAGGAAAGAGGCGTATAGACGAGGAGGACGCGAGAACGGGACGGATAGACGAGCAGTCAGGTCCATATCCTGGGTTCGAAGCCCGCTGCCGCGGACTCGCCGCGCTCGAGCTCTCCCCGTATCCGCTCTCTCTCCTTCTGTCCCGCGGCTAACTCGCTCGGATCGTTCCTCCCGGTCGTCTTCTTCTCTTCGTCGCTGCTCTGCCGGGGTAATTGCACCCTACCAAGGCCGACAGCTGATGCAGCCACCAGCAACACACGGAACGCCGCGGTGCACAGCTGTGTGGACGAGCGAGAGAGCGCGTTTCCTTCGCCGAGCGTGTGCTGGTGCGCACACGCGTTCGCGTTTACGAGGCCCTGCGTGGTGTGCACGGGGCCAGCAGCCTCCTGCCGTCTCGGCGCTTTCTATCTCTTTCTCGCTATCGACGAGTCTAAGAGCTCAGGTAGAAGCTGAATTCACGGACGCGACGTATACACGACCAGCCGGAAGAAGCGCGAAGCGAGAAGGGGAAGCTACCCACGACGCTGTAAACATCGGGGCCCGCCATCTTTAAACACCCTGATACATCCGTCACAGGGATATATCTCGCGGTGTTTTCGCCCTCGCTTTCCTTCTCCTTTCTCTCCTCTTGCCACGGTGTTCTTACCGCGACGATACAACGCGTCTCGTAACTGGACCATCGATCTCGACGCGTTTTCGTATCTTCGCGAGCAGGACGGAGGAAACGGAATCGCCGGTTTAACGTGGCACGGCGGAAAGAGAGCAGTTTCGCGTCGAAACGCCAAGGCTCGATCGTCGTTTCGCCGATAACCGGCGATGGAAGGAGACGCTGCTCGTGCGAAACGACTACGAAGCGACGGACTTGTCAAAGGCGAGTAACCTACCTATCGTACTGCCTGCCTGCCGTTGTCTCTTTCGCGACGAGCTCCGTCGCAAGTTTTGTCGCTTCGCGCGGAGCAGACTCGAGACGGCAAATCGCGTCTCGCGAACGAGGAGGCGAGCCTCCCGATTACGAGGAATTTTATGCAAGCAGATAAGATCGCGCTGTTGGCTGGGATCCCGCCAGAAACGAGCGCGTTCCGTCTTGGAATATTCCCGATGATTCGCTGATAGTCCCGCCGCGCGATACGCCTGTTTCATACGGTGCAAATTGCTTCGGGAAACGACCAGCCCGCTGCGTTTCACCTCGTCGCGTCTCACGGAAAACTTGCCAGCTAGAAATTACGCGCCGTAATTCTCGCCTCTTTTCTCAGTCGTTAAGATAAACGCGGGAATGTCGTTAACGGGCAAAGGATCGTAACGGCTAACGAGATACGGCGATCGCCAACGACGCGATCGTCTCAACGTCGAACGGCGCTACATTTTCAAACACCTCGAAGATTCCAGGCTATTGAAATCCGACTCGCCTTCTCTCCGATGGTTTCTTTAATCGTCTGGAGAAAATAACATTTCCTAATGGCAACAAGCGCGTCAACGAGGAGAAGAAACGTAACGCGCTGCGTCGAAACGACTACAAATTGCAGAACGATCGAGCCTCGTCCGGATTAGTCGAACCGCTCGAATTTCACGCCGCAACTGCCAAACCAGTCGGACGTTTGCGACCGCTAGAAATACGTAGCAATTTCCTACGAAGTTAACGTCGAATTCTATCGCGACAGAGAAGCGCCGTGCGACCGTGCGATCTTCTACGAACGACGCGATAAAATACAAGTTACGTTCTCGTTCTCCATCGTCGAGTAACCGGAATTCGAGTTTGCTCGAACGTTTTTTCAAATTTACGAACGTCGCGCGACGCTCCGCGACCAGTCATGGAAAAAAACTCCCTCCTCCATCGATGGATCGATCGATCGATCCATCCATCCATCCATCCATCCATCCATCGATCGATCCATCATCTTGCGTATCTCGACCATATGGCAGGATCTGACGTAAAAAATGGACAACAAGGAAAGCGAACGTTTCCTTCCCTCCCGTTTCCACGTCCGTGGTGTTAACAAGCACGCGTCCCGCTATTGAGCGCGCCTCGGGCCTCGCAGATGCTCGTCGCGAGCTCTGGAAACAGCTGTCCGTTCGAGACGCGGCGAAACCGCTCCTTCGGGACAAATGTCTCTTTACGTCGTATCTGGTTGTCTGGTTGCAACAGGAAACCGACGTGACACGGATAATTGCGGCGTCCACCGCGGACAAGCGTGAAATCGAATCGATAGGTACGCCAGAGCTCGGCACGAATCGTTTCGACAAAAGGGCGTGGAAACGGAGAACGAACCGACGTCCGGCCGATCCTTCATAAAGAAACGAACGGCATTATCCTCCGCAACTTTCAATCGCGCGACGACCGCAAAACGCGGCGGAAAAATGATCGAGGTTCTCTCTCTCTCTCTCTCTCTGGTCGACGATGGGCTAGACGACGATGCTGCGGGAAATCGAAGAAGGGAATCGAAAAATAGCGACGCGGGTCACCGCAACGGGGGAACGCCGCTTTATTACGGAGTTTGATCAAAAACGGCGGGGCCGAGTCATCGTCAGTTTTTAACCGTCATCCGCAAAAATCAAGCTTCGCGGCCGCGCCAATATTTTTCCATCGAAACTGATGGGAATCGACTCGCTACGCCGTTTACCCTTTCCCGCGTACTTGTCAGCGACCTTCCGCGAGGATACCGCACGAAAACCACACCGGTCGGCTGCCGCTTTTTACGCAGCTGTCAATTTCACCAACGCAAAATTAACCTTCCGCGCGGAAGGTTCGGCTGGGAAAGGACGAATCTTACTTTCGCGAATCGATTTGCCGCGAGCAGACGGGCAAGACGAATCTTGGAGAAACGGTCGTCGTAATTGGCGTTTCTCTCTGCATTCCGATTCGCAGAGTTTAATCGACGTTAGCCCGCAGGTGACTCGCGTACGCACGTATATCTAAACGATTCGAAGCGATTCGAAGCGTTTCAGGTGCCGTCGCTGATGCCAAGTATCGCAGGTGTCGCCGCGCGAGACGTTATCCGACGAGCGGCTGGCGCGACTAGCAGAGCGCGTGAAAACGACGAACGACGGAGGAGGACCGGCTCAGGTTTTTCGGTCCGTGAAATCCCCTGGTGAACGCCGCGAGCATTCCTCGAATCTTTTCGTGGCCCTTCGTTCCATTCAAGCGGCCATTGTGCCACGGTCCGATGATTCTCGACGGTCTCTATCTCCCTCGCTTCTTTCCCCTAGCCCCTCTCTCATCCCCAGGTTCCTCCCTTTATCATTTCCCTCGCTTCTGCCAGCCAACGGCCCCGCTCCAACCGCTTCCACGTAGTAAATACGTGGGTGGATGAATGCGGCTCGACATCCAGCCGTGGCTAATTCTTCTCGTGAGTTTTTCACCGCGGCGTTCCATTCTTCGAAATGGAACACCCGGAGCGTTTAGCCAGATGAGAACGCGATATCCTTCTGCCAGGGATCGAGAACGCTTTTCGACCTGTCCCGTCGCTGCGGACCCGTTCAAGCCGCCACGTGACGCGTCGATCCTCGGCCCTGCTCGAAAGCCCCGTGCGATCGACGGCCGCTTCTTCCTCCTTTCGTCTCGTGCAACCGCCAGCTCGCGTGCGTTCCAACCGACAGATCGGTAGCGGAACACGCCGCAGCGCGACAGAAGTCCCTTTGCTGCAACGAAATAACTCGTTTGTGCCCGGACGCAAATTCGGATAAACTTCTGTTCAGAGGTTCGGAGTTCCATCGTAGCGGAATACGCGGCATGTTCACGCCGTCAGCTCGCGGCCTTTTTCTCCCACGAATGGTAGATTTTTCAGAGAGACGAAAGAGAACCGACCTTTACATCGCCTTTTGCATCCTACTAAACTCTAGCCCGCGTATCCTACGAAAATTATAGCTGCGAAACGGTCGGAGATTGAAAAGAAATTCGCACGGGCAACGTTGAGCCCCCTCTAGTTTTTCGAACGGAGCTGCGAAAGTTTCTTACGCGCCGATCGATGCATCGTACACATCGCGTGTAATAACTCGCTTAAAATATATCGGTGCACCGGCGGTGTGCATTATTGCCACTTGGATCTCTCAAAGTGCTTGGTTTGAGCGATATATTTCGAATTGCGCGAAACCGAACGGACGAATTCTAGGAAAACGAAGACGAAGGTGCCGCGTTGTCTCCTCTCGTCTCGCGTAGCCGTGAGACGGACGATTCGCGCATCGGTGGATAAGGAACAAAGGGACGAATGTTGAAAGGAGACGCGCGATGCAAGATCGAAAGGGAACGGGACGAAGCAATAATACGCGTGGATAAGGCGACAGCCACGCGACCTACATTCCTCCGACAGGTGGACTCGTGCGTTTGAAGAAGAAGCGAGTCTTGCCGAGGAACTCTTCGTCGGCCCTTGTCTCTCGCCTGCGTGGGTCTTATTTTTCGAAGCGACGAAAGCTCGGAAGAAGGGAAAACGCGATTGTCAAGTCTCGATGCTCGTCGCTTTTGTATTTTACGAAGAAGCACAGGAAGCTTGTCGGTAGCCGATTACCAAAGATACGGAGAAAGGTTCTCTTGATCTTCGTCTCGCTTTACCACCGAAAAGCAACGTTTTGATGCGGAGATAAAGCCAAGAATAGAAAGGTGCTACCGGTTCCAGCTAATATATTTTCACGGTATAAGTATCAACGACGGAATCCTTTCTTACGGTTCCGTCGGCCAGTACGCGAGAATAAAACTCGAAGATCGTCTCGCTCGACGGAGAATCGAAATAATATCCCCATTTTCCTGGGAACTACGTGGCCGAGCCAGGTAACCCTTCCCCATCGTCAACCGATTTCTCCGTGGTCGCGCGTCAGCAGATAAAAGTGTCACGTCCGCTGGATGGTCACGGACCGATTAGATTAAGCTAATCTCGCGGTCGATATCGTTTCCTCTACCGGAAATCCGAGATTTTGGAAAACGATACGTACGCTCCGTCTTTGTTCGCTCGCGAGAGAAAAGAAATCCCGTTTTTATCTCTGACGAGTTATCCGTTCGACGTTGTCATTACGAAATGTTCGATTCGCCGCGTTAAGGAGCGACTCCGTCCGTGTTAATTAATCGGTAGTGGAACACGCGGTTAATCAACGATCTCTTTTCCTCGCTGAAATCGCTCCAACGGTTTCCTCTTTTCCACGGACGTAATTAACTCTGGTTCGTCGGTTGCCTTTGCTCGCGTCGCGAACCACCGAGAAATCGGGCCAACAATGATCGATCGGCCAACGTGTTTAACTACCGACAACTCGAGCGCCGTTATCGGTTTTTCCCACGTATCCGCGGCTCCGCGTCTTGCGCTTAATTTATTTTCCACTTGATCGACCGGTCGACGATATTGGTAGCGATTAATATTAATCGTAAAACGTCATCGCCGATACTACCTCGATACTTGGCAAGAAAGCCCTGGTCAGCGAAATGGCGGTTGCCTGTCGCGCCTTCCGAGCCAGCACGCCACGATACTCGGTGGAAATTGTAGGGCGGTCTTGTAAATTAGCGCCGCGACCTCGATAATTTTTAATAGCGATCGTCTTATACCTGGCGCGCACTGTCACGCGGCACAAACCTCTGTCGTTTCCGTGATTTATGGGCGTAATCTGGTTACGACCTCGTGCGATATACCCAGTGCTCGCGTGTCGACCTCACGGCCAGATGCAGCCGCGTAGTTCAAGGTATGGATAACCGTGCGTTCGAAACGCTCCGGTCTCGATTCGAACCGAGACGAGTTTCGTCCGCGTAAACCGGTTGCGTTTCGTCTCTCCGCATCGTAATTAATGTACCGTGCTTGTACGCCTCGTCGAATAAATCAGCGTTATCGATGCGCGTGGCAGCCGCCCTATCGATACCGTGTTCGTCAAATCACCAATCGTTCGACGTATCACGGCGTGCGACGATACGAGGCGCGCGACCACGGAGACCAGAGGCCAACGAGATTACCCGCGCGAAGCTTCCCTTTGCTTCTCGTTCGATTCACCGAGTTAACGGATCAGCGATTCGTAGAATCCGCGACGTCTCCGTTTCGACGACGACGAACATCCAGATCAACGAAGTTTCAGGTTTTTCGTGACGCGCGGCCGTTTACTATCAACCTGCTCGTTGCCCTGCTCGTTTACCCCGAGGAATCATTTCTAACCCTCTTAACAATTTCTTACGTCTTTGCCGATATATCGCGAAACTGCCTTGTACGTCGAGTCACGAATTACGGGGGAGGGGGGAATTCGTTCGTCGTACGATCAGGATACCCGGGTGCGCACGCGCAGCAAATTTTTACTAGATCGATTGTACGAATGGAAATTTAAAAGGATCTTGCAACCACTGGTTTACTAACGTTAAAGCTATAAATTATAGTTGTCGCTTAGTAACGGGCCAATTTGTACATGTCGTAATTGCGTTTGCGTCCTCGTCGCAAATTGGTCGCAAACACTTTCGTCGACATTTTCTCCTTTTCCTTCGTTTTCTAGCGGCATCGGCCCAACCTAATAACACGATCCTACAATTTTGTCTTTCTCTTCTCTTATTCTTCCACTCGCGTCTAATGAAAATGGCCATGATTTTGCAGAAGCGGAAGACGCGTTTCGTGGCGTGCAACGAGATTAGCAAACTTTCCGTTACCGATTCGGTCGAAGAACGTACGTTATTTGGATACCCGAGGCTCGAGTTTCGATGGTTTGAATACAAAGTAATTCGACGTAATTGACGTCAATTGGCTCCTAATTGACGTAAAAGTAAATGACACGATCGTTTGTTCTTTTATGTAATGTGCCATTATATCAAGTACAAATAAGATACAAGGAACGAGCGGCAATGTCAAGTATTTAATAAAAGAGCGCCTATCCGTCTCACGCTCGGTCTCTACGTATCGTAACTTGTCGACGTTTGGTCCATCGTGTCCACGTCGAATTCTGTTTGGCTGTAACGTCCGACGATGTTTACGCACGATCGCGCTTCTCCAGAAATTGCGAATCGCGTGTCACGAAACCGCTCGACGTTCGAAGAACGAAATTTTTCCGAACGAAAATTTCCAAATCCAATGCACGCGAACGGAAAGTCGATCGAAACTGAAACCGTCGATCGTCTCGTTCTACAGAGCGTTTCGTCGATTTGTACTCCGACTTATTTAAGAATACTCTTAATCGTTAGAGCAGAAACAATCGTTTTCGTTTTCCAACGTAAACACGCGTACACTCGAATGACAGAAACCAGACATGTGATGGGAAGAGAGACTACGGCGATTGGAAATAAATAAGAATAAAATTACCGGAGAACATTCTGGTTGTCCACACAACGGTTAAAAATAGCGATATTCTACGGTTCCTTTCTGCAAACGTATATGTACATGGAAATTATCGTACGCTATATATATATATATATATATATATATATATATATATATATACACACTCATATATAAATCGTCAATTGTACGGTAATCGTTATCCCGAGGGTGACGCGGAAGCGCGAAAAAGTCGAAATCGGTCGGAATTAATTCGTGGCAGAAACTTTTCGTACAATTCCCTTCTGTCCGGTTAACTCGGTCGATTCAAGGCAAGAGGTTTAGCGAAGTTTCGCGAAGAGGACCGCGTGTAGCCGAGTTTCGCACGACTTTCGGCAAACACTAGAAACATGCAGCAATCGTCTTCGTGTCGATTAACTCACTTGGACCTCCGTTTCATGGCGTCTTCCTCGACCTGCCCGCTATTGGTTACGCGCTGATATTCACCGATCGCGGACGATCATCGATCGATAATCGGCAGACCAAAGAAGAGCAAAGACGACGGGCGTCTGTTCGTTCAACCGACTGCGAGAAAACTGGCCCCCACGTGGAGGACGTGTCGAGCTAGCACGAAATACGGCCAGTTTTATTTTCGTACGCGCCTCTTGGGACTCGGCGTACCCCATGGACGGGCCATGCGACGAGTGCCGATTTACGATCTCATCGACCAACGTCTCAGCCACCCCACAAAGCTTATTAACCCTTTCTTCGACGCCAAGTCGCGTACCTCGTACAGATGGTGTTTTCGCGCGCACAGTCGACGCGATCGTACCGGTAGAATTTTGGGTCGAATCGTTCGATCCGGCGCGATTTTAATGTCCGACGTCTTACATTTGCCGAGATATCGAAGTAAAATCACCGTTGAAGCATCTGCCTGCGTGTCACGTTTAGAGCGCCAAAGGACCTTGACAAAGTTTCGTGTAACGCGCGTAACGTATTCGCAAAGAAGATTCCGTGGCAAGCGTCGAACACTTTCGCGCGTGTTACCGACGATCGTTCGAAGAAACGCGGTAGCTGTCGCGAAAGTGAAAAAAGTTGGCGAGAAGCGCAACGATACGATTTGTGCAAAACAGTGGAGATCGTGCCGAGTATAATTATCGCGTTGATAAACGGATACGATAAAAAGCTTCCGACAGCTCGTTCGTAGCGCGAGACAGGCAAAGAAGGGAAGAAAGAGGGGGAGGAGCGATCGATAAAAAGCACGTCCGTGACCATGATTACTTACGTAAAGGTAACTGGTTGACATCGATCACGTAGTTACATACCTGCAACGGAAATCAAAACGACAGAGTATTATTAAAAGATCGTCGAGCCGAGTCGAGGCGAGGTATAATACGTGACATTAGCGTGTAACGCGTCGGTTAAAATTATCTCCAAATAATCGTAAAACGGTACGGAAGAATTTCTCGTCTCGTGCGACGATAGCGTCTAATGAGACGAATAGAATACGAGCTGTGGAAGGACGCGCGGTAGATACAAGGAACAGGAAGTTACTCTAGGCAGAGAAGTTCGTGTCAAAAATGTGGAACGAGATTTTGCAATTTGAAGCCTCGTGTTCAAGGAAACACGCGTCCTTCGATGCACGCGTACTCGAGGAAACGTCAAACTCGACCTACGGTACAGACCTACGGTACAGACGTACGGTACGGTATTCCGCGTGAAATGACGATATTATTAATAATAATAATAATAATAATAGTAAAATTAATCGCGCACAAACTCGATTTTCTCGAAGAGACGAGCGCGAAAGAGCAAAAATTCTATCGCAAGAAACTTCTGCTCCGATTAACGCGTTCTTTCCGTAACGTGATTCGTTAAGAAGAATTATCGTTTTCCTGGACTAATTAGGACAATTATACGTGGTCGTTACGTCCAGCAAGCAACGTGTAACGTACCTACGGCTATTACGTCGAAGGCTCCCGTTAACAAACGATCGACGCAGATCGATCGAGATCGAAGAACTCGAAAGACTCGGAGATTCGCGTTGCTTGGCGTGAAAAGATATTAAACGAGCGAAGGACAGGCGAATCCTTGACGAGAGAAGCGCCTCGACGACCAGGCTGAATCGCTCACCGTGGAATTTTCTAGCGAAGGAAACCGTATTCGCGTAGCCTTGTCATCGAGCCGCGATGCGACGCGTCGATAGCGTTCCCTTGCGCTAACCCTCGACGTTCTAGCGCCAGAATAATATCGTGACCCTGTCGTCGACCAACTAACACGCGTTGCATTTTTCGCGTGTGGCGGGAACGCGTGAAATTCCGACGAGTTCCCCCGTTTTAACGAGTATGTAAATTATTTACTTATTTCTTAATTAACGAGCATGAACCCTTTCGTGCCATACGTAACGACCGCATTGTGCATTTTTATGCATATTCACGCTTTTATCATTACACCCAAGGAAATGGAACCTAAATAGCGTTTTCTTTCATCCTCTAAATATTATAACTTTATTCCGAGCGACTCGCCTATTCTTTCGTCCTGTATATTTTTGCACGTTTAAATCTCCCGCGAATGTATCAACATCCGCGATCTAATAATCGCAGAAACATCGGCAAAAGGAAGAAATAAACAGGTAAAACGTAGTACGTAATCGTTAGAGGTTAGAAACGAACGTCTCGTTCGACTCGGCACTTTATACGACAAAGAAAGTATCTTGCATCGTACGCGAGTAATTTACATTAAAAATCGGAGCTCCGTTGATTCTCTAATTACGGTACGTTAAGATAGGCCAACTCGTAAATAAAGTCGCGATACTTTTATCTTGTTTAATACTTATTCGATACTTTTATTACGAAGAATTTTCAAGAAAAAAGAAAAAAAAAAAGAAAGAAAGAAACGAAAGATAGAGAAAAAGAAAGAATCAGGACGAGTAGGAAAATTTCTAACGAAAGTGGATCGATCGTTGAAGCATTTTCACCCATTAGGCACGCGCGCATCAATGCCACAGATATCTCTCCCCACCGTGGTTCGACGGAAGGAAGAACCGAGGGACGATCGTTTATGCTGATTTCAAGTAGGCTGCGCGTTTCGCAAGCCTAATTCCACCAAGTGCCAGGAAGCGCGAGCGTTTGTCGCTTCCTAGGTACTACCCGCGCGAGATCTCGCGCAATTTTCCAATTTCCTCGAGCCCTACTACCTTCGTAGCCCAAACCTACGCTTCCATCTCGCGCTCTCCTTCGTCCGCTGACGATACTCGCCAGTCCACGCTCCGCCGCGCCGACTTGGTCGGTGGTCGTGTACGCAATTCCCTTAAACGAACTACACGGTTTCGATCTCATCCGCGCAAAACGAAAACCGGCCCTTTCGCGACGTTTTCCCTTGGGAGCGGCCGGAGGTAAAACGAAAGTTCCGCTCCGGCCAAGTTCGTTTCCGGCTGTCGTCGGACGAATCGTCGAAACTTTCGCGGGCCTAATTTCGCTAAGTGGCACAAGTGGCCGTATTCTGTTGCTGCTTCCTACGTTTACGTTTCCACGGCCGACAACGTCTCTAAATCTCGACGAAGCGAGCTGCGGTTTTCAACGTGGCGCGCCCGTTGTTTGCCGCGCTTCGCGCTGCGTTTCTCCGTTGAATTTTTACCCGTCTTTTCAATAACGTTCGTCCGCGTTTCGATGCTTATCGTTACGCCGTATACGATACACACACCGTATAATAGTATACGCTGACGATATAAAATAATTAGACTGTGAGAAGAGAGACGCTAATTACGAATTTTGCGATAACGATCGGACTCTGAGACTCACAGGGATCCTATCGCGATGAAACGAGACGAGTCGCTTCCTCGACGCGCAATTGATAAATCGTATCCTTTCGCTGGATGGCGTCGCTCACCGGTATCCTCGCAAAGGGGATGACAAGGGGGTTGCACACCCCTGCTGTCACGAAGACGCGGACGTCTATTAAAAAGCAGGACGTAGTCGAAATGACGTCTTACAGCAACAGGTGTGCCGCTCTAGCTGCTGTGGAAGGTTGCAGCTTGATTAATGTTTCGTTTATTGGATCTACCGGAATTTGTTGATCGAGCAAAGCGCGAGCGTCGAACGTTAGGCTCGGCGCGGGCGAACGATCGTTTCTCGTGCATTTTCGCAAGAGGCACGCGGCGGTGCCAGATATCGTCGGATCGTTGCAATCGCGTGTACGTTTAAAATATATGGGCGGAGCGTGACGAATCGAAGATCGACGCACGTACGAATATCGTAAGGAAATTTCGTACGTTACGATAAACGACTTTCGCGACTCGAGATTCCAGGTGTTTCCGTGCATGCGCGCAAGTGCCACTACTTTCAGCTTCGATCCAATCGATGCTCCGATCCGTAACTTGGCTGTTCGTCGAATCTTACGCCTATCCGAGAAAAGAACCCTGTTGGAAAACAAACGGTTCGCGTCGAGCGGCTCTTGTTCCAACGACTGGTTCGAACGAGCCGCGTAAACGCGCTATCGAGCAAGTTGAAACGACTTGTAACCGTTCGATCGCAAATAGCCGATCCTTCTATTTTTGATCGAAGGACCTAGCCGTCTCGACTACAGTCGCCTTATGTAAACGTGGCTTGAGCGGATCCCAGGATCGGCATGGGACGGGCAACGCTCTCCTCTCTCGCCATTTACGTTAGCCTCGCGATCTTACGTTCCGTGTTATTAATTCTCGATGTCAGCGGTGTGCGAGAAAACCGAGTGGCGAGTCACTCGATACGCGGCCTCGGCATTTCGCGAGACTCGTGGTGTCGATCCGCCGTCGCGACGAACGTGCGGATCGACTTCGACGCGCGTGTCTCTTTTTTTAATATATATACACAGTGACTCGCAAAAATACTCCGACACTTACCGTGGAAAATTTTCAAGAACATGCTACCTGCTTTATATAAGATATTTCGAAACTCTATTAACTCCTAACTTCTTCCAGTCTTCGTGCCGATATGATAAATGTTCTAGGACATCCGAGCGTGGATCTATCACGGACTCGTACAGTACGTGGTGTCTCCGTCTTAGTCTAAATTCATACGCATCAAATCGCATAAGCGTCTTAACGAGTCTAGTCGCTTTCGCGAATTCGTTATCGTTGCCCTGCAATCTCGACGTTGCTCGTCGACGGTATAAGCGACGTTTATTAACGAATAATATCGATAAAGTTATTACAAGAACGAGTAAGCGAAAGTCGGAACGTATCGAATAGATGGAACAAAAAGGGGACAAACGGTGGACGAAGTGGTCGGAAATCTTTTGTTTCGTCATCTGGATACCTTCGTGTCTCCTCTCTACGTACCTCTTGAATTACCTACGTTTGTATTATCCGTTGATAAAACATTGCCCAAAAATAACATCAAGATACTAGTGTAGAACTACGCGAACAAATCCATTAGAGGAACCGAGGTAAGACGTTCGCGAACGGGAACGTAAGTAAAATATTTAGTCGTTCGCTGGATTTTAATGGAAAACGAAGAAGAGCGACGGACCGTAAAGCGAAAGTTTCCGATGGAAAAATAGGACGCGTTCGTCCTTCTCGTTGTCTAGCGCTCGTTATCAACTGGCAAACGAGCTGTCAATACAGTGCGCTGCTATCTCTACGCGCTGCTCCTTTCTCTCTCTCTCTCTCTCTCTCTCTCTCTCCCTTGAACGTTCTTCCTCGCTTTCCATCACTGGCTGCCTTTGTGCAACGACTCGCGTTTACTCTAACCTTGTGCCTAATGACGCCTCGGCAGAGGGAGAACGTTTCTTCTCACAGTCTCGTGGCGTACACTGAATCACGTCATGACGTCTTACCTGCACCCGCTTCGTCGTAGCACACGTGGCTCGCGCGAACCACGTGTACGCGGATATCACCATCCGCCGCACGTTTTCACTTATGCTGAACGTGCAACGATAGATACGCCTATCGTGAACAACCATGCGACAGGCGATAGAAGACGAACGATCGTTTAAAACAATCGACTGTCTACGGTGTCACGCGTACGTCGCTGTTCGTAGGTCACCGAATACTTGGTCCTTTTGGGCAAAATGATCGTCAGAATTCGCACGCTTTCCGACAGTTTTCGTATATAAATCACGCCGCTCTAACGTTACGCGTAATAAATCAAATTAGAAAGATAAAAGATCGACAGGACAAATTCCGATGTTAATGGCAGCGGCGATATTTGAATATCAAATACGGGCAGCAGTATGTATAAGAAAAAAAAAAAAAAAAAAAAAAAACAGCAAGAAAGTATCGATAGGTACTGTGTCGCTTAATAGGTAATTTAAATTTATAATCTCTCGATCGGATAAAAAAGTAACGAGTGCCGTTCCTAATTATCGATACGTTACATCGTTGAAAAAAAAGAAAAAATACCGTTACATCCATCAGCTATCCGGTTGTCTATGAAAGGCGATATATACGGTTTACATCGAAATCACCAATTTTGCACGATATCGACTGCGCTCGATCGTATATGCACGATCGCGCACACTGGAAAGTACGTAAAAAGGCCGAGAAGCTATCGAAAGGAAAAAAAAAAACAAGAGAGAAACGGGTCAGTAACGTGTTACCACGCGACGCGAAGCGTGAATTAAACCTCTGCACTCGTCCAAGGCCATTTTTACATAATAGTTCGCGGCATCGCTGCGAACGTCACGAACGTCAGTGGCAAAAAGTGCAAACGCGTTTGCATAACCGGCGGCCTTCGCGGAGGCATTGTTTCGCGAACGGGCACGAACGAGGAAAAAAATCTCGTATAAATAAGGAAATCCTCGGACTCGATTCCGCAACGATCGAACTCGAACCAATTAACGAAACTATCGAGAAGACAGCCTGAATTCCGCGCGTAACATGCCGAAGCGACGAATCCAAACGACGGAGCAGGATAAATTTTACGTTGACTTTTCGATCGTGGTATCTGGAACGTTCTCAAGGCGGCCGATGATCGGCATTGTTGGCAACTTGAAAATTATGGTCACGGTTCCTTGGTTCCGCGTCGAGAGAAGGTCGACTCGGCGAAACCACTGTTTCATACACGCACTCGTCGTCGACGTGATAAAACAACCGACTCGAATCGCGTCGATCGCTAATCGATGGGTCGCGAACTTGAAGAGAGAATGGCGAAATTTCCCTTTACAAACTGATCGAATACGAAATCGCGGTAATACGTTGCATCTCGTCACTGTAAGATCCAGTAGAGACGTTCAACTTTTACGTGCGTTATTTATATATATTTACGTTAATACGACGAGGAACGAAGTACGCTAAAGGAAGAATCGTACAAGGAAAGTCTGCTTTATTTCTCTTCCGTAACTATAAAATCAACGGATTACGCATAGTAAAATATTTTATCACGCGTAAATTGAACTCGAGATAAGATAAAGTACACGAATGGAATGGAAACGAGATAGACCGTATCTATTGCACTCTGTATGCTTGCAAATCGGACTGTGCCGGGTTTCTATTTTATACGTAACTCGCGAACGCGTAAGAACTGAAAGCTTCGACACGGTGCGTCTCGAAATACCCCTTTTTTTTTTTTTTTTTTTTTTTTAAGCGATCTCTTTGAAATTTCTTTTCATATATGAGGAATAGACTCGCGGATTATTTGTCTGTCGTAAAAGAGCGTGGCGGTTCGAGAAAGGTTGCGAGCGAGACCCTGACCTAAACGGTACATTCGCGTCGACGCGAACAAACTCTCGAGCTCTTGGAAAAGAAGAAGACGAGGGCAATGGCGACCGAAACAAAAGGGAGGAGAAAGCTTTCGCGTGAAATTAAGGCGAAAGGGATTGGTAAATTATTCACAGACACCCTCTCTAGTCTCTGCAGCGAATGGAAGGTGAGAGAAACGGTGCGTAAAACCACCCTCGAGTTCTTAAGCCTCCTTTCCTTTTTCCCTCTCTTCCTTCTTTCCTTCCTTCCTTCCTTCCTTCCGTCCTTACTCGCTTCCTTCCTGTTTCGCCATTCGCGTTTCTTCTCCGCAATAGGCTGTTTTTTTCATCGCGTGTCTCTCACGAATCGAGTATAAATATGTAAATACAAGACCGCGAAACGCCTGTTGGCGGAACGGGTCCACCGTGTTCCTCGTGCAACGCGAGATAATAAATTATGATAATTTTTGGATATTAATTCGCGCAGGATACGGTCGAAACGGAAAGAAAAAAAGAGTGCCGGAACAAAGATAGCCGTGATAAAAGGTTCGGTTAATTTAGCCGCCTTTGTCATGCAGATTCTCCGGAAGAATGGCTAACAGTAGGAAACCGATCGCGCGAGCGCTACGGCGGCAGACCAGCTTCCACTTCCGCTATCCCCGATGACCTTTGCACTGGTACAAACGGTTCGCATCGAAATTTTGAAGGTAAAGAAATATCCGAGTTTCAGCCGCAGAACCGACGGATCTGTACTTCATCTGCTCGAAAGTCGACTTTGTTAGTTAAAGAGCAACGAAAAAAGCGCTGATTATTGCAATCTTTCGCGCGTCTGTTTGAAATTCACGCGAATATATGCGATTTTCTCGCGACACGCAGACTCACGCAAACGACTAATTTTCTTTTTCCGAGACGTTCGACGCTGATCGCTAGGGTTTTTATGGACTTGTAATAGAGTTGAAGTTTTGCAAAAATCCACAAATGACACGTACGTCGATTAAACGAAAATTAAAACAGCCAAAGTAAACTCTACGGCTTTTACTGCGTGATAAAAGAGAGAATCGGTACGTGAGATACCGAAGAGTATGAGAAAGGCAAGGACCACGACGCAACAAACGAAATAGAATAGACTTTTTTAGAGGATGAAACAACGATTTCCACGTAGACTCCGTTTCTTCGCTTCTGTCTACCAAAATACGAAATTGCGTACAAATGCACGGTCCAGTAATCGCCCAGCTACTCGAATAATAACGTTCGATTTATCGTCCGTACGTTGAAAAAGGAGCCACCAGTCGTGCGGATCTCTTTCCTCCGATCGATCGTCCATCGACGCTTCGAACGACTACGAAAACCACGCAACAAAGCGATACGTGAGCGGACGCGCAAAACCGGCAGAGATCGCGAGTCTTCGCTGAATTCGAGGAAAAGGAGTTCCGCTCGCGGAGAAACGGTAAGAAAAGGAGCCAGACGAATGCAGAGGAGTACGTATCCGCGACGACGTCGCGGCGATCATTCGCAATGAGCGTAGTCGGCACCGCAGCCTTTGTTTTCCCTGATGACTATGTATACTGTATACGATTGGCTAACAGTAAAACGACGAGCGACTGCGACGACGGAGACTCGTCTTCCGATCGGAAATGCCTAAAACGACTGACGTCGCGAATCGAAATGACGATAACGGTAAATCCCACGGTGACCAACCTGTTCGCGCCTGTACGCTTTTCACGGGAAAACGAATATCTTTTGGCCTGGCGATACGCTCGTCAATCGATGGGAACCGGTGGATATAAATAGACAATCGCGACGAGTGAATCACGATGAACGATGACTCGCCAACATATTGCCAATTTACCGGTGACTGTCGAAGACCTCTCGCGCGTTCGTCGATTAAGCGAATCGGTTTCTGTCCAAATTCCGCGCTCTGCTATTCGCTGCATATCCGACTGTCAAGGGTATGAACGAAAGCTTCCTAGAATCTAAAATATCGGTTTTCTTCTTTCTAAAAAGAAAATTTAACACTTGGCCGGCAATATGGTTTTTCGCTAACGCGATCGTCATTACGGGTGTTTTACGGGTGTTTCCCCCTACGGTTTTCGTTTCTTTGGGCTTTGTAAAAAGAAAAAGATCTGGAAACGTTCCGTGGTACTTGTTACGGCCCCTGATCTACTATGCAAGCGACACTTTGGCCGAACGTTTAAACTCTCTTGCGATAAAGATGAAAACTCGACGGCATGTTACGAAAAAACGAGAATCCGTTCGAAAGTACGCAGTTTCGTATCAAGCAAATATTAGAACCATTTACCGTAGGATTTCTCCGATAACACGATCTTTTATTACATATTACCGATATCGGCGACAAGATAATTTAAAGTTAAGGAAGTTCTGCGCACGCAAATGCTTCAATATAATTTGTATAATATAGGTTAGAAACTGAAACTCGGAGAACTGTTTCAATGCGTCAAAAATTGCACAGAGTACGTCGTCTCGAACGTTTGATGTATTTCCGCGTAATGCGCGTGCGTTCTGCGCGCTCGCGTGTCCACAAATTTCCCACAAGCGGTTACCATCGGTCGCACGTCGATACGTTTGATCGTAATTCAAACGACGACGACGACGTACGAATCGACGTAGACGCGATTCGTAATTTTATCGACCGACGACGATCCATAATCGTACGGAGGAAAAATTTGACAGTCGCTTCGCGTCAAAGTTCTTCTTACACGCCCATCTACAAAACCGGTTACCTAATCGAATTAAGACGTTGGGCGGAACAAGGAGCGCGGCAAAACGTAATTACTATCCTCGTGAACTTACCAACGCGTCGTGTCCTCCACGCGGCACAATCGACGACTGGAAAAAAAAAAGTTCACGGCGCACTGGCAGACGATCGACAAGGCACAAGGTGCACCCGGCCGTGTCGTTCGTCCGCGCTTTACAAACGAGAAGTCGTATCGCGTAGGCCGACATCTCGATTAACGACGTATCGTTGCGAGCGATCGTGCGTGCACACCGCGCCGTTGTATCTTGTCACCGTTCGCATGCAGGTAAGTCGCAGAGGGTCGCAGCTGACCCGGCCTGGCCGGCCTTAATCGTTATCGGTTGCTCGCAACCGGTAATTACAGGTGGCACCGGCCGAAACCACCTGTTACTAACGACGAGTTATAACCGCTGGTGTACGTACATGTACGTACGTCTATTCCGAGCGTACTAATTGTAAGTATGCCGTGACTTATGCATACCGATGCGCGTTCGGGCGACCAATTCGCGTTGACCTCCGTGGATGACTAAGGAAGAAAAATAATTGCTTTCCTGGCAAAATGTTTCGAGTAAATCGTCGGCGAAGAAATCGCTTTGTCTCGTGACACGCGCTTGTACAACTGAATCATCGTGAACCGATTATCGTCCTTCGTTGAGCTCTGTGTACGTTACGAACAGATCGGGTATACGCAACCAGCGACACGATAATTTGGACAACGATCGTTCGTCGGAGTATCGTTTCCCAACGATACGAGAAAACCTGATGATACGTCAGGCCAACCGATAGGCGGTGAAACAAGGAGGACGCGTTGCCGAAGCGCACAGTGAAAAATGTAGAGCAAACTACCCGTGCGTCCCGCGTGGACCGCGAGTCGATCCTCCTTTTATTCGCAACTTTGACTTTGTTATTCGCAAGCGAGCGTTGTTCAAGAGTTAGCGCAGTAAATAACGAATGGCAGGTTTTCCGCGATTAATGCACGGCACACGCGCGCTATTCAAAGTAAGACATCGCGTCGCGCTACGAGAAGCATACGCAACGACGCGATTTGTGGGCGTTAGCTCGACCTCCGATTAACTTCTGACGCCACGGACGAAATACTACGTACCTTGTCGCGAGATACGCGCGCGACCTTCGATTTACAAAAGTACCAGTACGAGAAGAACTTTGACGCGTCGAAGCTTAATTATCGCGAATCGCAACGATATCTAAAAAAAGAAAGGTTTGATCAATCCCTAAGAAGGAGGATACATTTTGACGTAGCTAATTCCTCGTTAGTGTCTCAAAGTGCGCTCAAAGTGCGCTCAAAGTGCGTCCCGATAACCGAGGAACGTGTCTGACGAAAGCCACGCCGCGACGTCGGAAATAAGAGAAACTCGCTCGAAGAACGATACGAGTGTAACTGCGTAAAAGTACGAAACGGTGGAAGCGACGAGTTCACGACTAAAAAATGCGGTGCATTTCTAAAAATTTGCCCGCGTTGCTACGGTCTTTTACTTGGCACGGCAACACGGCGATTGCAAAGAAATCGATCGATCGTTATTCCGCCGCAAAGACAAGCGCGTCGCCGCTATGCGAAATCGCTAATCGCGCGCATTTCCGCGCTGCGAACTTAGAAGTAAGCGGATAGACTCGTTGGTAGTAATTATCCAGAACGTTTCAAGCTCGGCCGCTCGATTTTGTAATGGAGTCCGGAGTCGAGCCGCGGCTGTCACGACACGCGAAACACGCCAAGCTGGGGCGTTGCCGACAATGCCGCCTGTGTATTAATTAAGTAACTGCGGTGACATCGTTGCAACTAATTGCCATTCTCGGTGGCCTCGCTCGCCGAGAATCTAGGATTTCCGACCGCTCCCGCGGTATCGAAGCGCGTCTCTCGCTAGAATCGGGTTATACCGGAAGCAAGAACACGTATTTTCTTTCGTTGAAACTCCACAGCTGAACAATCACGATGCTAACTGGGTCGTCTCTTAACTCTTAGACGCGAGTTAATTTTGGCTTCGTGCCTTCTATGAAATTACATTTGTTGAAACTCCATTGTTTGACGTAGTCCGGCAGATGCCAAGACACGGTCCAAGAAAGAAGAAAGAAGATCGCTGGATTCAACGCGTCGAGAACGTTAAGAACGTCATCGCGCGATGGTACGGACGAAGAAAGAAGAAGAAGAAGAAGAAGAAGAAAAAAAAACGATTCCGACCTAGGATACGAGCGACGATTACAAAATTAACGTTCGACGAGCAGCGACGTTTACCGATTATTATTCCTATTGTTGCTTACATTATTAGCCGCTATTATTCGTTACCAGTTATTCGTTGCAATTTCTTTTCTCGTACACCATTCCACGGTTCTTCGATCGAGTTCGGCGCTCCACCTGGTTGCTCGAATAACGCGACGAATCGATAAACTCTCCGTAAAGCGAAAATTGCGGAATCACCAGATGCCGCGGGAGGATTTCGTCGACACGGATCGAAAGATCGGATACAGTTACGTTATATACGTACGTAATCGACTAATCTCGTAGTCCTGCCATTCTGGAACGATGCGTCGTTTTTCGTTCCGCTTTGGCGATTGCTTTATGAATGCACGGCGAGGTAATCACGGAGCGTTGCACAGTTCGAGGGCGGGCGAGGATCGTTAAAACGTTGATCGAAGTAACCTTACGATCGAGGTGACCTTACGCGAGTTACATCGACGATATCGTCTCGCCCACCTAGATCGCCTCGTCTAACTACACCGCGCTTCTTCCTACCGCGCTTTTCTTCGAAGTAAAGCGCGCGTCGCTAAATCGAACGCGCGAAAATGCAACGAACTTCCGCTATATAATTTCCAAGCGCCTATCATTGTACGATAGGTAAACGACTTGCGTCGAAAACACCGCCGTCTTTCGATCTCGTTTGAAAGCTATCGACGATGAAAACGATTAAAAAGGAAACGCATCTCGATCGACCTATATTTCGCGCGTTGCACGCCGTTGTCCCTTAAATATCATTGTCTCGTCACAACGTTCTCCACCTACTTCGCTCGAGTCCCGGGCTAAATAGGTAGACGACGTCGAGCAGACGAATTAATTTCTAATTGGGGCGCGTTAAACAGGCCGCGTCGCGTACACGGAGTATTGTTCGAGTTCGATCGGCCCGCGCCAGGCCAGCGCTGCCCTCGTTCGCCCTCCCTTTTTTCCGTGGATCGCTCGCAGCCCGACATAAATCACCTTTCTTTCATCTTTCGCGTCATTAGTCTCGCTGACGTGGCGCTTATGTGCACGCTCCCACAAAGCCACCCCTGGTACGTGCTCGCGTGCCCTCGTTGACGTTACCGCGAGGGATGTGTCCCAAAAGCGAGCCACGATTCTTCTCCTAGCCTCCTTTGCCTGCGAGCGTCGCGCGTTTTCGCTCGAACGCGCTTCCACGCGCCAAACGTTGCATCGTTTCAGCGACTGCGGGAGAGCGTGGGTCGCGCGACGCCGAAGAAAGTCGAGAACGATTGGAAAGTTTGTCGATCCGAGGGATGATTCGCTCGAATTAGCGCTACACGCGAGCGTAGGTTAATTAGGTTAATCGTCGATTTATCAAACGATCGAGCGACAGGATCCTCGCAACACGCGTACGACCGATTAGACGCAACGAATCGCCCTCAACGAACGCAACGACTTGCACGGAGCAGGGTCTTTTTTGTGGCTGAACGACTTTTCGAGATCCGAGTCTCCGGGGGAAGATTCAGGCGATTCAGACGTCGGCGGAAATCGAGATCCATCGGCTCAAACTCCTTTCGTTTCTCGATTTTGTGCTCGAAGCACGCGGTTACGCGCGAACGTAAAAATATTTCGAAAGCGAGTACGCGCCTCGAGGGCGCGAAATTTATTCGCAAACTCCTGCACGTGCGTCGAATAAATTGAAAATCGATCGAGAAGGCGCAAAGGAATACGTAGAAATAAATATTAATAGCGAACGACACGGTCGTTGTTGCGCGAATCTCGCGTCGTCCGTAAAGGTACGCTCAACTTTTCTTCGCTCTCGCTCGTATTTCCTTCGTTTAAATATCTCACGCTACTGCCAAGTATCTGATATCATTCGTCGGTGACCCTCGTCGTAATCAACGTGCCAAGTAAGATTCCAACGTTCTCGGTAAATATGCAAAGCGTTCACCGACCGCGATCCGGCGTTGATAAAGTCTCGTTCCATTCAAAGAGAGATCGTAGGGCTTGGAAACGAAAGTTTCGTGGCCGGACGCAGTGGGCGTCGAGCATGGCGGTTCGTTAGAGTCACGAAAAAAACGCTGGCTAGTCGTTAACGTTTAAAGATCACCGGGGAAAGACACGATAGGTACGCTTTCGTCGATTTTCTCCTTTTCGTATCGCCGTACGGTTACGAACGAGAATGTTAGATGCGGCGTACGTTACAGCCGAAACGAATAATCGCTTCTTAGGCGCGAGGATGTAAGCTTTCGGCTTAAAAATAGCCGATGGGTCGTCGAAGCTCTGTGATAGCCAATGGACGAACGATAAACGTATTAACGTTCAACGCCACGAGGACGTTAAAGCAGAATTTCGGCAACACGATCGATCAACGGCACGGTGAATCTCAAAGCCGTGGAATACGGAAAATGTGGCTTATCGCGTTCTCGTGCGGCGGTCTCGGTCGGTTCGCGTCGTTCAGCAGCTACATCGATATCGACCGATTAAATCGAAAGGCGACAGAAAGAAGCGACGTCGCGGACGTTGTTTTTCAAATTTACCTCGAAGCTTGCTATCGTTTGTCACCCGCTTGCAATAAATATCCTCGTACAGAAGCAAGTGACTTGCTTCTTGAAAACCGAACGTTAATCTCGTGTCGTGTACTTACGCGACTAGAAAACTAAGAAATCGACCAGCGCGACCTCCGAAAGAAAGACCGGTTTGTTAGTTCGAAGCTGACTCTCTTCGATGAATCTACGCTGCCAAGTAGTCGTCTGGATCGTATGCCGAGGAAAGAATGTATTCCGATCGCGCGAGTAACGGGCCAACGCAACCGGAAGTAGGCAGCGGAGGCGCGTTACTTGAAATTAATTCCGTTTCCGCTCGTCGCAACGGCCAATTAACGCGAATCTTTTCTCGTCGAATCGTTACAGCAGAATCAAGAGGAAGCGGCTTCGAGCGGCGATATTCCGCGACATTCGTTACGCGTAGACGCTAATAGCGTTGTTTAGCGGCCGCTCGACTTATATTTATCGTGGAAAAGAAGGGAAGAGAAAGAGAGAAAAACTTTCCTGGCACGCGGTATACGTACGAGTTAATTCGAGGCGCGGAATAAATCGAGTCTTTAATAACTTCTTCCTCTTTGCAGAATCTCGGAAAATATATAGCGCCGGTAGACCGGTATAGCAAACGATTTACTCGTTTACGAGGCTATCCGTCTCGTATGTAAGTTTCTCAGGGATTAACTACACGCCCTTCGAAACCCTTCTTTTACGCGGGGAAACTCGTTTTCTTAATGGAATCGCAAACTGGTATCGCGAAGCTGGACGTTGACTCGGACTTCCATTTCGGACGCTTCGAATATAACGCACGTTCGTACGTAGCTGCGCCGCTTCTCGCCACTGCGGAGCCACGAAACTCTCCATTTTCGTACGGATACGTATCTTGGATAAAGACGCGATAAACTCTAATTGGAATTACCTGTTCTACAAAATCGAACAAGCGGTCCAACCTATAGAAACCATCCTTCTCGTAATTTCGTTTCGGCGTATTCTTGGTTCGAGTTTTGCATAATGAGTTATTCGGTAACCGTTGTGTTCCTTCCACAGCTGCGAAACAGAAACGAACCAGTTCTCTGCGAATATCGCGACGACTAACAACGCGCGTATATAATTTTATGATTCATCGTATCATTGCCGCGACTCTGTCGGATAATTCGCGCGAAACGTTAGATCGTTAGCTCGAACGTCGACCAACGCCGCAATTAATTAACCGTTTCCTCGATAACGTAAACTGCTGATTATACGCTGTACCAACGAGACCAAGATGTACGTATTCCGATACTCGGCGAACGTGGCTGCGCGTGTATTCCTATATTGTTTACGACAGATCGGAGGGTCTCTCTCCGATAGGTTGTCGACCGGCTCGTCCACGGACAGGGTTACGCAAGAACGGAGGGAAAATGGGTTGCATCGTCGGTGAGATTCACGAGGAACGAGGAAAGCTCGGTGATCCGTGGAGTTGGCTCGGTCTCCCCGAAGGCAGTGAGGTGTAGTCGGATAGAAGGTTGGCTGGACGGTGGCGCAAAAGCGTGGAAAACGGGTCGGAGGGAAGAAGGAAGAAGGAAGAAGGAAGAGAAGGGCACGGAGCGCAGGGGGCGAGAGATAGAGTGGCGGCGTGTGCGGAGGTGGAAAAGGGTCCTCGTGATATCTCGCTTCCGCACCCTTCCACGGACAAAGTAGCGCGCGTACCGCCTGAAGGGTGCTTCTCCTCCTTTTTTCACCTCTCTTCCTCCGCCTCTACCGCCGGGCCTCTCCGTCATCCTCTCCACGAAGCCGCCACCACCACCTTTCGCGTTCTCTTCCTTTCTTCGTGTCGCACCCCTCGCGTGCATCGTCCTTTCGTGACGATGACCTCGAGAGACGCCTCTCCATATCGCCATCCAGACCGCGGATCATCGAAAATTTCCGATCGTTCGCGACACTCTTTCGACGATGCAAGTATCCGATTCGAAGCAGCTACACCTCGGATGCGTTCGAGCGATAGACTAAACAACGGAGATTCTCTTTTCTACGACGAAGGACAATTCGACTCGAAGAGCCACCATCACCTGGTGCGTCGTAAAAGTAGATTCACCGCGTACGAGCCACCGAAGTTTCTTCGACGATCGCCAACGAATCGGCAACCCTCTCTCGGGTGTCTCGCCTTTTCTCCTCTCTTCGTAGTCGTTCGAAACGTTCTTCCCGATGACAAGAGAATTCGACTCGGAGAACTACCGTACCTACGGGGGTTGGACGAAACCACGGAGAAACACCTTCTACGTAGGTCGTGCACGTCGCGTATACGACGTACGGCATGTATTTCCATTGTTTCGTGCGACCGCTGTGAAATTTCGAAGGTAGATTCGTCCGTTCGAAGGAAATTTCGTCCGGAAGCCACCGAAACTTCCGTGGAAGCTGGCTGCTCGCGAAACTCTTTCGCGCGTCTCTCGCTCCTTTCCTCCACTCGTAGATTACGAAGGATTTCCAGTCGTTCGAGATATTCTTTTGGACGATGAAAGAATTCGACTCGAGGAACCGCCGCTCGGCTATATTCGAAAGGCAGATTTCGTCGTCTGTAAGCCACCGAAACTGCCCATGGAAGAGCGACTGGCTTAGGAACTCGAGGCGGGAAGCGAATCGAACATCGGCAGCGTTCCATCCAGCCCTCCCTGTCCCTCTTTTCGTTCCCAATCGTCTCTCCCTCTCTCTGCCCTATTTCCCTCTGTCTGAATCGTTCTCCCGCCCCTCCCCCTTCCCTCTCTTTCTCCCGCTTTCCCAGTTCGTATCCCCTCGCCCCGCCGTTTCCCTCCGTGTCTCGCACACGTACACCGGTACACGTACACACACGCAGCACCGGCAGCTCCTCTCTCGTCGAGAACCCCACAATACCGTGCTCGACCTGGTCGATACGTCTAGTACACCACCCCCCGAGCAACGTTCGCCCTCCTTCGTCCCGCTTCTCGTCCCGACCACCCGCCCCCCCCCCAAACTCGTCACGCCTGTTCTCGCGTGTACCAGAGCCGCCGACTAAATCGCGAACACGCGGACACCCGTTATCCTGCTTCCTCGAGAGAGACTTACTTTCATCCGCGCGCCCCGGCCGCGACCGCGGTGGAAAACCGCGCTCGCGTTAATTGACACACATTCGCCGCGTGTTTCGGGGCGCACGAAATCGATAGCTCGTTTCCGGCGCCCTTACACCCGTCGCGAAGCGCGCTCTTCCATTCGAACGCGGGAATCGCAGTGATTTGCCGGAGAGAATCTCGAGAATATTTGCAAGGGGAACGGTGGACATTTTCTGGAGGAAAATTTCGGCAATTTTCAGAGTGGTTTGAACGCGACGCGCGTTCTATTTCGAGCGAAATCCACCGGTTGGTTTCGACCGTCCTTCGTCTTCTTCTTCTTCTTCTTCTTCTTCTTCTTCGAACGAATCGAAGGGACGTAATATGGGAATTCGCCGATTCTCCGCGAATTATTCGATGGTTTCTCGTTCGTACAACGGTATAGGCGTTCGAACAACTGGACGATTCGAACGACAGGAGTTTACTTAATCGAGCATCGAGTAGAATTCCCTTCCTGTAAACGGAATTCGGACAGAGGCGGTTCCATCGTACCGTATAACGTGTATCGTAGTCGTCTGTAACATCGGCTGCGTTAAATTGCCTGTAATCGAACGAAACGACAGACAGAAACGACAGAAATTTTCCAGGGGGACCTTGAACCATCCGAGGATCTCGAAACGTCGTCGTTTTTCGAGCGAAAGCGTATCGGCCGCGCGATGCTCCAATTTCCGAGAAAACGGCTGATCCCAGGGAAATCGCGGTGACACGAACGTACGAGGAAAGAGCGCGAGCGCGGCGTCGTTCCAGCTTTTGGACATCGCTCGATCCGGATATAGGCCACGAGTAGACGCGAGAAGAAAGACCGGCCACGGAACATCGTCGACGAGATTGCACAAGAGCTTACCTCGAGAGCGAGGAGGAAACAGGCTCCTCGAGAAACGCCGATAAGGCTCTTTCCTTTCTCGCTGCTCTTTCTCGCGTTTCGCCGCCGGGCTCTTCTTCCGTCTCTCCGTGAAGAAACAGTCGGCCCCCCCCCCCCCCCTTTCGAGACCATCCGCCGTTTACCGAAGCGAAAAATCCGACGCGAGTTTCTTTCCTCGTTTCTGCCTCCATTGTTCGCGATCGACGAGCGTCTCCGATTATTTCATACTTCTTTTCAACGAAAGAAAAGATCGGCCGAGAGTAGTGGATCGACGTTTTTCACCCTTGCGACGAGAAAACGGAGAACGCGTCGCGGAGTTAATAACCCAACGATACGGAGGAGTTCGTCGAGCGAACAACTTTCCGGCCATTCGACCGCGAACAAGAAATAACAAGCTGTTCCGGTCTGAGAAGACGCGGCGTGTTTCGATCGGGTTAATTGGCCGGCCGAATCTCGCGGCCGGATTTTCTGAAGAAACAGCGTTTCGTCGAGTTGCTCAACGCGCGGAGGATAAGGAATCGCCTAGAAACGGTTGCCCGTCGACGAGAAACACGCGCTGCAAATATCGCGTCTTGTAGCAGGCTGGACGAAAGTACGTTTCGAGAGCTCCTTCGAAACAGCCTCGAGACGCAAACGTGGTCGGGATTTGGTACGTTTCGCGCGATCCGAATGTCGCCGAACGTAAACGCCGACGACGCTGTCGATAGAAACGGGAATAAGGTCGCGGCGTTCGAAGAGGCAATGCCAAGCCGGCCTCGTTCCCTAAGGTAGGGTCGAAGTTCGCGTCGAGGGGAGCTCGCGAATAGCCGGACATTATCCTAACGTTACGCGCGAGGCACGAAAGCTGGAACGAGGAGGCATTTACAGCGAGACGGTATTGGTTCGGTCGGTGCTTGGGCGTTCTTCATCGGTATTCCTGCTGGATCCCGGGAATCCAAGTTTTCTCGTTTTTCAGACTCGTTTCGGAAGCGGCGACGTGTCGTCGGCAGGCTGCCGTTACCGGGCAATATCGAGTAGGCCCAGGGAAAATAAAGTCGCGGTAGGTATTACCGCGCCGGGATCCCTTGAAATATGGAAATATCGCGACGGAGGGAGAGAGAGAGAGAGAGAGAGAGAGAGAGAGAGAGAGAGAGAGCCGCTTCCCACGACCTTCGTCCACCTCCTTCGGGGCGATACGCCACCTGACCCGCCGGCAAACTTTCTTCGTCCTTTCTCGATATTGGATTTGCAACGGGTAAACGCGGTGCCGGTGCACGGTGTCTCGGCTGCAGGTGCTAGCTGTACGAAGCTATTTCTTTGTGCTTATTGAAATCGAAGGAAGATCATAGGGGAAAGAGTATGATAAGCGTACATTTGACATGTTTGTGGTTGTGCGGGCACCGATCGTGCTTTTAATAGCGCGTTACGCCTTGTTCCGACGTTTCGTCGACATTCCAGTCCGCTTCTTAGGGACACACCTGAGCGAACCGGCAGCTTGGCGAACAAAGCGCCACGCGCTGAAACGTCGTATTAAAGCGATATCCGCGTCAACGTTTTACGAGCTGCTCCCTCGTAAATTATCGCGAACGGCGCGATGTTTTCTTCGATTCGCCGGTGTCTCTGACGCGAACGACGCTTTTATATTCTCCTCGCACGTCGAGGGAATCGCTTCGACAAGATGATCCATACGTGTGTCAATCGGCGCAGATTTTATAATCCGATCGATAATGTATTACAATATTACACAAACATATAATGTTTTACCTCGAGCACGCGCCATACGCTCCGCATCTACGATGTAAAAATAAATCAGGAATTTCGTCCGATTACCTAGGACTCGGGTTAATAAATAATAATAAAAAATAAAAACTGTTCTTCTCGGTCCTTCCCTCTAATAAAGACGCGTTCCAGAGACAGGGACCTAGTAAATTGTTTTTTTACGACTTTATTTATACAAGGGGTGGAGCGGCGGGCCATACGAGGCCGACGAGGGTCGGAACGAACCCGCAGTCGCCGCTATATTTCCAGGGGAAACGAACGTGGCCGACACGAATCGAACGCTATCGAGCCGTGCGGAAGGTACGCGTCGCGAAAGAGCTCGTGCTTTCCGCAAGCAGGGAAGAGGCCTCGTCTTTCCGCTTACGTGGCAAACTAGAAATTCCCTAGGATATCGTGCAAAAATAGTCGGCGCGACGGCACGGTCGGTTCGAGCGTTTCGTCGAAACGAGATTCGGTCCCGAAGAACGCGTTTCGTCGAAATCGGTTTTCCAGGGCGTCCTCCCGAGTACGATTGAGACGTATTGCGGTCGTTCCGCGATGCAAATAAGGGGCGCGGCAAAAAATTCCTGCAGCTATCTTAACTGCGATCTGATCGAGCTCCCTTCGCCCGCGAAACACAGTGTAACGAAACGTAAACGCAAACCGCTGTGCGAACAAACGACCGCACGGTCGCAGACGTTGGACGAACCGAGTAACTCGTGCCTGGACAACGCCAGCGTCTGCGCGAACTCAAATTTCTCGAAACGAGGCAAAGGAGACGAGATCTAAACGGACGTGGAATCCAAATCTTGTCGATACAATCGCGACGGTTGTACAGTCTCGTTACGGCGCCAATAATCGACACATAATCGACGACACCAGGCGCGAGAAGCGTTAAAACCTCTTCTACCGGTCGAAGGAAAACAAATTGCACTGCAACGTAAAAATGCAAATAGGTAGCGCGAGTAACGCGTACGCGAAAAATTACGATCGCGAACACGACGACGAATACTTTGTCGGGGAACAGAGGTCGAGATCCGTCGCGTAAAAACGAAGGATACTTTTTTCTACCTTCACGGCGAGAAAAGAAAATTTATTTGTTCGACGATGGTCGATCGATACGAAAATCGAGGATGGTTTTTCATACGAGCCCCGCAATTTGCATATCGTTCCGATAGACGAGCTGCGAACGCGATCATGAGAAAGCAATTAACGAGAAGAAGGTCGGTCCTCCTTTAATTTTGGCTCGCGTGCGTACGGGAAACGAAGCACGCCAGGAAGCGGCCGGTTTAGATAACATCTAGACGAGGAGAGGCCCCTAAGTACATCCCCTGAGTCGTTACATCCCATAAAACGTGCCCCCGCGCGCAATAACCGACACCGACCCTCCTTCTTTTATTCCCCGTGATTCCGTCGGGGTCCCTGCGTTCGTTCCGTGTCTACAAATCGCTCTCCGTCTTTCGTCTCCTCGACTAACGTCGCCTTCGCGTCATCCATCCAGCCGACGGCGCACAGCGATCGAGAACGACCGTCGTCGCGTTCGTCCAAAGTACGGTCGCCGCCTGTCAACGGGAGAGAATCATAACCTTATCCAGAGAGGAAAAAAAACACCAGAAAAATAACGTTGTAAAACAAGCGCGCCTTGGACTATCGATATACAGGGAACAACCTTTAAACGGAACGAATTTTTTTACCAACGGAACGACTATCCAGTATCTTTTATCACGAAGTCGTTTCATCTCGGAACAAACGCAACGTAAACTTAACCCGTGCCAAACGTGGAAACGCAATCGACTCGAACGCCAGGCTGTTTCTCGGCTTCTACAAAGCGGATCCGGATGAAACGTACTCTGTTTCTTCCCCGACAAGGACGCTAAGCTTATAGGACGGAGAGAATCTCGCGCGAGTACAAACGGACAAACGCAACCGGTCAGACGGCAGTTGGAAAAATTAGCTTCTCCGACAGCGGTAGCTTACGAAGCTGCGGATTGGTAACGCGCGAACCCTTTATTCCAAATATCGTTCAACGTTATTTTTAACGTAGCTACGAGGCAGTGCCTGTAAGTCGTACAGGTGTGGCGCAATTTATTTAGCGCTACACCGATGGAATCGTCGGTCGAAACGATCCAAGCCGTCCGACGCTTCGAAGAAAATACGTTACGTCATTTTTCGCGAACGTCCGCCGAATCGGCGCTCGCGTTAGCGAGCCTCGTACTCCTGCAGCTATCCGCGCGATACAGCGCGAATCGATAAAATTTCCACGAATCGTTTTATCCCACGTTGGCCCGTCTATTTTTCCGGCCGCGTGGCGCTCGGTTTTCCCTACAAAGCCGTTTCGCCGGCGGGGAAAATTGAATTTTCCTTCTCTTTGACGGGACCGGGCTTCCTCTCGACGCGGCAACGACGCGCTTTACGTGATTCGCAAACACCGCTGGTTTTCGCGTTTTTCCACCAACGGCAGCGTCGCGCTTCGATCAGGGTATACGCCGGGAAAGTAATTTACGAGAACGAGAAGGGGATCGTCGTGGAGTTTGACGCGCGTCCCGTACACCTTGACACGAGCAACGCGCATACATAAATCTTACCGGTTTCTTACCTGCCGTTTATCGACTCGCCCAATTACGAAATTACCCGGCGATTAATTGAAAACGATTAACCAGCTCGATATATTATCGAGTACCGGTGCAACGCGTCCACTCGACCGCGCAACCGACTCGTTTTTATCGCGACGGTAACATGCAACCGTTTTTTCCGCGCAACCGAGACGCGCTCGTTCGAAACGTGACTCGCAACGGAAGTTGGACGAGTCGAGAATTTCTTTGTTTGTTTATTCGGTTAACGGGTCGGCGCCCTACGTTACGAAACGAATCAAGAGAAGCGGCGGATCCGTTTCGCGAGATATTCGGATGTAAAGGTACAGGGCAGAAAAACGAGTACAGCGCGTTTCAACGATAAGTCAGTTTCGCTTATCGATCGACCCGCGCAAGAGATCGACTCGATCGGCCACGTTATGGGCGCGTAGCTGCGTGTTGCAGCGATCGGCTCGACGAATCCAAGATCGTTGTTGAAAAATCCAACGTGGGAAACGAGAGCGTCGGGTAATTGGTCGAAGCAGCGAGCGACGGCCTACTAGCCCGGTTATTTATCGTTTTGACAAGCAGCGAGTGTCGGCTATCGGTTGATTTTCCCCGAGCTAAGCTTCTCGAGCGAAGGGAACGCGATACAAAACGTAGGGATTCGGGTTGCGACGTTTAAATAAGCGAAACTCGGAGGGATTCGAAAGTTTGCGGAAACGTGGTTGAATCGACGCCAATAATGAAAATATTTTCCGTTTCGATAAACAAACGGTTCGCAGGGACGAAACCAGCCGTCCAAGCCATTTGCAGATTTTATTCTCTCGGCTATATTTACGCGACTCTGCGAGATGCGAAAACAGAGATTCGACGCTCCACGTTCTCACGGTAAAGAATCTTTGAAAAACGTTACGTCGTCCGCCGGGATAAAAAGCGATTTCGTTATCGACGTCGGTAAAAAAAACGTTCCGAGTTTCTCCGGATTTTCGAGTTGTTGAACTTTCTGTGTCGGTGAGATCCGTCGAAAAGAAGAAAAACGAAGAAACAAAACATCCCCATCGAAGAGCACGCCATCGCGCCGCTTCAAATTTCGCCGATACGATCTTCCGTCGAATTTGCATAACGCGAGCGGACTCGAATTTTCCCCTCGGAGGAGGACGGAGTTAATCGACTCGCGTTTGCGAGAACGTCGCCTTTGACAAGCAACGAGCAATCTCGATCCTTAGAAACCGACAGTGACAAGACCGAAGAATCGAACGGTGTCACAGGTGTTTTCGGAGAAACGAACACCGGATGCGTAAGAGAAGAAGGTGCCGATACGAGACACGCGATACTTGGACGGTTAGCGAATTACGGTATTCGACGTACCTATTCGGAGAATGATCTTTGCGGAGAGCCGAAAATTTGCGAGTGTCGGCGACGCCTGATTTCGATATCGCGCTCCTAGGCTACCGATTTGTCCGGTTTTATCGCCAGGTTTTCGGGACAAAAGAAAAAAAGAAAGAGGATATCGCAAATAAGTAGCGACGTTGAGCGTTTTAAATTTAACTTTCTCTGTAACGTTAAAAATGTAAATCCGACGCAAAATATCGTATGTCTACGTCGTACCGTGGCGTAACTGTACTCCTGCCGAAATTACTTCCTAAACGTAATTCATTGTTTATCGCGAATTTATATATATATAAACGTTTATTAATAATAATAACAATAATATCCATGTCGCGTTCCACGTAACGTTCCACGCAATCGTACAACTGTTTCGCGTAACTGTGCTCGACGAACGGCGCGGACGGAAGAACGAAAAGTTTTCAGGCAAAACTGTCACTCTGTATCGCACGTATCGAAAGAACGCGCCTCGGCCGACTTTATCGAACAGCCGTGAAAATTTTGCCAACGCGAGGGTCGTCGAACTTCGCCGAAGGTTCAAGAAGCGGCCGCCGAATATCGCCTTCTCGAAAGCGCGAGTAACCTTGAAAATCGACAGTGACAAGACCAAAGGATCGAACGGTGTCACAGGTGTTTCCGCAGAGACGGACGACACCGGATACGATAGGAGAAACGGATAAGGCGAGTTTTTATCGGCGGAATCTTCGATCCAACCTTCGATCGATCGACTGGCGCGCGCGAAACGCATCTTGGAAAGGAAGAAGGAGAGAGAGAAGGAGAAAAACAGCCTGGCGTTTCGAGCAATCTGCCGGGCTATTTATGGAAACGACGCACCAATTAAATTACTTTATTGTGCCGGACTGGTCGAGCATATCCGCCGGAGAAATAGGCATCGCTCGTTATCGTCACCGACCGCCACCAGTTACCAGTTATGCCAGCAGCCACATACTCCACAGACTTCTCGTGACATTTCCTCCAGCTGTTCGTGCGCCGCGAGATCCTCGCCGATAGATCGCCTCGTCGACGATCGAACCGCGATAATCGCGGAACTCGCGCCAGCTGCCTCGACGAATCGTCGACGGAAATTACATGGAATTTCATCGAGCCGTTTTCGACTAATAATTTCGATACGATACAGCGAGCTATCGGTGGACGCTACAAACGATCGTATAGTGGGCGAATATGGTTTGCGATCGTGCGGTTGTCCGTATGTACTGGAACGACGCTTCAGGAGCAAAAGGCCATCTTCTACGTCGTCGCGTAGTCTCGGCAACGGACGAATATCTCTTGCGAATAAAGTCGAACCCGTACGACCACGATAGTCGACGATATCGGCCGATTTTCCGATGTCGGCTTCTTGCGAAATTTCGCTTGCAACTAAAACTTTCTCCACCGTTGCACCGTTGGTCTTCGCGCGTTTCCCTTATCGTTTGGAAAATTGGTCGTCTCTTTGGCTCGATCGTTCGTTCGTTCGTTCGGTCTTTTAACGACTCTCCTCGATCCTTTTGGTAGCGTTTGCTTCTTCGGGGCGAGTAAAATCTATTTTCGTCAAGTTTAATCAGCGGTAGAAACACCGCTCCTCCACCGGTATTTTTGTAAAAAGAGTTTCCAAGCAAACGTATCCGTCGCTTATTTTTTCGTACACGCGATACCAAGCGTGAAAGGCTTGACGTATCTTAAGAATCGTTTCCTAGTTACTTCGCAGTCGCGAGGAAAATACAGCGAGCCAGTTAGACTAATTTCAACGCGGACACAACGCGTATAAAATAATAAAATACATTCAACTTACTTTCTACTCACGACTCGGCCCAATATGCTTTTCGCTTATTCTTCCACGTAAAATCACCACTCTCCGGTTGCATAACAAATTACCCGTACGATCGAACCGTTTATTTCGAAAGTGCCGCGAGTCGGCTTCCTTTTGTCTTAAATTATTTAAGCGTTGGCCGTTTCTATCGACCGTCTTCCATGCTCGTCTTGCTCTTGTCGCGTATCGCCTTCTTGCGAATGGCAATCTTTTCCCGTTTAATCGATAAATTAAACGAAATATCGTTGCGTTAGACCGTAAGAGACATACCTGTATCGCGTCGCATTCCAACGTTAATCCATCGAGTCATCCATCGAGAAGAGGAAACGCAAGGTAACAACAATACGTAATACGTTGTTCGATTTCACGTTCGCACTTTGGAAAACTATCCCGTTGAGTTAATAATACTTTAAACGCGATAATAATAACAATTCGATAAACGCAACGTAATAACTGACGCGTACGTTAGCGAATCGCGTTTAAACTTGTTCGTATCCGTGCGCGCGATATTATGTCAGACACGGCGGTTAGGATTACATTCGCTATCGTTTGTTTTTGATTATTGACGTCTCGGCTGCTTGGACAGGGTACGGGTTACAGGAAATGGACTTACGTCACTTTCCGGATAAACGACTATGCAATTACAATTACCAACGAGATTTTAATCGATCGAGACACCACGGATATCTTCGCGTTTTAATTAGAAACGGTTTACAACGAAAGAAAAGTTGGCGTTCGAGATAAACGGTCCCGATATTTTCCATCGTTCCAACGTCTCTCGTCCATCTGTCGATCTCTGTCCGCCCCGAAATTCCTCCTCGCGAATTCTAGCAAGCGCCAATCCATCCAGAGCACGACACGGAACAACGAAGACGCGTTAGCGTGGCGCGACCTTTGCCATTAAGGACGATCCCTATTCGAGGGCCACGCATTCCACCGACCACACTCGCGGCGATCAACGCGTTTATGCCGCGGCGGGTTATACACGACCCGGCAGATACAGCGATAATTCTTCTTCGAACGAGCGAGGGAGGATCGTCGTGGCGCGCGGCTCGTCCGCGCGTAATCTCGCTTGCGCGGTCGTTCGTGCACTTGCTCGCCTCCATAAAGAGAAAAGTCGAGCCTCTACCAGCCAAGAATATCTATTATGTAATAACGTCAGCGTTATCGTAGCTGTTCCCGATCAGTTGGCAGAAGGAAGTTCGAGAGACCGGGAAAAATTCCCAGCTCGCGCTCGTTCGATAAAGAACGCGCGATAACTAACTGGAAGAAGCTCGCTCCGCGATAACCCATCGGTCACCGACTTTCTATCGTAACCCTTCCCTCTTTCCTCGCGACCGAAACGGCGGAAGTTTATGCAAACGCGTATTTTTAGAGCAACGGATTAAACGAATGCCACCGTTGACGGAAATAAGTTAAGGCTATTAAATAGCCTGTCGACCGCAGCGGCGGCTACGAAAATCATTCGATACGTCGTACACGTTGCAACGTTTATACGTTCGGCTAATTAACCAAGCTTCGGTATGTTCGATCGCGCGCCGTTTCTCGCTACTTTCGCGCGACAGCGAGAGGAATTCGTGCCGCGAGAATCGGACGTAGGAGTCGCTGACTCGCGCTAAGAACGTGCTCTACCGGAACTTGGTAATTCCGTAGTCGTAGTCGTCGCAGCCGCTGTGCGTTATCGTCCGTGGTAATTAACCGGATCGGAGGCTTTTCGCGATTTCGACCGTTTGGCTCTTCTTTCTCGTCGGAGCGAACCGGCGACGTTTAAAGATCGACGGGAATGGAAGCGAAGCCGAACGACGCGCAAATAACAGCAAAACGAGGAGAATGGACTCGGTGGACGATCTAGAAACTCGCGTATGTCCACTGCGTATAGCATCCTTGTAAGCTCGTACGGCCTACTTGCGACAGGCGGTGATTCGAGTTCCTTGTAAATCCGCATCACGACGCATCGGCTCGCAATTTCGCTAATTTCGCTGCTAGGAAAGGTTTAGTCGCCGGAAGACGCGGTCGATCGCTAGGCAATTTCCTTCGTGTAACGTCGGATCGCGCGTAGTTTCGAGCAACGACGAATCGCGCGAATGGAAACTCGTTCGAGGGAATGACCGAAAGAGAAATAAAAGGGAAGACGAGGTGTCGTCGCGCGTGAAGCTATGTCAGAATTTCCTGTGTCACTCGGTCGTCTTACCGGACACCGTGATAAAGCTCGTCCGCCGATGAGATCTCGCCGGCAGGATGAATCGAAGACTCGGACCCTGCATCTCTCGAACGTCTTAACTCCGCTTCGTTCTGCCGTCACGTATTTCGAAACCCGTTTATTTTCGTTGTCCCGAGAGACGCTATCTCGACGAGACACGGTGCTCCAAAACGGTAAAAACACGAATTAGATTCAAACTCTTGATCCGCTCGAAGGCGGAGAAGATTTCTACCGCTAACCGCTGCAACTATAGACTACCAACAAGTTTTGGCACGCAGAGGAATCGCTGTAAATCATCTAGAACTTGTTCGACGCTTCACGAACCAAGAGGACGTCTGTTTTACAATCGCGACGTTTTCTCTCCGAGATCGTCGTACGTCGGTTTCTTGGACTTTTTTTTCTTTCTTTCCTTCTTTCTTTTATAGACAGCGATCGATGCCCGCCCTTGCCGTTTTCATCGTATCCCATACGGAGTAGAAATTACACGCGTTTCAAATTTCGATAATTTCAGCCAACGTTCACCGACCACCGACGAATCGTTCGAACAACTGAAGGCAGCGGCGCAAGTAAAACGTTCTTTGGGTCACTGTGCCACGCGATTTTAGAGACGCAGAATCTCGAGAAGCAAATATCTCGCAACGTTCCGCGATTTCTTCCAGATCTCGACGCTCGGCGAGCAAACAACTCGGCGCGCGGTGAAAACGTTTCTACGTCGAGCAAACGGTAAAGAAGCTTATCGCGAAAGGATATCTGAACAGGAGGAGAGGAGAGGAGAGGAGAGGAGCGGAGATACAGGAGCATTGTTGCTCGATTTCGAGCAATGTCGAGAGAAGAAGGCGATTCAACGTGCCTCTCGCAATCCCCGGCCTCTTTTCCGCCGCTTTCGACGGCAAGAGCGCGATTAAACGTCCTTATCGTCGATGGAATTTTTCCAGGACGCCGAATTCGATGTCCGTGCCGTTTCTCGAGCACACGAGCCGAGCCGAGCCCACTCCTCCGTCTCCTGCTCCCATCCGTCCTGCGCGCTTTTGTGCTTTCGCCTCCCTTCGTCGTCGGGACGAGACTTTATCTTCCCGCTTTCTCTTTCATTCGTTTTCGTTCTTCAATCTCGGGGCGGGTTTTCCCCGCGAAACCTCTCGGATACCTCGCGACGACAACGCAACGAAATTTCTCCCCTCGAGGAGCCAGAAGATCTTCGGTTCTTTCGCGAGTTTCGAGCGTCCGAACAGGCGGCAGGGGAAAATACACAAACTATACGAAACAATTATCGGAAAACGTTGCAAAACGTTTCGCTTTCCTTCCCGCGAGAACGAGGATCGAATCTGGCGAATGAAACGTTTGATAAAATTCCGATGTCCGAACGGCGTTTTCAAAACCGATCATTTTTATCGTATTCAAGCTAGGAAATTTGATTCGACCAAGAGACCGTCGGTCGAATCATCCGACTCGCCGCTAATTCGTTATAAATATTCATCGTTTTCGATCTCCTATATTTGTCGTCAAGCAGCGGGAAACGTCGATGAGAGGGAAATGCGTTCGCTGCAGATATTTGTCGCTTCTTCGCGTACCTCTAATTGGTCTGCGCACCTGCAAAATAACTGACTCGATATTTCGAATCGCCCTACTAGAAACGTCGTAACGCGACGGTTTAACGGCCGTGATATTGTTCCACGTGGATCGAGTAACGTTAAACGTAACGCGAAAATATATCGAAAGTTGAGTCTGTATCGTACCTCGCCCGCGGCAAACTCCAGATAAATCTGGCGGACGCGATTGTGCCGTTGGCCGTTGCGGAAAAGAGAGAGAACGAAGAAACGAAGGGATACTCGAAGAAGGGAGAAGCTGGGTCGTCGCTGAGATTAGTTGCCATAGAGCGGAGGCGGCGAGGGTAACAGGGCCCCTGCCTGATTAGACCGAGCTTTTAGGAAACCAGCAGCGACTAAGCTGCATCGGAACAGAAACTCTATTGATCTTAAAAATCGAATTAGACCCCCGTCGATAGCGATCCCCGGGCCAACGTATACTTATTAATTATACCGCGTGTCCGTACGCTGCTCGAGGCAACGCGAAAGTTCCCCTTCGCGTTTTACTTTATACAATTCTCGTTAACAACGGCCGGAGGTTCGACGATTCTGTCGTTACGGACATCGGATGGGGACGAATCGCTCGGGCTCGGACCGATCCCATGGGTCGAGAGGTAAAGAGACGCGACGATGTTACAGATTCGTTGAGTATTTACGTTGGAATTTAGGATAATTTATGTTCGCCGCTCGCGGCCAACCGACATACGAACGTGTCGCTCGAAAGGCTAGACGTTGATCGCGTAGCTGAGTAATAAGATGGAAGAATTAAAAGACAAGGGTAGTGTCGGTCGGTTTTGGCTTCCGACAGGTTGGAACGTTGCTTCTCTTTGAAAAGATACGGAGTAAAGCGAATTCTTACCGACCAGCTACGTCGATTTACAGCGGATAACGGCTTTCTGGAAACGTACGTACCTGAAAAATAATAACATTCGTTTAGTACTTATATATTTGATTTCGACCAGACGCGAATTGTCTCGTAATATGGTAAATTGCGTCAAGTGGCACGACGATCCTTTATCCATGGACGCAACTCGCGATTCCACCAGTTTTCGAATGGACGAATATATACGCGCGACGGAGGAACGACGGATAACAAGCGATAGACGATATTTCCCCAAAGACTGTCAAATTCTACAATTACCCGCTAACCGAATCGCGATAGAAAAAGTTTCGTCGCTGTCGTTAAACGGTTCGGTAAAGCGCGATCTCTCGGTTCCAGCTGTTCTGTCGCAAACCAGTTTTCCGCAAACTCTGCTTCGCTCGGCCGCCTTTTTCTCTTCCAACGAATCAACGATACGCGCTGGTCGAAAAATGGCGACAAACGCGAATCCCGAGAAATCACGAGCGACGATCGCTGAACGAAGAAAACCGGAACGGTTACGTCAAAGATGGAGAGCCGTCCTATGAAATCGATGGGGCGTGAAGGAAAGGCCGTGTCGTGGCCATCATCCGTATTATCTATACGGCACGTAATACGGTGTACATCGTTCCGGTTGAAACGAGGCTCGAAACGATCGTTCTCGAGGCGACACCGGTGTCAAAACGAATCGCCTCGATTCGATTCGATTCGATTCGATTCGATTCGATGGCAGACGGCTACGTACAAAGGTGCGCGCACGAACGGAGAGGCAGAAGGGAGAACCTGCCGGTTGCACGGTGGCAGGCAGCACCTGCGCGTTTCTCAGACCACTGACGAGGAAAACGTCAAAGTCACTTTCTTCGGGCTCGTGTAAACCGGGTGGCTGACTCGCTAGTCCGGAATCCAAGGCGCGACCGTTTACCAGACCGCGTGTACGCGCTCCGAGCCGACAGGAAAAAGGTGTCGCAGAGAACCCTTTCAACCGCTTTTTCTTGGTCAAAACGACACCGTAATCGTTGTTCCGTTCAGGGAAAAACTATAGCTACTTGCTTCGTCCGCGTTCTCCTTCGACTTTGTTTTACAAGCAGGTATTCCGTGCGAACGAGCGCCGCCTCGTTTAATTATTACTACCGCTCTTTTCATCGAAGAGTCTGTCACGAATTGCAGCCAGGCATCGCGAATTCCATCGTCCGCGTACTTTTCCCTCCTCGAGTCGTAATCCCAGCCTTCGTTTCCGAGTTCCGCACCGAGTTTCCAACGTATCGAACGACGAATGTCGCGAGTCGTAATTCTCCACGCTGCCGGATGTCGCGTCTTTCTTCCTGCGAATTACACGGATCCACGAATCTTCGATACACCGCGACGTTCCCATCGACGTTCCCATCGACGTTCCCATCGACGGTCGGCCTGTCGACATCGTCGGACTGCGGATTTTCATGCTATTACGCGATTCTTTCTCTCGTTGACGGCACCTACGCAAACGTCTGTTTCACCTACTAGACGTCGCAAAAGACAGTTGTCTTTCAACCTAACCGCCCATGTCCCTGTACGCCGATGCTTTTTAGATCTACAAGTTGCCAGCGAAGGCGTAAAAATGCTCGGCGCCGAGTTTCTGCGCTCTTTTACGTACTTACGTACTTTTACGATTACTTCCACGGCGCGTGCTGCGTCTAGCGTCGGCGGCGCTTTTCGTCGTTCGATGGGTACCCGGTGGATTTGCATTGAAAGGGACCGATCGAGATTTAAAGCGGCTTAACCTTTCGAGAAACATCGACGTATCTAAACCGCGAACGCGTTTCACGCTCGCCTTGCCGCCAACCATCGACTTGGACCGCATTGCGAATTGTAGATCGGGTCGTGAATATCGTCAACGACGGAGTCCTTGGAGAGGGGTGATCGTTTCAACGGCGATGCGCGTGTCGCGGACAAAATCTGAGAAAGGATCGCGATGTATGGTTAGGCGAGATAAAAGATTACGGGACGCGTGTCGCGAGAGAAAGCCGACGTCGGCGAATCCCTGGGACAAAGGGATCGTCGTGAGAAGTCGAGGGGAAAGGGACCGTCGATCGAACAAGGGATTTTATAGTCCCTAGCCATCGAATTACGCTCCCTCGTAATTTTTTTTAGCATCTTCCATCTTCTCCTCTTTTCTTCCTTTTTTTTTTCTTTTTGCTCAGATCGCATAGATACGTGCAACAGCCAAATTTATCAACGCTGATCTTATCAGGCCCGGTCGAACGACCGATTACAAAGTTTCATAATTTTCAATTAAATTACAATTAACGCGTTAATTGCTAAACCGTCTTAGCCGTGTCTTATATCTCGTCGATGCATCGCAGGTTTGCTCGTCTAGTCGTTTTGCCTTCGTATCGAGCAGTACGAGGGCGAAGAATATTTTACGTTCGCGTTGTAATCGTTTTTACACGGTGGAATTTTCGAAACCGGGCGTAGCGAGAGATTTCGACGTTCTCTAAAATCTCTCTTAGAGCCCTCTGTCGGGTTCGGCATTGGACGAAAAAAGAGCAAGCGCGCTGCGCTCGAGGTACAAAGGGAATTTCAAAATACCTACGTATATACGTATATACGCAAAGAACGTGAGAAATACGACGAAGAATAACGACTGAATAAAAAAGAAAGAAGGGAGATTAGCAACACGCACGAAACCGGTCGATCCTTGGATCGTCACGGCGATGTCAGGCGGCGGAAACGCTACGAGAAATCCCAGTTGGTTAATTGCAGAAGCGTCGAGGCGAAACGACGTTTCTGCCATCCATAACTCCAACGGCGCGCGTAATAACGAAAACGCGAGTCGTGACGGTCGTTTTTTCGCTCGCTATTTGCCACGATCGGAGAAAAGGTAACGCACCGAGGTAAAACGGCGCGGAACGAAGCGATCGTACGGCTGTATTTTGCTAATTAGATCGGTAATATCGTGCTCGGGGTACGGCGAACGAACGACGATCGTCGGTAAAAGTCGACGATCCGATGGCGCTTGTAACTAGACGAGAAGATACGAAATGAAAATTTCTTTCGCTTGCTGGACACGGTAGAGTCTGTCGAAGGTAATACGAAAGAAAGGTGGAAAGAGCAAATATGCATGGACCATAGAACAAATTACTTTCCTCGCGTTAAATTTCATTCGTTCGAGCAAGAATCAAGGGAATCGTCCGTTTGCTTTAATATCCGAGCATCTCGCATTTCTTCGCGTTATCGTCCCATTTCGCGACTGCAGAAATTTCGAGACGCGAAACGATCCGGTTAACCGGTCGATATCGAAATCGATTCGCGGTTCTCGGCGACGCGTATTAGGCTGTCCCGAAAGTTTCTTTCCTTCTGCGAGGAAACGATAGATGAACAATCTCTTTTCGATTTATGTTATTTTATCGAATCACGCACGATCCATTTTCTTCTACTTCTATTATCACGATGGTACACGATTCGACAAAAATAATAGAAAACGGAGAACGCGATGCGTCCGTTGTTTCCTTGCGAGACGAAAGAAACTTTTCGGACAACCTAATACATCGCTATCGCATCTTCCTTTCATCGGCCGTGCTTCCGCCGTTGCGAAACCGCGTTCGTTCTAAATAATCGATTAGATCCAACAAGTACACGCTCGCGTATACTCACGTTGCGCGTTCGCGCTTGTCACAAACGCCCGACTATCCGCGGTCTGTTCGCAATCTCGTAAATACAACTCTTAGGAGCGTGCGTTATTTCAACGAGCAAAGTGTCGAGAACCGACAGCGAGCAAACGATCGGAGGGTACGAAACGCGGAGAAACGGCAAGGAAATCGAAGGTTTGCGAAAAGTGGAGTAAACAAAAAAAGTGGTGGAAGGAGGCGTGGGCTGCGATCGCGGCACGCGATCGATGTATCGTACGAAGCGGCGATCTTCGATGTCAGCTGTTGGCACGTGCCGCGGCGAAAGAGAGGAAAAAACGGCGAGTGCCGCGTGTGCGTACGCTTACGCAAGAGCACGGCGGATGCAAGAAAAGGCCGAGAGGATACGGGAGCGAGCGAGCATCGGTGAAACGAGAGAGGAAAAGAGAGAGGAGGCGTGGCAGACGGCGTATCGCGCGACCACGTAACGCGTTACGCATAAAATGTGTTCGGCTCGTCGTTCAGCTGTCGAGAGGAAGGTTCGCCGGAGAACTCCACCGGAAGCTAGGAAAAATCCGCTCAGCGACGACTTCTCGGTCGAGGGACGTTTTCGATCGGCGCGGAATCTCCTCTGAACGTCTAGACGCGCGACGCCTCGACAAAGTATTTCCACGTTTATCGCCGACGTTCGAAACGTTTCGTACGACGCGCGAGTCCGTTGTCTCTTACGACAAACGTTCAAACACTTTCGCCGTACGATCGCTGTACGCCTGGTTTTTAGCCGCTTTCGTGGCACGACTCTCCGCGCGTAACAGTTTCGCCGAGTATGTACTCACAAAATGCGAGAAAAACTAGACTAAATTACGCGTGCGGTAACTATCGTAGAATAAAAACACGCGTCTCCTTCCTATACGCGTTTTATCCTTTTTTAAATTCTCCCCGCCAACGGAGAAGCCGTCGCAACACTTTCGTCGGATACCAACCCCCTTTCCGTTTCGAGCGTCGTTCTTTTTTTTTTTCGTTTTCTCCCGATCTGTACCATAGCGTCGTGCATGGGAGCCATCACGTGCGGCTCGTATTAAAACGGAAATGCTTTTATACTTCTCATAGCCGTTTCATCGATCCTCGCGTTTTCCGCCCCTCGTCTCCCGTGCCATGCACTACCAACCCCCTGAACTTGCTATTAGCGCGCGAGGAGCAAGGGCCACCAAACATATGCAAATAGAACGGATTATGCAAAACGGATCACTGCGGATAAGTGCGCTTTTTTTCCAGACCAACGACCGTTCACCCTCGTCCTACCTTGCCGCGACGTCGTCGTCGTCGATCGTTGGAAATTATCAAGTCAGACGTTTGCGCACGAGAAGGAGAAAACGAGCCGAACCGAGCGAACTTATATTCGCGAATCTACTTCTTTTCGTTTCCGATCCCATCTTCTAATTATTCTAGTAGATTAGAAATTATGGAAGAACTTTGTTCGCACGTACGAGCTAACGTTCAGCTTCGGATGTATTCCTTCGTCTATTCGGACGTAAGCTTCGATAATCAGCGTAACAATTAGTAAAGAAAAAAAAAAAGAGAAAAAGGAAGAAAGAAGGAAGGAGAATTACGATTAAGAACAAGATCGACGAACTCCAAGTTTTAATATAAAAATTTCCATCGACATTTTTGTTATGGCAACTGAGGGAAACGCTCGAACGAAGCCTGTGAAAACGTTCCAAGCTGAGGAGCCCGGTCGAAGCTTCGGGCTAATAATATGCGATAATCGTCGCACAAACAAGTGCCTCTTTTCCACAGGTAGGCAACAGGGAAGAGAAGCTGACCGCGGCGAAAGCATCGCGGGTCCACGAGTCTGCTCGTTCTTCGATCGGAAAAGCCGGTACACGAGCTACCACCGAGATCGTTATACCGGTTCGAGTATTTTCGTTGGACTCGAATCTTCGCGTCAACTGGTCGCATCGTATTCTTCCAACGATTCACGAACGCTGTTGGCGAATAACGCTCGCAAATATTTCGTGTTCTCGTTGCCCGCTTTACGATCGACGTCGCTATGTTTCGCGAACGTGTCTTCGAACGGTGCGCGAACGAATCGAAGACGGATTGATCGCGAGCTGTTCGCCAACGTCGACGAAGCTGCGTCTCGACGCTCGTAACTATTAATCCCTCGGATACAGAGAACGCGATCGCTCTTCTGTACCTTCTGCGGGGACGAAGACGATTTCCGCGCGCCGACGTAAGATTTTTTACGTGCTTCGATATTTTTGGATTACCCTCAGGGACGCGATCCGTACGACGCGTCGTACGAAATGCAGTTTCTTCGCATACGCTGACCTCCATACGTCGATAGGCCGTAGTTTGCGAGTCGGTGTGCGTTTGTTATGAAATCAGTGACACGCGACGAAACTGCGAGCGCTTCTCGCTCTGCGAATTGCCGCTTCGCAAATTCTTTGGATCGCGACCTCTGCTTTAGATCGTGCGCGTCCAGGGCGATTAGGCGCTTTCTCCTTTTCTTTTCTCCCTTCTTTTTTCTTTCTTACCGCGTACAAGTTTTATGCCAACTTTGACCGTTCCAACTTTACGCCCTTCGTTAGCTTCCGACACTGTCCTCAGCGACCGAGCTGCGAATAACGCGTGCGCAGACAGCGAGAAATATCGACGAATAAAAAAGGAGCCAAAGATACGTTCTCGATTTCTGAATGCTTTTCAAGTATAAAGACGATAACCATCGGGTCGTGCGGCGCAGGGAATCGCAACGGAGAACTGGTGTCAACGATTCAAAGGCAAGCGTAAAAGTAAACGCGACAGCACATGTCGATCGTAACCTAAATATAGAACGTGTTGCCTATAACGAGTCCATTATCACGTGTACTAGGTAGACCGTGAAACGGTTCCGAGACGTCGACGCTTTCGATGCCACGAACGGGACGAACAGTTTCTTCCGTGTCCCGTCTAACGTCACGGTTCGTCGCAGCAACGCGATTAATTGCAAGTACGCATACCGTGCGAACGCGAGACGACCGGACGAAGGAACAGGAGTCTTCGGGGACGTCGTATTCGTTGCCTTTTCGAACGCGAACTTAAACCAGATAGAACGTTGCGAGGAGTTACGTTCGATGCCTGAATCTGTATCGTAAAATCATCTGCAGCGCGCGCAAAGTCAAACAAAGGAAAACGTAACGGCGACAATACGTCCGAGTTACAGCGAACGTGAAAATCGACGGGAAGGAAGGCGACGAGACACGCGTGGGCGAAAAGAGAATTTACTTTCTCGTGGCAAATCGACGACCTTGTAATTACGATAACGAACGTATCTGGCTTCCATATAGCGCAACATTTCCGATGGAATAACCGCTTCCAACAACTTTGGGTTTGCTCGCTCTTCCACCGATGTCATAGCGCTAACCAACTATGGTGTACTTTCCTTGGCCCTGTTCCGTTAACCATTATTTTTCCATCTGTCCCGTTATTACGCATTCGTCGAGCCTGCGAGAAGACTCGGAAAGATATTCCTAGTTGAGCCTGGTTCGCGCGTCCGAGCAACGAATAGTAGGCCAGGCGAGGAGGGAGGGGCACGATCGGAGCAAAATTAGCTCTGATCTACGTCCCGTCGAACGAGAATACCCAACGCGACAAGAGCCAGCCGGAGACGTGGGAAGAGATTGCTTGGCAGGAGTGGGTACCCATTCATGTATCCCATGCATAGCCAATCAGCAGTCATTAAATTAGCCATCCCCTGCGGTGACATCATCTCCCGTCTCTCCCTTGATCGTCGTCTCACCCTTCGCCGTTTCTCCATCCACCCCGGCGCGCTGCACGTTCGACTGACAAAACCACCCTTTGCGTTTTCGCCTATAATCTAACCCTTTCGTTGCACCCTCGCCGTATCGAGAGAGATGCAGCGATACACGGGCCCCACGGCTCTACGTTCGCCGATTGCCAAATTTTATCGTTCGTAAGCGCAACACGCGGTCGCAGATTTGAAAAATTGAACGTCGTCGACGCAGGTACGCGGACGGATACGTTTCGTTTCGCCGGACGATGAGGATGATTTACGCCACTTTGATTCTCGATCGATCGATCGACGCGGAAATAATCGAAAAAGAAGAATTCGACCGGACTTTGCAACCTCGTTGACGCGCTTCCGAAGAAAATCTTCTTACCGCGCGATGATGGAGCTGGATAAACGACGGGAAAAATTCTCCTCCGCGAGAACTATTCCGTGTATTCTCGTCGATAGTCGTCCCTCTCGTAATTACGATCAAACATCTTCACTTTAGACCGCTACTTTCTCGAAGAATCGACGAACCCGAGAGAAAGCGCCAAACTATTCTTCTCTTCTCGCAAGTATAAAGCACGGTAAGTGGCGTGTAACGAGGACGAAAAAAAAAAAAAAATAGAGAACGGCCAACGGAGATCGGCGTAACCGGAGGAAGGGTCGTACACGCGTCCACGCCGCATGACGCATGACTCACGCGCGTTGCACGCGACCCCCATCGAGACCACGCGTTCGCATCGCGGACCGAGCTTCGCCGTAGATGGAACGCGCCAGGGATACGAAGATCCGGGGGACGAACGAAGCTGAAACGCGCTGTTGGAGGGAGAAGGATGGGACGAATCGACGAGAAAAACGAAATAAAGGGAGAGAAGAAGAGACGGATAGGAGAAAGGGATCGGGGCTCTAACGATGGTCCGCGGTAGCCCCCGTAGTAAGCAACCCCTTGAGGATCTCTCGATGCACGTAGCCCGATACGACGCAGTCTGGCTCGTCCAGTTACGAGCAACTCGTATCTCTTATCCGAGACGATGTGTAGAGGTTTTTATCCCGCCAGAGATACGGACGGAAGTAAGTTTACTTCGTCCAACTTGCTCGCTGTAAATTCTCGTATTTAACGACAATCGAGAAATTGATCGATACGAGAATTCCGGCTAGAACAGATTTAAGCTAGACGAACGAAAGAGACGACGACGACGACGAACGAGCAGCAGTTTTTTATGAAATTTTGAAACCGGTCGTTCGACCGGTCCTGGTGGAGTTAGGGTTAAGCGGACACCGCTGTATTTAGTATCTTTGAAAGTTGGAGCAAAGAGCGGCTAATCCCAAACAAGGTCCGGACGAACAAAAAAGAAAGAACAGCCGTGCCCCGTGGCTAGGACAAACACAATGGTGGACCGTAGGGCCATAGCGATTGCAATAATATCGATCAGAAGGGTAGGAACCCCCATGGTAGTTGCACGATTAATGTACCCCGCATCTGTTCCCGTATCCTGCTCGCCCGGTCTGGATACACCGCGTCGCGCACCACCCCTCGCAGGAGTATGCACGCGTGTATTGCATCGCGCAAACTTCGCTGCGTACGATTTACCAACGCGCGTCACGATTTTCCACGTACATCCTCGCGTTATTAAATTATCGGAATCGCGTGGACGAGCGTCTTTCGATCCCATCGGTTCGTTTCTCTATTTAACCGCGCGAACGTAATTCTGGCCCTCTGTTGCCAGTCGCCGACCACGACGACCACGACCATATCGCGGCTGACTTTCCAAGGTTTCGCTCGGCAAATCGAGGAAGACGTACGACCGTTGCTGGAACAATTTGCGAAAACCATAGAGCGCGGCTTTAATACCGACGAATTTATTGGTTGATTTCCCTCCGATTTCCGTGCTACTCGCACTTTGTTCGGCCTGCCCAGCTCTCTCGTAAATCGACGCGCTTGAAACAGACACCAGACACAAACGATCGTCGCGATTCTTTGCGAGAAGACGGAGAAATCGCGAGGTGAAAAAGCATCGTAACTAGGACGTACGTTCGCCTTGGATAAAATCAATTTTCTGCCATCGTCCCTCGCGAATAGGACGCTTTACATCGGACACGGTATTTCGTCGAAGCAACGTTTAATTCGATTTAATCTGTACGTGCAGCGACACCATCCGCCACGCGGAGAAACCGTCGATTCGATCGCGTCGCAGAGTGGATAAAAGTCGACACCTGTAGGTAGCTAACGAGTTGCGAGCTAACCGATACCATCGAGCCCTCGTCTACGTCTCAAAGAGACGGGAAGAAAGATCGTGGACGAATTCGAACGGACGAAGAGCAAAGGGTAGATGGAAGAAGGAAACGAACGAGGTCGAGCTGGTTGGTTCGTGCTCGACAAAGCCACCCGAAGTGGATATCCGCGCTACACAGATGCACGAGTTGGCACCCCACGGAGCGGAACGTCGGACCCCATTCATCCCTTAAGAGAGCGAGATAAGCCATCGAGTCGGGGCGAGCAAGGGCCGACGCGAGATCGACGTATAACGATGGGGAGCACCGATATTAAATCGCAGAATGACCAATCGTTCGATAGGGATAGGGATAGACTTCACGGATGGTTCACCTTTTCCCGAATCTCCTTTACGTTCTCGCGGATATTGGATTTCTATCCGATACCGTCGGCGCCCGCCGCCTCTCGTCTTATCCGCCGAGTACGGTAAAAACATCGACGCTCGAAGCTTGGCCTCGTACTCAAAAATTCTTAGATCGTGCAATCTTTCAATGCCCGGACTTGCGAATGGTCGAACGTCGAACGTTCTCCGTGGGTTTTCCACTCGCGCGTTTTCCATCTCCGCGCGTTGCTCGAGTCGCCGATTTGTCAAATTCTCAAACGATTCGAACCTGCGCTGTCCGTAGCTCGCGGACGTCCGAACGCTCGCGTTTCCAAACTCCGAGCGCGAACTTGCCCGAGTCCCGTTTAACGCAGACCCACAATTTCGAATTCAATCGGTCGCGCGATTATCCCGCGGATCATCTCCGGGGGAGGCAACAGCCTGAAATTCGAAGTTTTCGTGCCGGTACAATCGATCCGGGTACGCAGTTTCGATTAAAAGCGTTAACACCTATAACACGCGGCGCGTGATTTATCTCTGCGCCGACGTAAAATAACGTCGTAAAACATCGGAAAACAGAGTGTCAGCCGTTTTCGACGCAGTATCCCGCCGGTGTTCGCGCTGTAGCTGGGTGCAATTTAAGACGGGGATAAGACGGAGAGTGGGTTTGTGCCGTGTTTTTTGTCCGTCGCGGTCTGTCAGCGAGGCGCGAAATTAAAGGTGCGTGCACAGAATGCGAGTGGAGCGAGCGACGAGTCGGTAAGACGAACGAGAGAAATATAAGAGAGAGAGAGAGAGAGGAGGAGAGAAGGAGAGACCAGTTTGCAAGGTGCGCGAACCAGGTGTTGCTCCTCGATATCTCCATCTCCGTCTGCTCGCCCTCGTGTTACAACTTTGTACCTGTAATTTGACTGCTTGGAATCTTTGCCCGACACCGACGGCCGTCCGTTTTTATTAGCGGACGCGGATAAGTGAAAGATCGTCCTCTTCCGTAGCAATTACCAATCGAATTCTCGTTCTCGTTCTCGTTTTCCAGTATCGCCACTCCAAAGACAAAGGTGTCTCTTCCATTCTCGATGATCTACGATTTATTTCATCCAACGACTTGACAGCGACTCGCCTTCGTTCCTTTATCGCCTATTCGTATTGGCGTGAATCGGTCTACCGTTTTTCTTTTAACGCGTTGCATCGAACATCGCAGTTGGCAAAATACGCTCCGTATAGACGAAACACAGGACGCGTTACGTGTTTCTCCGTGTTCGACTTTGAAACAGCGTCCTGTCGATCAGTCGCGTAATCGTGGAAAATCGTAGAAACCGATGTCTTTGTTTCTAATCGATCGCGCGATTCTCTGAGAAAATCTTTACACCAAGGAGATATCGAGTCCCTTGAAAAGCGTGGATATCCTCGCGCGTTATCCGCATTCCGCCCTTCCTCTCCGCCTTTTCGTGCCCCAAAATTTCCTACAAACGCGAAAAGTCCACGTAGCATAACGTTGGTCGTTTCGAATTGTCGAATCTGCCGGACAATCAGCCTGCGCGCGTTCGCTACGCTCGTGCAACGAGAAAATTTTGCGGCTGGTTGTACGCGGAGGTCCATATCGAACGAGCTGTATCGATTAGTCGTGTCCAAAGGGCAGCCTCCTAGGGCAGAATACTTTCCAGGGCGAGGGTGGCTTTTTTCTCTCGTACGCGTCCACCGGGAAGCGTACGGCCGACTCGTTGCAACGAGGCGAGAGAGAGAGAGAGGAGAGAGAGAGAGAGAGAGAGAGAGAGAGGAACGATCGAACGAACGAACACGAAGGTTCGAACGAAGAGCAGAAGAGACGGAAGAACGGAGAAAGGGGGTCGGTGACAAGGACGGCGGAGCGGAGAGGTCGAAGGAGATATCGGCGTACACACCCCGAGCTCGCCGGACCGTTCTACCGTGACGCAATTTTCTATGCACCCTGGCCACGTTCTTGGAAGATCAAACGGCCGGCAGGTCCATTTTAGCGGTTCATGGCCAAACGTCCATTAATGAAATTTCACGTCCACGTTGATCGATACGGCAATCTCGGGATGGACCGGAAGAATTTCCAGCAACCCTTTCGAATTCTTTGGCCGTGACGCCGTGACCGTTTATCGACACGGTTATTATCCCTCTTCTCGACGAATCGTTTCGATCGAAATAAATCCAAGCGAGATGCTCCTTTATCATCAACTGCGTTACTCCAACAACAATCTACTTGACTTTGATTCTTTTTAAGCGCTCCCTTTACGACGCAAACGCGGGACAAGCGGGGATTTTTGGAAATACGAACACCAGAGGGGTGTGAAAAGGGGTAAAAACGATCGTTTGCGAGGGATACCCTTGCCCAACCAGTTGCTAAAGTTCGGCAAGCGACACGCGTTTCAGTTTTTTCTCGAAATTCAAATCTTAATGGGCTAGGGGAGCAAGTGGGCTTCTCAAAGGATTAACGCGTCCCTGTACTCGCTACGGTCGGAGACGTGAAATACGGCGTAGCAACTTGTTAAAAATAATCAAACGCGCGTTTCGGCGTTCCTCGAAACTCGATCCCTACGGGGCTGATAAAGCGATACGTTCTCTTCTCAAAGGATAACAAGCGCGTCTCTCATATCCACCGAAGCTGGAGATTTGTGTTCCGGCAAGCAAACACCTCGCTGAGAATAAATAAACGCGCGTTTGAGCGTTTTTCGAAATTCGAAAAGGTGTCCAAACAAATGGTAATAAACGTAAAATCGCGGGCGGACAGCTAATCGTATTGCGCGGTTGCCGCGAGCGTATCCGCAATTGTCGGCGGAATATTTGTACCCGCTTCGAAGAGACTGCGATCTTAGAGCGTAAAGGAGACTGGAACGTTTTTCCTTTCGAGATTCTGCCGTTAGTTCGTCGCTCTTTTGGAAGATTAAAATGGCTAGCGACGCGGTGCCGCAACGGATGCGATAAAAAAGCAGGAAATAAGGAAGGGAAGCAAGGAATCGGAAAGCGATTCCGTATGTTCAAAACGCGAGATCGCGTTCTCCGAACGTATCGCGAAGGAACTGCAACGAATTAAACGACAAAGTCGTAGTCTCGTTTTCGTAGAACGTTTGTTCCGTCTTCGTCGGACGACGAATCGGTACATGGACAATCCTTACAGTAACATCGATCCCATCGTGTTGCGAGGCTTCCGACTACAGGAAAATTTATAATATTACGTAAAAAGTTCGAAAAATTCGACGAGCTTCGTTTTTATTGCGAGCCAATTGTGTGTGTATATATATATATATAGATATATATATAGATAGATAGATAGAAAGAGAGAAAGAGAGAGAGATAAAGAGTCGGACGCGCTAGATATAGATTGAAATTTCACGAAACAAAAGAAACCTCTTTCTATTGATCGAGCTCGAGGGAAATGGACTTCGATCGGCGAGAATGTCAGAGGTCGCGGCGTGGAACGTACCGCGCGGAGAGTCGAGCGCGGCGAGACTCGATTTCCAACAAAATTCGAGGTAAGAGCAGCGCGACGAAAAGAAAAAAGCGAGGATCGAGCTGGAAGGAAAAAGAGGAACGAAGAGACGCGAGGCCGTGACGTGGTTAGCAATTACGCTACCGAACGTTGCTGGATGCGAAACCGATCGACGGAAGAGCCTTCCGGGCAGAATTACAAAATTCCACGGGGCTGGACTTTCCGAAGACAGAGGGCCGAAGAGAACGCAACGTTCGAAGCGTAAAAACGCTTTGAAGAATCGACCGGTGCCGCTACCTTCGGCGTACAAGGCTTCTTTAACGTTTACGTTCTTACGACACTCGCAACTTGAAATCGTCGTCGTTGTCGATCCTTGCCGCGGTTCTCGAATTTCTACGTGCCAAATATTTCTATGTCCTGCGCGCGCGCCTTCTCGTTTCCACGAACAAGACAGGTTTTCGACGCTCGAAGAGAAACTTGGTTCTGAAATCGAAACGAGAAATCACGTACGTATACAGCGAGCCACGACGCGCGTTTAAACAATCACCGCGGACGACTTGCGCGTACTATACGCGCCACGTAAAACATTCGGAAATTTCATTAGCGGTGTGCCGTTCGAGCGTTTTCCAAATGTTTGCAACGACGACAGCGATAAAAGTTAAACGCTACGAAATTCAGAACGCAAAGGATTAAAGTCTCGCGGGGAGTCTTTTTTGTTCCACCGGTGAATTCTCCAATTCGTTTCGATACAACTGCGACACAAGCTATCTCCATTTTTCCAGTTAATTTTTCCCGTCGTTCCCTATTTGTCTCGAAATATCGCGCCAGCTGTTTTCCCAATTTTCAACGAGCGAGCTTTTCCTCTCTCTCTCTCTCTCTCTCCCTCTCTCCCCTCCCTCCCTCTCTCTCTCTCTCTCTCTTCGACGATCGACGAAAGAAGGAAAAGTTCCCTGACCAACGAAGCCGTGCCGGATGTTGCAATTTCATTAGAGCCGACCAGCTGGCACGTCGAATGGCAGATAATGGTTCATAAAGAAGAGCCGTTATCGTCGTGCGGCGATCTCGCGGTTGAAAAATCCAACGTTGCAAAACAGCACGAGAACGTTCGTGCTCTCGATCGTCGCTGTTTCCACGACGTTTCCAGCGAAAGCGGCGTACCTGGCGTTCGTTTCGAACAAAAAGGAACTCAAAACCCTTAAATCGAAATCGACGAATAATTTTCAGGGCGAGCAACGCGCTTTACGTTTATTTCGAACGATCGCTTGAAATTTTTAACCGCGGTTGGCTCGTCATTCTGCCTTCGATGTATCTCGGATATACAAATTCTTCCTCGCTCGCGAATACCCTATTTCTTAACGCGTTGTTTAACTTTGGTTACGAATAAATTACGTCGTGCCACGAGATCGCGGGCTATACGCGAGAAACTCGACTATAAATATCGTGGAGCGGCTTTACGAGTATCGTGGAAAATTCATCAACGTTCGCCGGTCTAACGATCACGCGTTCGTGAGTTATTTTATCACACCTACTACGAATCTTCAGAGTCAAATTTATTCGGAAACGACGCTTCGCGTTCCGTGTATTCCACTTACAGCGCCAGTCATAAGTATCGTAATAAATTATAAATACCCGAAGAAAATGCGACATCCGATACGTACTAAGTCGTTCTTCGTTGCTCGTATTTTCAGGTTATTTTATCGTAAATCTGTTACCCTGTCGCGTCGCGCGTATCTCGCAATATGAAATATCAAGCGAAACAAAATTCGCTACGCGTAACGAACGGATATCTCGATACACGTTTACGACCGATAGCGAGTTTCGCGCAAATTCAACTTCTTTCAATTTACAGCGTCTGGCACGTAGAAAGGAGACGAGAGACGACGTCGCATCCTCCGGAAGCCACCGGACTACGCAGAATCGTTTTTCCGTCTCTTCTAAAATTGCACCGCGAGTCGAACGATTCGCCGCGAGTCTCGCCTCTTCAAACCGAGTTATACTCGGCGATTTCAAGCGATTTCGGAATAATGCAGCTGCCGGATGAAATTTTAACGAACCGAGATTGACACGCGACCCATTTACAACCCGCTGTATTCCGACCGCGCGAAATAGAACGCTTTACCAGCGAACCACGACTCTTCGCAACACCTTTTCGCGACGATCCAGAAAACTTGGAGAATCCGGGTCGCATGGGACCTGGCCTATCCGACGAAACATCGCCTTTTTCTCGTCTTTCTTTTAGCCATTTGCCATTGGTGCGCGAGTCTCCGTTGCATCTCCGATCCACGGTGACAAATGGATAAATCATTCTTTTTTTTTTTTTTTTTCAAATTGTAACTTGCAACTTGCACACCAATAATATTCTTCTTTGTCGTATCGTCTCCGTTGGGTCCATGGGTCAGGGGTAAGAGCGATCCACATCGATGGGTCGCGCACTTCGACTCTCGCAAATTTATCGTTCGTTCGAATAATCTGAAAAAAGATTTCGCTCCACGGACGGGACTCGCTTATCTTTTATCGGGAGGGAAAAATTGTCTCTCTTCTCGGCGAGCGGCGCTTGTTTATCCCACCATCGATCCCAACAATTTCCGAAATTTCGGTTGCAGAACCGAGGGTCGAGAAGACGACGCCGCAGTCCCGTCTGGGGAAGGGAACGCGAACGTGATAAAGAGACCCCCGCGAACGGGGTGTGTCTGCGGTTGGAAATTAGTAACGGTGGCAGGGAATAGCGGGATGCGGACGAAACGAAGAGAAAAAGGAAAACACGGTCTTTGCAAATGTAGCGAGACGAGCAACGGCTGCTTCTACGAAGAACAGCCAACCAACGATTTCGTCTCTTGTTCCCCGAAGCGGATAGGTCGTATCGCGAGCGGAGCAGATCGAAAAGAGGGCTTTGAGGGGCAGGAGGGGGAGAATAAAAAACCAGGGGTTAAAGCGCGAGAAAGAAGCAACGGAAGAGAAAAGCCGCGACAAGGAACAAAGAAGGCTGCACACGGTGACCCGAAAACTAACTGCTTTGGCACGAGAACCTCGTTTGATCCAGAAAATCGTGGAAAATCCCCCCCCCCCCCAAATTCGATTCACGCGAGTCAAGTTACGATCGGAGAAGTTGCGTCGATTCGACGCGCGGAACGTTTTCTTTCGTAAGGAACGACCAACAACGGTGACTTCGTTCCGCGAATGTGCACTCGGATCGACGAAGTTTCGCCGTGGACAAAAAGTGGCGTTTAATAAGAGCTCGTAGTAATCGAAACGCCGAACGCGCGTAGTTGGAAACGTTTGGAATAAGAAACGGGAAAATCGATAATTTTTCATTTAGGTCGATCCGCACGAACGACGATACAGCATCGAGGAGTCGAGCCAAGTTTAGTAAACGTGCCGGACAAGGCTAGGAACTTGTGCCAGGAGAAACGAAAGTTGGCTGAAGAAAACGAATCAGATCGAATACATCGAGGAAGAAAAGCTATCGGGTCGTCGAATAAGTTCGCTCGTTTCTATTACGTGCAGCCTTTCCAGCGGCATTCTCGTTCTCTTTAAATACCGATCGACCGCTGCTTCGGGAATATCTCGGAGGCGTCTTGAATCGGCCAGCCCTTTGTTTCGTTCAACGGATCGCCAATTTTACCTACATCCGCGTAAAACGGACGGTGAAAGAACATCCTCGACATCGACGTTTCTCCCATAATAAAAAGCAATCCCGATCGCGCGAGAGTTCGACGTTTCCACGTTCGTAAAACGGATCGCGACGACGACGAGACGGCACGAAAATCGAATAATAATGCTTGATCGATTATCGCGCGATTGGCGCAACGAATACAGCGGTGTACGAACGCTTTTCACAGCCGCGGTATATATTATAAATCGCGTCACGAAGCTCATTGAACGAGCGAGGTAATAAAAAGAGCGTCAGTTACCCGAGGCTCTTTCGAAACGTCGATAAATTAAATTTATAATTGATTCGCCCTAATACACCGACACACCCACCGTAACTTCTCTGCTTATCTCGTGGCTCTCGGCCTCACTCTCCTTCCCCTTTTTCCAGCCTGCTTTCCCGTTTAAGCGTCTAAAGCATGGAATCGCATGATTTATTCGTGAACGCGTACATAATACGGCCGCTCGCAGCGTGTTGCGGCCACGGTTTCTCGTGTTTCTTCGAGGGTATTTAAAATCCTTTGGTGGCGGTAGCGAGGAGAAGAGGAGGAGGCAAAGGGCCCAGAAAAGAGGCGTTCCTAAATGACGAAACCAGTTTTAGGGAGCGTAAGAGCGGTAGGGCCGGGAGCCCGATGCTACGATCCGTCGGTGGTTTTCTTTTGCTTTGTAAACCACACCGTGCTCTTCCAGGTCATGGTGTTCCAGCGATCTTTACGAACGCCAACCCTTTCAGTGCTTCCCGTCTTCTTTTCTTACCCTTTGCCCAGCTTCGTCGTCGAACGTGGCATTTTCGCGAAGCGGTCTTTCACCGCGACCGTTTCGCGCTTCGCACCGCCTCGCGATCCAATTACCAAAGAATTCGTTTCGTCGCTCTTCCCTTCTACGCGTCTCCGAATACGAGTCACGAATAACGATCGATGTTCGGACCTCGGCTTTCCAACTGCTGTTCGAAGCTTTTCCAGACCGACGCTCGATACCGCCGAGTTACAAACACCAAAATAATTGCAAAGACCTTACCGAATATCCGTCGCAAGATACTCCGTATCCGCGCATTGTACGCGTACGCATACCGCCGACGTACACGTATACGCGTTCGTTAGTTACGTTCGAAGCACGTTTACAACTTACGACGAACGACGCGTTCGATCGCTCCGCATCGAAGATGAAATTTCAAGATATCGAGAAGCGACGAATCGCTCTACCTTTCTCTGTACAGGTTCCAGGCGATTGGAAGCGTTTCAGATCCATCACTGCGTACAGCACAAAGGCACGGGAGAGGGAAGAAAACCGGGCGTCGATGCGGAGCTGTCGACGCGAACGCGTACGATTATTTTTCCCCGCTGGTGAAAAGGAGCGAGAGCGGCGAGCGGCGAGCGTGTGGCGGACCGTGACGAAATCGTTAAATCATAATAAGCCCGGCTGTCGGTCGGCATTCGCGCGTGACTTGTCCGTACGATTATTAATTGTTATCGTTGAATTTTCCCGCAACCTTCCACGCCTCGAATTTCCGGCCCGATTCGCGCTCAGCTTTCGCAAATATCAACGCGAGGCCGGACCGATCGGCGCGCGATTCGCCTCCGAACGAACGTATCGACACCTGCGCGCGATCGATAACGTTGTACGCCTCTTTTCTTCCGATGCCGGCCTCTCCGCTCTGTCTTTCGCAACCAGAGGCTGACTGGCGGCTTCGTTTCGCGATATCCGTGAACCCATTAGACGTCGGCCGCGTTCTCACGATCCAACAGCTGGGAAAACGAATCCGAGGAATCCGATCGAAAGATCAACCTACAGACCCGGTCACGAGGCGTAAGACGTTCGATTAGGACGAGCGCGATTAACGACAGAAAATCGTACACGATAAATTCTGCAATGGCGATCGGCGGTTCTCGATTCGCGTCTCGATAAGTCGTTGTCTCGTCGTTCCTATTCCACGGTACGGAGTACGCGTATCCGTTTATTTGGAAGGAAATCTGCTCCCTTAGAACTCCACAAGGTTCTCGACGAGCGATCGACGGGTACTTTGGATTCGCGTTTAGAGGCGAGTCTCGGGCGACGAGAGATAATTCGGACGTGGTCGCCGGTAAACCGAAGACGAGGAACCGTCGCCGACAGACGACAGATTCGTGCCGCTTTCGGTCTCGATCGTGTTTCCGCCCGACGTTTCGTCAACGTTCCACTTCCGGACTCGCAGGAACCTTCGGTCTCGTAGAAATTTCAGTTACGCGAAAAACGATCCGTCTGTTTCCGCGCGAAGAATAAACGCGACAGGTCGTCCATCGTCGATCCGCTCTGTACGTACAAACTCGTTGAAAGAGTTTGAGAACAGCGAAATACGCGCTACGTAGGTAGGAAAATACCGATAGCGTAGAGCGACAAAGTTCACGGAAGACCGTAAGTCTTTGTATCGATGTGAAAAGGGATGGAATCGCGCGTTACGCGGAGATTACGCGAACGTTCGCTAATGCAGTTAGTTGGTTATACGCGATGAAAAAGAGAGAAACGCGATGGAAAATGGGTTAACGCAATCTCGTGGAAGGTCTGGCGATAATGAACGCAACGGTGTACCGACTTCCTTGAGATTCGCATCGACGTCCGTAGCGACGTTCGAGGTTGCGCCGACTCCGCTCTTCCTCCCATCCGTTGCAACCTCGTAGAACGACGATCGTTCGATAAACGTATTTTAAACGCGCTCGGTCAGCAGCCACGATAAATCCTCCTTGTTCTTCCGAACGATAATTAGGCCACCGATCTTTACGCGAATCTACCGTCTATCGATCAATTTTGCGAACAGCGCTTAAAGAGAGAAACGCGGAATTAAATCCTCGCAACTCGATGATAAATTACCGCTTCTCCGAGAACTGTGTTACGACCGAACGGGCGCGCTCGATATCGTTAAAGCAACACGCGCGTATCTCTGTACGATCAGCTAGTTCAGCGACGACTCGAGAACGACGTACGCGTCTCCGATCGAAAGGTTGGAACGGATAACGCGATATCTGCTACGCGGAGCTTGTTATTCGATCGGATCATTCACTCTGTAAACTATATTTACTTGTTAATAGAAATTCGACAATCCCTTCGCTCTTTCCTCGCGCTTGCCTGTTATTTGCCTGTTATTTGCCTGTTATTTGCCTGTTTCGTCCAACGCCGACCAAACTTTTCCTCCCGTACCTTACCGCGCCTCGTACGGAGACCTTGACCCGCGAAATAATTCGCGATACGGCCGGCGAATCTCCGTTCGTTCGACCGTCGTTCGTCGCCGCGAACGTTATCGCGGCTATCGATCGACGCGATTATCGCGGCTACCCTCGTTCGGTGGCCGAATCGACGAATTTATCGATGTAAGGGGGCAGAGAAGGGCCAGGAGCGACTTCCCGTCGGTTTAAATAATAATTGACCGCGGGAAGCGACCGAAGCGAGTACGCGGCGATCGATACTCGCGCGATAAACGCGATTCGAGCGAACGAGCTGCCACGAGAGCGCGCCTTCCGCCCCTCCGCCTCCCACGAAGCTCGAGCGTTTCTTGTCCAAATACACCGTGTTTATTCGTTATCCGTTGATCGGCGACAAGAAGCGAGTCTTTAAATTTTCGGTTACGTAATACGTTTTGCTCGTCGGCTCGTATCTTCCAACGAGATTGAAACGTAAGCGAGCGTTCTCTCGCCGTTGCGCGTTTTGTTCGCCGGCTCGTTCGCTGGCGATCGTCGCGAAGAAGCGCGTCTTTCGGTCGCGGCAGCTCGGTTTGGACAGATACAGATTCGCTCGACCAACGTTCACGTTAATCGAACAAACGCCGGCGAACGTTTTCGGTCTCGCGGCGTCTTGCTCTTGTTCGCTCGGACCGACGAACGCACCTTGGAAAAGAACGTTCGCGGAGGAAGGAACGGTCGCTGCTATCGAAGCAAAATATGGAATCGTGATAGTCGTTATCCGTGATGAGGTTAGATAAAAAACGACTATTATCAGTCCGTGTCGAGAGCGTTTATATTTGTGATTTGTAAAAGAAGATCCACGTAGGTAATAACTATTCTCCATCCATGGAAAACAGAAAAAGAGAAAGAAGAAAACGGACGATCGGACACGAAGCTTTCCGTTTTGCGTTTCGTAATATCGAGACACGATGATGGTACGCGCGATTGTCCGACAAAGATTCGACAAAGGCGAGTCGCGTTCGCGACGAGGTCCGATTTCAGCGCCAGCTTCCATACTCTTTATCTTTTTGTTCTTCGCTGAACGTCGTCAAATACTAATTACGTATACGCATGTGGCGATACTTTGCGTTGGACGCGGTATCGCAACAGCGCGGTTCGTGCGACGAGTTCACGCTCTTTTAAAGAGCCACCGTAGAAATCGCGAGTCAATGGGTTACGTATCGAAGAGACGTAAAACAACGATTAACCCATTTTCAGCGACGACGATCGCGTACAGCCTGGACTACAACACCGGGCAATGCGGCTCGTAACGAGGCGGATGCAACGAGTTCGGGCACACGCGCGCACGCTCTCGCCGCTGCGGTACGACTCGACGCGCGTACGTACGGTAAAACAAGAACCGAATAATTTTTGCCCGTTACGGTTACAGTACGTCCATCGAAGATGATATCGCGGATGATAAGAATGTCGGAAAATCGCACTCGAAGGTTATCAAACCATAGCGATACGTTGCGGCCAAGTACGTATCATGGTATCGCGAACGCGCCATACGATATCGTACGACATCGATACCTATACGGAGAATTCGATTCTTTATACACGTGTGTCAATATATATGTATATATATATGTATATATATTGGAACACGGAATCGCTATCGATACGTTGGCAATTCTACGCATAACCTTAGAACGCGGTGTACGAAAACGAGAGCGGAGAGACCTTGTGACACGCCGCTGCGTTATCCTTTGCGAACGAATTGCACCGTCGTCCGCGAGTATCGAGACACTTGTCGATACGCCGTACAAATTCAACGCCGGTGGTTCGATCGCGAGTGCGTCGTTTCGTTCGCGTCGTACGCGCGCTACAAAATTCTCGGCAAAGCGCAACTCGTTACAGTTTCCCAACGAACGTGACCGACCCGGCGTGCTAATACTTACGAGCGAGATGGCAAGAGCATCGATTAACGTTAAACGAGATTTCACTGGAGCGACCGTCGAGAGGGCAAAACGAAGAAACGTAGGAAAAGGTAGAGAGGTCGAAACGGTCAGACTCGATTCGTTCGAGGAGAAGAAGCTAAGAAGGATGCGGCTTCCGATCTCCGAGCGGCCAAAGGGAGCGCTGTCTGCGAAGTTTAGGTTCGAGGCAAGTTTGCACGGTCCGCTCCACAGCCCGGGCGGATCCTTTTTGCAATTAAAAAACCGGATGGACTGGTTCCAGCCTCGGACATTCCGCAAATTCTGACCGCGAAATCGAGGAGGTAGAGGGACGAACCGGCAGGAGTGGGTTCAAGGGATAAATAGCGGAGTTAGAGAGATCTCTCTTCTCTCTCTCTCTCTCTCTCTCTCTTTCCCTCGTTCCTTTTTCTCTCCTGCCTTACGCCCTTCTTTTGCCTCTCGTCTCTCCTCCCTCCCCACCCTTCCCTCCCCTCCCGTCTCTTCGCTTCTTTCTGCCGTCTTCTCGCTCCCGCGCCCTCGTCTTGTTTTGACTCGACGGGATAGAAAACGAAACTCGTTCCTGGACGCTCGCTATCTCGACCTACTAAACCCTCTGCCACGACTGCGAACCAAGCGATTCGCGCGAATTCTACTCGACGGAAGAAAAATACGCGGCATCCGAAAACACGTCGACTCCGAGTCGGAGGCAAAATCGGCCAAACCGGAGTTAACGATCGCCGGCTCAACGACCGTCCACCGACCTGTCGAGCGAGATTAATCCCCGCGGCTAATTGATCGTTAGAGGTATTCGGCGAAAGGGAAATGGATCCGGCACGGCGGAAATTATAACGGGGCAAAATGGCGCCGTCTCCGCTCTCGAGGCTGCGCGCGAGCCCGGCAATCTCGCCTCGACTCTCGCTTCGACTCGAATTTACATTCTCGAACGTTTCGGCTCATCCTCGCATCTTCCGACTCCCGGTTTACGGCCGCGCGCTGTTTCTCGCGCGGGATACGGCTGCGCTCGAGCAGTTTATCTTTTAAATTCTTCTCTGGAAATGGCGCTGCGACGGTAAAAAACGATATCGCGTACCGCCCGATGCATCACACGCTGTAACACTTTTCGATCGCTTCCGGCGTTTCTCCTCGAGTCATCTTCTATCTCGACGCGTCGTCTTCCGGTCTCCGACAGCGTCTCGCGGAAAAGGGTAAAAATCTGCTCGCTCGAGTCGCATCCGCCGAACATTGCCTCGTACCGCCACTGTTCCCGCTTCCACGGGATTCGAGCCGGGATCAACGGGCTAGAAACGAGGAAAGAACGCGACGGTATTCTGCGCCGAAACGGCCAGTGTTTCCCGATGCGAAAACCAACCAAGAAAGCGCGCAATAACGGCAGCGGCTGTATTACGTTCGTCGATAAACAAATTACTCGGCCGACTTTGTCGGTGAGCATCGACGTTGCACGAACGACAACGTTGCACAGTCTTTGACCGCTGCCTCGCATTTCAAAATCGACGATAACCATGGATCCCCCGGTTTCTCGTCCATCGCCGTATCCCTGTTTGTACAACTAGGATGCGCCGCCTACGAAACACGTTGTAAACGTCAATGGCAGAGCGACCTGGCAGAGTTCTACCGGTATTCAAAGTCGAAATTGAATCGTAGAACCGAAGGGGAAAAAATAGTCGCGCTCTCCGACAATTGGACTGCGGGGAAACGCGATAGAGGACGGCGAACGAGGCCGAGGGCTGGGAGGAGGAGGAGGAGGAGGAGGAGGAGGAGGAAAAAGAGAGAAAGGAGAGGGTACAGAGTTAATTGGATCGGATATTTCAGCCCGGATGGGAACGCCGGGCCAGCCTGCTCCCTTTGTCTAGTCACTTGCCTACGAAACGTTCGCATTCTTCCACGATGCAACAACCGGTGCGCTTACGCGACTCCGTTTGCGTCGCAGCCACGTGCAATCGTTGCTTTATCGATCGTTCTTCCGCGATTATTTTCGCAATTACGCGTGATCGAGAAACGATAGTCCGACGCTCCAGAGAAACACGGGCAAACTGTCGAATATGGAAAGTACAGAGCGGAGCGTTCGAACGGCGGTGCGACGACACCGGGAGCGCTAGGTTGTCCGAAAAGTTTCTTTCGTTTTGCAAGGAAACGACGGACGCGCCGCGTTCTCCGTGTTGTATTATTTTTGCGGAATCGTGTACGATCGTGACGATAGAAATTGAAGAAAACGGATCGCGCGTGATTCGATGAAATAATATAAAAGGAAAAAAAGGTCGTGCGTCTGTTATTTCCTTGCGAGAGGAAAGAAACTTTCGGGACGAGCCGATAAAACGGCGAGTCGGTGGTTGATCGGGATTCTACCGTTCGTGCGAGTAGAAACGTCCGTTCTGTTAGGTCGCGAGCGTATTTCGCGAATCGCGACGGCTCTCGCTCGAGAGGAAAATCGCGTCCCGGATCGAGCACAGCTTGGCACCGGTAACCCAGTGGAGGGCAACGCACGCGAGCAAAGGTCGCGTGGCGATTATTCGCGGAGGAGAAAGGCGTGCCGTGCGATCAGGGTGCGCGTGGATGACAAACTGCCTACGTAACGCGCACTCGGCTACGCCGTGGCAAAGCCTCGCGTCCAAGGTAACGCAACGTACCCTTCCTTACGCGAGAAACCCGCAAACTATACGCGAAACGCGCGTAAACGAGGAGCGCGTAACGAGATTACGAGGTTGATCGAGTTTCAGGAGCTATCGATCGTCGAGAAACGGAGTCGTCGGAATTTTGAATGAAAAGCAGACTGCTGCTCCGACTTTGTCGGCGGCGTAGCACCGTATCGGCCAACGTTTACGGCCAAACGTCTTCGCGTAACGCCTCTTCTCCTATCTCTGCCTATGGATTACGCACGTACGGGAAAGATCCGAGGCAGCGCGAAACGCTCGCGCGACGAAATTCGCTCGTTCGCGTCCACGATCTTCTTCCCTCGCGATCCATCGAAGCGAAGCGGAATAAAAACGATTATCTCGCCACCTCGCACCCGTCGACGTCGAATTATAAATCAGAAAGGACACATAGGCATATATAAGGCAGAAAGGAAACGAATCGCGCGGCTTATCGAAGCGAAAAGTCGAGCAGACCAGCCTTCCGGACCACCCGCGTATTTCGGCCGATCTCGTTTTTCCGCGAACCGACCCGCCACTTTGACGCTGCTCGTCCAACGAACGAAACCAACCGTCGACCTGTTCGCGAACCGTGACCGCTCGTCTAATCGCGCGCGACTCCGCCAACCCGTTTACGACGTAACGTGCGCAACGCAACGCAACGCAACGGAGGAGAGAGTGAAACCGGCCTAGAGCACTTCTGCCGCGTGACCCGTGAACGAGAAACGCGGTCGTCGCGATAGAGAGCCGATTACGAAAGCGGCACGTTGCAAAATGCAGCGCGGACCTAGGCCTAGGTTGCAGGCCGCACTGACTCGTGCCAGTTAGATAGGAATCTGGAAACGGACACAAAGCCGCAGCCACCGACTAAGACCGTGGAAAGAGCCAGAGCTCGAGCTCGAGGTCGTGTTTAAAAGTTGGCTCGCGAAAGAACGCCGATCGCGAACGCGTCGTTAAGCGCGTCGCGCGAAACATTCGGAGATTTCAGCGGTACCGTAACGACGCTCGATCGTCGTCGTTGCGTCGGTCAATGTCTTAAACGAGTTTGAAAACGCATACCAAAGTTGCAAGACATTTCGGTACGAGCACGTATCTCGCAGACATCGCGGAGATATTTAAACGAGCGCGATACTACCGGCGAGTCCGAGCGACCGTTCGCATCGTACACCGATCTTTTACTAAATATTTGCTCGCGGTAAGTATCTCGCGGCTTCCACGCGCATCGCCACATTCGATTCGAATTTTGCCGATATAACGAAGGCGGCCGCGTGCCGTTGCGAGACGATTTATTTAACGCGCGGCCAATATGCGCGCCAAGGTCTTCCACGGCAAGCGTACGAATACTTTCAAGATTATAGATATATACAGAACCGGCGAATTTTTACCATATCGATGCAAAGACGATCGCCCGAGCCGCGCGAGCGCTCCGCGTCGGTCGATTTCAAGAACCGGACAGCAAAGAAAAGCAACGACGCTGGAAACGCGAGTCTCCTTTAACGCGTTTTGAAGTTTGAGAAATTTTTGAAACGATCTGGCACGAGTCGCTTATCTCGCCAGTGCCGTCTCAATTGTAGGCTCTCTCTCTCCCTCTCTCTCTCTCTGCAACTCTTTTCCCAAAATCGTCGATCGAAGAAGAATTTCGTACGATCGAAGCTGAAGTCGGATCGCGCGAGAGCCAGGCGATGCTCTTTGCCCACGCCTGCGTATTCCGCGTTCGTGTACCATCTCACACGCGTACTCGACGCATACGTTGCCGCGTGTTTGCTCGTGTCGCGATTAATCACTGCCCACGTGGTTGCCTCCGGCGTAATCGACCACCACCTCGAGCTCGCGTTCGCGAAACCCCGATGTTCCCTGTGTACTTTGTACTACGTCATAAACGTCCGAGGTTTCTCCGCGGATGGAACACGGGTCGACCGCGTCTCCAATTATCGTAGGTGGTCGCCAGCCGCCCTCTCGTCGCCCCATTAATCCTTCCTAGCTCTTTCCCGTTCCCGGCAATCTCACCAAGACGTCAGCCATCCTTTCGCAAGTTACGGACGTTTCGGCGTTTCTCGGAGATTCGAAGGTGCGAAAAGGCGCGCGAAAATACGCGAGTAGCGGGCGAAGATGGACGTAGCCGTTCGCGCGGATCGACGTCAGATTGTCGCAAAATTGTTTCCTCCGTTCTACGAGGAAACGACGGACGCACGACATTTTTCGTTCCGTGTCAGTAGGTTGTCCCGAAAGTTTCTTTCCTTTCGCAAGGAAATAACAGACGCACAGCCTCTTTTCGTTTGATATTATTTTATCGAATCGCGTACTACGATCCATTTTCTTCTCTTTCTATTATTACGATCGTACGCGATTCGATAAAAGTAATGTAAGACAGAAGAGAACGAGGCGCGTCCGTCGTTTCCTTGCAAGGCGAAAGAAACTTTTCGGACGACCCAATATTTTAGGGACGCTATATTGCGAAATGGAAGAACGACGGGTGACTCGATGAAACAACGCGGAACAAACGACGTTGCGCGTCCGTTATTTCCTCGCCAAACGAAAGAAACTCTAGCGACAATCTGGTAGTTTTACGAAACGTTTTGGTAGTTTTAGATGGCCGAGAGAGGAAACCTACGGCGAAGATTTCTGACAATTACCAAGCGCTAAAAACGAGTTCTATACGTCGGGTCAGCTTTCGACGAATAACTCTTGTCCCCGTGCACCGCGTCGCACGAGCCGAAGCTTCCGATCGCGTCGAGACGTTTCTCCCGGCGCGATCGAACGACGATTGGAAAACCGTGTCGTACCGTAACGCTATACCTTGGCAAGGAATCGGTTCCACGATCGTCCGCGCTACGATTGTCGCGACAAACGCCGACTATCGACTTTGACAGTTTCCGAGAAAGGGACAAAAAGCGTAGAAAGGAAAAAGCCATCTGCTGGAAACGGTCGAAAAGCCGCCGCAAGGTAATGGCCGAAGGTGGTGGCGAAAGACTCGACGAAGCTACCGCGCGAACGGTCCACTTCACCGGCGGGGTAATCGTCCGGTAATCGCAATTACCTTGCTCGAAATTGCAATCTCCATTTCTCGGAGACGAGCCGACGAGACCACCCGAGGTAACAGGAACCATTACGGGGTGAATCTGGTTCGCAAACCTCGCTCGCTCCGACGCGTATCCCGCTATCGACCGATCTTTCGCGGAAACAAACTCGCCGTACCTTTTAAAAGGCGATTTCGTCCTTTCGTACTCGTTACGCGAGCCGCGCGAGAACCAGACAGACCGACCGACCGACCGACCGACCGACTGCCGTTTTCGTTAATTTCTCAACTTCGTTGCGTAACGAGCGTACGATCGATGCTCGATTGTCGGGAAACGAGAGACGACGCCGAGTTTCAAAGTGCGTACGTTCGAGAGCGCGTGAATTCCAGTCTTTTCGATTTTCCTGCGGGCAAACGTCCGAACGACTCGCGCCAGGCCTGGCGGATCGTCGCCGTTGTAGCTGCGCTTTTCCAAAAACGTTCGACTGCCGAATCCGCGCGCGGTCCCGATCGCTGCGAAGAGCAGAAAAATACGCGACAACGCGACGAAAGATCCATTGAGAAAGCAGCGAACGTTCGCTTCTCTGGACCGTCAACGGCGCGCAACGATTCGCTGAACTGTAAACTCGGTTCGCGAACCAGCGTACCGGGAACGGTTAAGAACCGGAGGCGACGAGATCGCGAATTCTGGTCTCCGTTAAGACGAGATCGCGAATTCTGGTCTCCGTTAAGACGAGATCAAAGTCGAGACAGCTAGAGGAAGACGCGGAAAATCGGGTTGCAACGCGCGGCGCGTACGGCAAGCGAAGAGAGCCGAGAAAAGACGAAGAGATCGCGGCTGGGTGCTCGAGGGCGCGACAAGCTGCGGTTAATTGCAATTAATCCGCGGTCCTTCTAATTAGACAAGGACGGAAGCTGGCCTTTTGTCGAACGGCTGGATGGGACGCGTTAATTGGATCGAGGGGGCGAGAGATCTTTGGGCCAGGAGGGATCGCGCGAATCCAGGACACCCGTTAGAGGACTTGTTGCGCGAATCGGGAGAGAGCAACCCTCGAAAAGGGCCGCTAGCCTGCCGCGTATTGATCCAACAAACGGCCACGCTCGTCCGTGCATCGTTGCGCTACCGGTGTTCCCGAACGTCGTCGGATAATCGACTTTCTCGACGCTGTAATCGTGTTCGAGGGACGAGAGGTCGGTCGGTTCTGGATCTGGCCGAAAAACGCGAAAAATCCTTTCGATCGTTTAACCGCACGACGTACGCGATTTTGCACGACTTTGGTTCGGTGGCTCGTCGTCGTACGCTTCGTGCGTCGCACGATGCCGTTAGATACCAAGGTGGACCAGGCTGTAACGCTACGGCGAATTTCTACGCGTTCGCGGAAGACTCGAAGACGCGGAGAAAAGGCGGAGAATGCGCGTAATACGCAAGAACGTAGAAGACAGAATGTTCGATAGGAAAATGCATGTCTGGAAGCGTTAACGGGACGCGACATGGTCTTGCTGTTTAAGAAGTTGGTTGTCGCTGGCTCGCGCGGTCGTTAAACGATAGATAAGATAGGGAAGATTCTTTCGAACAGATACCGGCTATCGTGGTTAATTCTAACGACATTCGTGACCGGTTAGCGCTTCCAATCGCTCGATAAATCGTATTCGATTTTCGTATACCGCTGATAAACTTTATACATATGTATGTTATCGATATATATATATATATATATATATATATATATATATATATATATATATATATATACACACACACGTAGAATATATATATATATATATATATATATATAAGTATATATATGACGAGCGAGCTGTTTAACCGAGAAGCAGCAGCGGCCAAAGTAGAAATTTTCGATAGAGATAAAAGAACGTATTTCTGTTTGTTCCGCAGACCGAAAGCAGATCGTGCAGGTAGCGTTTCGACGCGTCGCTCGCTCGCTCGCTCGCACGGTTACATCCGTCGATCGTTGCGAAACAAATCCTTCGATGACTAATCGCTTAAGCGCAACTAGAGTGACGTTAAACAATAGCGAAACGCTTGTACCGGATGCAATTTCTAAAGTAATATAAAGATAAACTAAAGCGTAGAGTGGAATAACGCGAGTTGTAAACCGCGCGAATATGTCTGTGTGTACGTATAATCGAAGGTTGTTACGCGCCGCCGACGTCGTCGTTTTCCTCGCCGTACGTTCCTACGAAGAAATCGCGATCGTGCTTCCTGTCCGCCAAGACACGCTTCTTTACGCGTCTCTCCAATCGCGTTTGCCACGAACCATCGTACCTTTCTCACACCTTAGGACACGTGGAATCTTACACGCAGAATTCGCGCCCGAAAGGCTACGAATTTCGCGCTTTCTCGCCGTCCTTCTTTCCCGAGAGACACGGCCCAAATCGCACGCCGCCGATCCTCGTCGCGAATATTCCCCTTCGTGGTCAACTGTCTATGGGAAATTACTTTCTCGATGGTACTGGAAGCCCGGTTGAGCCGAATCTTCTTCAAACATCTTCCAGAGTCTGTTGCCAGTCTGGCGAGAGATTTGGCGGCTTCGGTCGAACCAAGCGTCCGCCAAATGGGCGACAGATTCCAAATTTTGACGAATCATCCGCGAGATCGCGTGCAGACCGTCGCAAGGTGAGCTTCGTAACGGTCGGCTATCGCGGTCGACGTAGATCGGTAGGCGACGCGATGAGATCGCCCAATGGGAGCGCCTGCGTTGGAAAAATTCGTCCCAAGGCAGGTCGACTCGCGATAAAGCATCCGGGCGAAAGGATTTCGCGTTTCGCGTGGACGACCAGAGACGAGCGAGGCCGCGAAAAGTCGCGAATCCACGGCCCTGCAACGACCGGGGGAAAACGAGACGCGCGTACACGCACCAAGGAAACTGGAAGACGCATCGTCCTCCTTACGTTGGACATCTTCGACAAGCTAATTTATCGTCGTTTACGTTTTCGCGATTGCGGATGCGGCGTCGATTTCGATCTGGTATAAACGTTGGACGAAGAGAGGTTGCTTAAACTCTTCAAAGTCGCTGCGTGCGTATCCGAAAGAGCGACGATGAGAAAAAGAAGAGCGTTCGAAACGTCGGACGCGAACGGCGGAAATATGGACGCGGCAGATTTGAAAATCGCGTCGATGAAAAATGCAACGAAGAAACTGGCGTTTCTTTTCACCCGCGATGTTGGAGACAAAGCCGGGCGAAAATTCGCGTCGCCGTCGTATCGATTCGCGACGAATCGGAGAGCGGAGTCGACGAACGGAGAAAATTAAAGGAATCGGTAAAGCGAGCCCGTGGTCGACGTTCCACTTTCGACCAAGCCGTTTCTCAACTATCCACCCACGTGTTCGCGGTGCCGAATTTTTCCAGAAAAGCTGGACGAGTCACGATCGTTCCCGCGAGCAAACGCTCGGCCGAGCCGAGCCAGAGATAGCCGAGGCTCGAGCTTTCTAACTACAGTTGCAACATAGTTGTTGGAGCGGCGTTTTTGCCGCACCGCTCATGAGAAATCCTTCCTCTTACCCGACGCCGCCTCCGCGTCCACCTCCTCGTTAACTCGCGCATTTTACGCCAGGCACAATGCGCGACTTTTCCTACCTTTAGCCGCCCACGTGCCGACGATCCGCCGAACAAACTCTCCTTGTATCTCGGCTTTATCCGTTTCGCATCGAACCTCCGATTAGCCAACGAATTATCAATCTCGGTCGATTATCGGCTAATACCTTCGCTCGGCTCGATCAGTTTCGAACGATTAACTTCGCGATTCGCGCAGACCTGTTACGCCTTCGAAATAGATAACGAGGCAGCGATCGGATATCGTTCGAAAACTAGACCGACAGTCTGGTGATGTTTTACCCGCGTTGTACGCTCCTACGTACGTCGTATACTCGCGTACGGACGCTTCAGCCTATTCGTAGCAACGGTACGCGAAAGTTAATAAGACTCGCGACGTAACAAGAAACTAACAGCCACGAGCGATATCTTAATTTCTCGTAGAATATTCCTTTGTTTTTTCTCGCTTCTTCGACAAAGAACACCGTAAATTATCCATCCCGTCGATCGAACCTTGAAACGTTCGCGAAACGACTCTTTCGAAATTTCCCGCTTTAACGGCATACAGACAGCGTTCCTTCGACGCGATTAGAAACGATACCCTCGGTAGTCGCGTCGCGTACGGACGGACAACGGGCGAAAAAATGTTTCGAAAATGCTCGATCGTTTCGGTCTCGCGCGTGGTTCTGCGATTACGAAGACACGGCAACGTCCTAAACGATCTTCAGCGTCTAGTAACGTTGCTTGAATGGAAGACAACGCGGAGTCGACGACGGGGAACGAGCCGGAGAAATTCAGACCGGTCGAAGGAGAAGACACCGGTTGCCGAAACCGAAACCGAAACCGAAACCGGCAACCTTTACCTTCACTCGGGTTTGCCGGCTGTTCCACTCGTTTCATTCACGAATTTCACTTTCACGGCCACGGCCATGGCCACGCGATTCGCGTCGCGACCGTTTCACGATCGCCCCCGCTTCTTCTTCTTCTTCTTCTTCTTCTCGCTTCGTTTCGCTTGGGCCGCGAGCAGCCGACTCGACGTCCGATCGAGAAAAAATAAATCGTCGTGCGAAGATGGAAACGCGCGCACGACCAGCGAGCGTTCTTCGGCGACCCGATTAAACGCAAGAAAAAGTTTGCCCACGATCGAGAAACGGCCCGACCTCAGAGATTCCACTGCACCCACTTGGGAAAACGATCGCCTACTATTCGCTCCTTGTTATACCCATGAATCATTGGTTATCGCAGTTCGATCGATTAAACGAGACTGCGATCGCCTTCGTCGCCGTTCTTACGTGGGCAAGCAGTCGTTACGTTTATCGCGGTTTCATAGTCGAAGGAATTGCTAATTTCGTACAATGTACGCGCAGAGCCGAGCGTATGTACGAGACATCGAAGGCAAATGCGGGCTACGCGACTGCACCGAATATTTATACACGCGTATATTTCGATAACGCCAAGTATCGCGAGTCCGAGCGAAACCGTGGCAAGTTTCGTTCGGCAAGTACGTATCGCGAAAGACGTCTGCGATCCGACGCGCGTACGTTGGAAAAACGTGTCGCGTTTCATTTTTATAGCATTCGAAACGTCCACCTATCCGACAGAGTTACGAAACTCCGTCGATTGCTACGTAAATATAAAGGCAGCGGAGTACGAGCGGTTCTTGCGGCCCGTGTACAGAATACGCGAGGCCGACCGTGGACTGTTCGTTTCACAGAAACCATATCCACGAATAAATCTGCGTGGAAAGCAAGGAGGGCAATAGGAGAGTGGAAACGGGAACGAAAACACGAGAGGTCGGTGATTAGCGTCGCGAAGTCGCTGGCTATCTGCGGCCGAAGATTAACGAGCGTCGAACTGAATTCGGTCGATTATCTCGGACGCATTGGAGGCGCGATAAGGCGTCTGGAAGTCGGGCCGTGAAGTGCCGTGAACCGTACGAGATGCCAGGCCAGCCACCACCGATTGCAACACGAAAAACAGCCGCATCCAGTTGGGCTTGGCCGCAGCGGGAGTCGCCTCTATACTCGCCTCGGCTCGCGGCCATGAAAATATTACCAAAAGGACCGTGGACGATCTGGTACGCGTGAACCATCGGGACTACGATTCCAATTGAAAAGAACGCACCGCGTGAAACGCGCCTACAGTCCATCGTAAATTATATTCGAACGTTGCGCTTTCTAAGCGAACATTTCCTGCCTCGGCGAAGATCAATCTTCGTACGTGACGTTTATGCAAATTATACGGTTTCTTGCTTGCAGATATCCGCTGTAAAAATCGAATCCGACTACCGAGCGTTCACTTTTTCCTAACTTTTAGCGATTCGGATAATCCAAGATCGCTTGTTATCAAAAAAAAAAGGAAAAGAAAAATAAACACGCGCAATTGCGATTAGCAAATTCGTAAAGACGACCGGTTACGATTATATTTATTGGCTCGTCCCGTAAGTAACGCGATCGTTGCTTCCCTAATGCCGGACGAAAAGAAACGATTACCTGTCGGCTTTGTAATTCCCTGTCTTTCTCGAACAAGTTGTCTATTTGAATTTTTTCAAACTCCGACGGTAGCAACGACTCCTATCGTTTCGAGCTTGACTCGCAGAAAAACCGAATTACTTACGCGATGACCCGATATTTCCTCCTACTCCACGATAAGCGATACAAATTTGGAGCAAATTTTCGCAACCGTCTCGCTCTTCCGTCCGGCCAACGATATCCTTCTCACCAGCGGCAAAGTTTCTCTCTTACGACCAGTAATTTTGAACGGAGCAACGCGATCGCGATAGCGAGGCGCGTCGATAGGAGCCGGCCTTCTCGTCGCGAGTTCTCGATGGTCACGTGTCCAGTAACGTCCACGGGCAGACATCGATCGTCGATGCCGTAATCCGGTAATGAACGGGTAAAAAACGCGAGCCAAGGCATTCCCGGAACGGTCTTGAATAGCGATCGCGGCACAAGGAAACCGGTCACCGTGCAAACCGGCCAATCGGAACTAAAAACGACTGTTCCGTCCCCTTTTATCGATTTTCGCGATCCTTTTTACCGACGAACGTATACTTCTTTGAACATAGACGCGATAAAACGTCGATCGCCCGAAGCGTCTTGCGACTAAACGAACGACACACCGGATCGTTGTAAGATAGATCGTATAAATTAAGACGGGGATATCTTTTTCCATTTTCGTGCGTTTAACGCGGTGACCGTGCGAGTTACGCTTGCCGTTACCGAATCTCTCCAACTCTTCTTAATATCGTGTAGCATCGGTCGATAATTTGAAAAAGAAAAGTGACAAGTTTAGTCCGTTTTGTTCGTAATAAAGAAAAACCGTACGGGGATCTTTATGGAGGGACTCGTTATAGTCGTACGCGATGCATCAAGGTGAACGCGGAGTTCCGTTCGAAGAACGCACGATTCGACGTAGGGAGAAGAAACGAAACGAAACGGTGACGGTATCTAGGACCTTAGAGAGTACACTAGCGCCTCGCCACAGCGATGTCGTCTTAAAACTACTAGCGCCGTAGTCTGGAAAGGGCTAAAACAAAGGGAAACACGAACGCTCTCGGTATCTCGGATCGCACGAGTAACTCGTAGCAAAATTCGTTCCAGTAACTCGTTCGACTAGTTTCCACGCTCGCCCGATAACACGAAACCATTTAACGAATTTATTTTACGGTGGAAATTAACGACCATCTTTCTCCTAGTCGAGCCGGACATTCACGTCCACGCTTCTTCTCGCTTTACAGCGTGCGAGATTTACGACGGCCTAGCGATACTCGGGGCAACTTGCATCAATTTTAGCCACCCGTTACGTAAATAAGGTGACTCTCGATCGAGAAATACGAAAGTCGGAAAAATATACAATTACCGTTATTAATGAAACGTGTAGTGAGTAAGAGGCGTAAAATTTCGTTAATGATAATTAGCTTTCGATAAATTAACCGGTTACGAGTTGTAAATTCTGCACGCGTTCCACGCAAGTTTACGATTTTTCGACAAACGGGACAATTAAACGAGTTGCAATTTGTAAACTGACTCGTGGCTCGTAACATTTCGCTAATAATTTATTGCGTTTTTTTACATTTACGAGCGAGGCATCCAGAGGATATATAATATATATATATATATATATATTGAATATATATATATATATATTGAAGGAAAAAGAAAAACACGAAGCACGAGCTAGGTTTCTCAGTAATCAGATAATCGTTATCGTAGTTAAACGCAACTATCTCTAGACGAGCGATTAAACCGAAGGAAAAAAGCGTCGTTACGCGAGGATGCCAGGTGTAATTTAACCGGCAGGGACCGTAGGCAAGTGAAATTCACTCACGACCTAACGAAAAGCAAGCGCGGGCAAATATGTATACGGAAGAGATAAACGCGACGAGTTACTAAAACAGCCTAGTTCGAGAAAACCGAGGAACACGATTGGAAAAGATCTACGAGATTAGATTTACGATAAGCCATTTTACTTAAAGTATTGTCTGACGGTATTTCGCTCTTACTATATCGCATGACATTAAAGCCTTAAACGACCTACGTTTATATTATTTTCCACTTAATTACGCATAGAATATTCTGACAAAGTTTGGCTGTTAAACGCCGCAACGTGCTGCGGATAATAGAGGTTAGGAACGAGATTAATGTACGAGTAAATTGTCGGCGCGTATTTCGAAGATGCGGAGCAACCCAAGAGAACGAAAAAGAAAAAACAAACACGGATCGGATGGCAAGGTTAGACGGGCAACGCGTTACGTTTTCCACGCCGATTAAGAAAACAAGTAAACGGAAGTTTCGTTTTGTAAACGTTGCTTGCGATCGAGGCACGACGAGAGGACAATGGCGCGGTTAGGTTAGACATTTTCTTCTTAAGAAACGCTCGAGTTTAGTAGCGTACCACAGAGAAGAACCGTTAGGATACTAAAGTTTTATTGCGTCCCCTTTCCACACGAATCCAACGGAAACTATACACGTGGTACACGTTAGGTCGTTGGGAAAATTCGTAGCGAAAGAAGAAAAACTTAACTGATATCAAACTTTTTGCCGTCGTAATTTGACGAGTCTTTCCTGATGATCGAATCCTTCCAATATCTTCCACCGACTTCCACGCTACGTATTTCGTCTCTTATCTGCGTAAGCATACGTAATATATTCGTCAAAGTTTTTATAAGTGTTCAAACACTCTCGTGCGCTACAGTTGTACGTGCGCATTATACGATTAAACAAAACACGCAGCTACAGGCTTACTCCGTAACCGTGAATAAGCGAGTCACAAAAGTTACACTGTTACGACCAGCGGTTGAAACACCAAGGAAAACGACAAGTCTGGTCGCTTCCTCGGCTAGCAACCGAGTCTACCGAAACGCAACCTTACCTCTAGCGTGATAAATTCCTATAGAGAACAAGGGCCAGATACGAAGGGTTCGAAAAAAGAAAGAGCGGAACGGCAAGAAAAAGAAGGAGCAGAGAAAGAAAGAGAGAGAGAGAGAGAGAGAGAGAGGGAGAGGGAGAGATGGGGAGAGAGAAAGAGACAGAGAGAGAGAGAGAGAGAGAGAAAGGAGGGAACGAGAGGGCGAGTTGGCAGCATCTACGATCCTATAAACACGCCGCGCACACAGATCGAACGCAGCCACGGTTGTCGGTCTCGTAACCGCGGTACAACGACCCCTGGCCTGCTGTCGAACGCGCCTTCGCACTAATTGCGATACCCGAACCGAGACTCGCTTACCGACGAATACATTCTTCAACCTTTGAGATTGCTGATCGAGAAACGGACATTTGTCGTGCGTTTAAATGGACCTCTACGTATGTACGTAGATAGATATTTACTTCGGTATATAACGTCACGTTCTTTCCTGGTACATATACAAGTGGCTCCTCCCAACGATGCGAAGCGAACTGTCGGAAGAAAAAAACTACATACTTGGAAAAAACGCCTCGTCGCGAACGTAAACACGGGATATGCGTCCGACCGAATACTTTTGTACATACGGTATACGCACGTATTATATACGTACATATCGAGATGCGTGGCGTTCGTCGTATTATCGCGAGCAAACATAACAAAGATAGAAAAGAAGCAAGGTCGCGTAATCGAAAAGGAGAGAAATCAGAGTACGTAGAAAGATCGGGGCAAAGTAATACGTTGACTCGCGGAGCAAAGGCACGGCTTGATTTCTAGTTGGTTACCGTTCCTCTCGTTCTGTTCCTCCTTCCTGCTCCTCTGTTCGTTCCTCGAGGCGTTCGTCGAACCACGAGAGAGAAAAGCTATCTCGCTCACTCACCTGTCAGAACTCTCGGAGCTGTCGTATCGATCGGCACACCGCTTCTTGCCGCAAGGGCCGACGAGGGTGTCCTCGGCCATCCTAACCTGTCCCTTGAAAGGGCTGCCCTGATGCCTGCCGGCAACGAGGCCATTTGCAGTAACACCAGCGGCACCAGCAGCACCACCACCAGAACCAGAAACAGCAGCAGCGGCAGCAGCACCACCACTACCACTACTACCACCATCACTACTACTACCATCACTAGCAATACCGTCCGTCGTTTTTCCGGAGGCGTCCTCCTCGTCTATACCAGCCTCGCTGCTGCTGCTACTACTACTACTACTACTTTTATCGCATCCGAGACGATTCACTTTTTCTACTAACGCGTGCTCCTGATGCTCGTGACGACGATGTTCGTCCTCGTCCCCGTCCCCGTCTCCGTCCTCGTCGTTGTCGTCATCTACGCGGCACTCGTTCATTTTGCTCGCACTTTCGTTCGCAGAATTCACCGTCGCGTCGAGGAAAGCCACGGACCTCGACCGTCGACCGTCACCGACCGAGCACCCACCACCGGCATTGTCACCGCCGCGCGTCGCGTGACCGGTCATCGCGCCACCCTCCGAACCACTGCTACTACCATTATTATTACCACTACCGTTACCGCTACTATTACTATTATCGCTATCGCTCTCTTCGTTTTTCACTTTTATTACATTTTTCGTCTTTATTACGTCGATTCGAACCAAGCCGCGACACTTTTTCGATACACCTTTCTTCACTCCATTCTCTTCTACGTCATATTCCTCTTCGTTTTCGTCGTCGTCGTCGTCGTCGTCGTCCTCCTCCTCTTCTTCCTCCTCCTCCTCCTCATCAACGTTATCGTCGTCGTCGTCGTCGTCGTCGTCGTCGTTGTCGTCGTCGTCGTCGTCCTCGTCGTCGTCGTCGTCCTCGTCATCGTCGTCGTCATCGTCTTCGTCGTAGTCCTCCCTGCTCGGTGACGTAAACGGAGCAACGCACATCGTGTCAACACCAACACCACTGCCACTCTCGTTTTTACTGACGCGTTCGTTACCATCAGCCTGGTCATCCTCGTGTTCCCGACGATGATAATGCTGGTAATGATGATGATTATTGTTGTTGTTGCTGCTCAGATTACCGATGTTATTGTTGTTGGTGTTGCTGTTGTTGTTGTTGTTGTTGTTGCTGCTGCTGCTGCTGCTGCTGTTGTTGTTGTTAGGGTTACCAAGATGCCGACGAGGAAGATGAGGATTGGTATGACAATTACGACGAGGAGGACGGTGTTGATGTTGTTGCCGATGATGAGAATGACTATCGAGCACGGAAGCGTCTTCGTGGATGCGTCTCGCGATGTCCTGGCCCGTGCTCAAGGACGTCATCGGAAACGAAGCGTCCTCGCGTTTGTGTCGCTCCCTTGTTAAACGAGAATCACTGTCCCCCAGGTCGGTGGCCGCGTCTTCCGCGGACGGACCGTCTGCCATCTTGTAAACGATCGCACTAATGCCTGGCAGAGGCCCTATGGCACGAGCACGGGCCGCGCCACCGCTAGCTCGCTTCTACGGCCCGGCACGGCTCACTTAACCCCTCTTTTCTTCACCTTACAAAACCACCGCCACCTCTCGCCGACGGCTGCCCACTGACGACCCCCACTCCCGAAGCCGCCGACGCCTGCTCGCGAATCCGAACGACGACGCTCGAATGCCACCGATGTCTTCCGATCCCGCACGAATACCCCTTCTTTTTCGACGATTGGACCGATCGCCGCGACATCACACGACCGCTTTAACTTTTGCTTTCCAGCGGGAAAATCGAAACGTTCTATTTGCAGCAACTTTTGATAGGAACAGTTCTAATGTATATGATATTCTAATTGAAATAATTGAAATATTGAAAATAGAACGTAATAGCTTACTCGGAACGATCGAAATATGATATATTACGATAGTAAAGTGTCTCTGAGCGTTTTGAAATGAAGAAAATGCATTCGATGCTTGTGATTCATTTCTCTTTATTCAGAAAAAAATCAACGCTTTCTGCGAGAATCCAAGAACGTACGTCTTCGATACCGTAATACTGTTGAACGAAACGCTTAGCCACGAGCACCATCGGATTTATTTGCGTTCTGGAATGTAATTCCAAAATGAAAGACACATTCTTTAGCGTGAACTTACGTATAAGCTTCTGTACACGCATATTTACACGATATACAGGATATTCACAAATCGTACTTAAACTTCTTGTTAATTCTTCTAAATACATACAAAATTTATTGCTATATTGCCTAGACTCGAAGTTTCGCTTAATGGACAGTTACAGAAAGTTTCATTTATCCTATTATTATATACTATTTATACATATATGCAGTAAGTTCAAAATGTGTGCGACATTATAAGTACGTACGAACATAAGAAAAATATCAAAGTAAATTTACCCTATGGACGTACGATCGTTTCATCGACTTTCTCCCTTATCTAAATTTCTTTGATTTCTGGAATGTGCGTGCTCGAACACGTTGCTGTACAAAAGCACTAACTTTGAGCATAACATCGATCACATATTATGCAAAGCAATAAAACCGTAAGCTATCTAACGGTAAACAAGAGTTAAATACCGCTTTTTGATCGTATAAGAATAGGCACAAGACAGGCACTTTCAATATCATCGTAATAATTGAAATCCGCAGAGTACAAAGTTTCTTCTTCGTCCCGAATGTCTTCTAATTTTGTCGGAAACTTCTTGTGCAAGCAATCGGCTTGCGTAACGTTTTAAAACAAGAAGAACAGAATCAAAAGGTTAACTCGCTAGATTATTTCGTACGACCTACGTTTTCTCGGTGTTTACGTTAACAACTACTTCATTTAGAAATTAAAAGTTAAACCATTAACTCTATTTTTTTATACGTTTTCCTTTTTACATATCAGCCAGCTACGATTCACGTCGTAACATTTACTAAATGTAAATATATAAAATTGTATCATTATGCTTTAAATCGATGACAACGATTCCATAATTATTGTCAACTTCGATACGTAAAATTTGAAGTGAGAGGTATACCGGTGCACGTAGCAAATCCACTGTTTAAATACAGCGGTAATAACTTTCGATGTTTGCACTTACGTATGTAATCTTTGGATCTTTTAACGCTATCTTTGAGTAATATTTGTTAGAAAGCAAACGTCTTCCTTCACACCGATCGCTAAAAATACAGAGCGCGAAGTTTCGTTTGCTTCAGCGAAATTGGGAATATGTTTACGATATACACAAAATCACAATAGCGATTCAAGCGCGGCAACTTTGTTCATTTTACATATATGTAAACACGACCGTTTCGAATAGTTTTTCCCTTTTCACAATGGGAATGTTTCTAAACGTTTTCCACTAGCTCTATATACTTTCTCGGATAATGGTCAATTATTATGATCGAACTCGTAGATCATTTATCACCAAATACTTCTCCCTTCTCCTTCGACCTCGTCTTAATAAAAAATCCGTATATACACTAATATCTTAATCGAATCTTGAACATGTGAATCAACCTTGCTAGTAAAAGTGGATCCAAAACTCGCGTACTTTCTCCGATCGTACGACTGATCGGTAGTCTCGCTACTTAAACGTTATAAAAACCTTTTGTGCATTTATTTCTTTCGAAGTTCTTCTTCGATACCCCGCGCGATTGAAATTAGACTTCAAAGTAAAGCCATAAATAGTTTTGCTAAAGACGGTCCGTTTCGATCGTTTTGTTATCATCTCCCTGAGTCATAGACAACCGCGAAGTATTCGCCAAGTCCGATAACAGAAGATGTTCATTGTCTATGGAACTTTTCGAATTTCCACCGATTAAGTTATTGCGTCCACTGGTGCTCCTGGCCAATCTTCGTTCTACCTTATCACGCCTTTGCTTTTCTCTTTCTGTCTTCAATTTTGTAAATTCGTCATCGGAGTTAACGCTAACTGACGAACTATCGCTGCTTATAAGATCATCCACAACGCTGTCGATGTAGCTGGTTGCTGGTTCGTAGGCAATGCTCGATCGTGCCGACTGTGTAGTTCGTTGCGCTCTGAAACCCGAACAATTTCATTCTTTCAATTTCATTCTTTCGATTTCACTCTTTCGATTTCATTCTTTCGATTTCACTCTTTCGATTTCATTCTTTCGATTTCATTTTGCGATATGAAAATTAGAAGAAGGTTCGTTTGGACAGAAAATTATCAACCTTGAATCAGAGCCGTATCTCCTGTCGTTGACGATCTCGCCGTTACTTCCTCTTAACACACCACCGGTTACAGGAGCGCTACACGAAAATATCTCTCCATCTCGTGAGTGTTCCATACCAGGAACAGCAACGGGAGCGCTTGGAGGTGGTGGTCCCGGCGAAAATATGCTCTGCACGTGTGGCCTCTTCTCCGACTTCATCGACGTTAACGTCATCTGTTCGTCCGCTTCTTCCTTGATTACCCCGATCCTCATCGAGCCTCCTCCTGCTATTTAAAATTTTTAGTACGTATCAAACGTGCGTTTAGCCGGAAAATTCTTATCAAAATGTGAAACCTGAACGCACCAACGGCTCTATTTTGTAACGAAGCGGCCGAACTAGAAGATGCAAGCCTTCCAGGTGTCTTAGTCCCGCTTGATGTACCGCCGTCTGGTCTGTCGTCTTTACTGAATAATCGTTTCAGCACGCTGGTCACGCTGTTGACTCTTGGTAGAGATTCCCCGATGATGCTTGGAGTGGAGCCTCCGCTCATGGTACGGTCTCGATTGCTTACTCTGCTGGCGCTTCTGCAAGTAAACATATACTTCCGGTTCCATAATCCAATAACCTTCGTATGTTTTCAGCACTCGATATCCTAACTTGTACAGCAGATACACGTTAAACAAATAATATTACCTCGCTGTTTTACCACTCTCTCGGTTACGCTCCTGGTCAAGCGTTAGGCATACGAGCGTTTACAAAAAGAAAAGAAAAAAAAAAAGAAAAAAACCGTATCGCGTGGAGTAAAACATCGATCAAATAGGATCGTTCCAAGACCGACCTTGACATTTTTCCAGTCGCTATGAAGTGTATACCAGACGCGGCGTCGTCGGCCATGTCAGGACGGAACTTTTGTTGGTAGTCCCCAGCCATTTCATCAATCCTGACCGAAGATGGTTGAAGTTCTTGCTGCGCGGCGGATAACTGAATTCTAGCCGTGGATGGTTCCGGATGCTCCTCGCGGAAGGGCTGCGCTGCCGCTGTGTACGGAAGTTCCGCAGGGAAGATCTCGTCCCAATATTGGTCGCGGATTAATTCCGGATGCTCGTGGTGCATCTCGTCGACGATAAGATAGCTCACCTTTCGGAACACACGTGGAATTAGAATACACGAAAGACACGTTAACATTTATAAGGCTAACAGTATCGCAATACATACTGTACATTTTAAAACTTGGGTCTATTACAACGTATGCTACGATACGTACAATTGAGTTCGTCGTTGAAAGAAGAAATCCATCTCGGAAGGATTAAACACGTGGTATTTTCGTTAGACATTATACCTGCAGATTTCTGTCGATTATCCAATTGACTTCAAAATCGTCGTCGTCCTCGCCGAACGGATTGATCAAAGTCTCGGCCACTTTCAACCAACCCATATAAAAAAAGAATTGCAGCGTTGTGAATACTGGAAAATACATGTCGATGTTGGGCGATGCATCGGTCACCGATTGCCGACCCATCACGCTCGTTAAAAAGTACGTATACACAGCCAACGTAACTACCTACAGAAAATGCGAACGGAAAAGCAAATTAAAATTCTTGTTACGACGGACGCGCCAATATTAAACGCGCGTATTTTTGACGCGCGTTTGACACGTTTACCTGAGTGTAGACCAAAGGAACGCTAATAGTATCATAGTGCATGAGGCTACCGCAGAGGCCGCGAAACTTATTTAACTCGTCTATCAACGTTTTCACGGCGAAGTCGTCGCGAATGCGGCCCTCCTTCCTCGCTCTCGTCACGATACTCGACGCCCATACTATCGGTAACCAATGCTTGCTTGGCTTAGGAAACTTTGTGTTCAGACTCTCGAATATGACTAGCTCGTTCTCCAGCAACAAACCCGCCTCCACGAAGTGCTCTAACGTAGGGAATCGTTTCTTCACACGGGGCGAGACCATCGCCAGTACCAGCGTTAAGCAAACGCACACGTACCTGAAATGAAAGAAAAGCAGCTGTTACACACACACGCGCGCGCGCGCGCGCGCGTATCAAAGAAAATCAAATACTTTTTACACTAGTATAACGATTCAACTGGATTACTTCTCTCCTTGACTTTAATCGAATCGATTCTTGGTGTTCTGTCGTGCCACGGTAACGAGCAGCGTGCACAGTACCGTGCAAATGTGTCGGAGCGCTTACCAAATGAGAATGTTTCGTTTTCTCAGGGATGTATATAAAAATCGATGTCGTCCTCGAGCAATATTTTATGCGAACGCCTTTCGCTCTTACGACAGATACGGAATTTTTAAAGAAACTAAACTTTGTTTCTAGCATTCCGTACAAGCTATCGATATTTTCGACTTTCTTTCTTCTTACGACAGATTTTAAATTCCGTTTCAATCGAGTTTCGCGTCTGTTCTATGCCGTATTGGCTAAAGACTATCGCACGGTATTTTATGTACCTGACGATGGTTCGGCGCATTAGTCGACCTCTCTCGTCGTTGCCGTGAATAGTGGCTGACACGAAAACCGCGATTGAGTCTGGCCACGGTATCACCATGTATTGATTCCACCACCTGGTCATAACAATACTGACGTAGAAGCCCAGGACGAAAGACAGCGGAATTAGATCGCTGTACGCGTTGCAGTACGCTACTATGGCCTCGAATATCTTCTTTTGCTCTTCGTCCAGTATCAATCGGTAAATACTCGACAGCGAATAATATATGAAAAGGAATAGAGCTAGGTCCAACCAGACGAGCTTGTACACGCTTGCTCGCCATCTAGAAAACAAGCAATACGTTAACGCAACACACGTTTCAATAGCCGCTGATTAATTGCAAAAAAATGAAACAGACTTCTCGAAAGCACTTTCGATTTCTGTGAAAGCGCGATCGATATCTACACGGTTTTAGGTCGTGGAATCTGTCCAAGACCGTTGGTCTAGTTACTTCCGAGAAACCATCGCGATAATCCAGCGGATCTTACGACGATTATTATCCAGTCGGCCTCTGCTGAATCGCGGAATACGTCGCGCGTTCCAAAGATGAATTACGAGATCTCTTCCTTTTTCTTATCTCTTGACTGTATCGCGCGTTAAGATCCAAGGAATTTCGTAATCGAGCCATCCTTGAAATTGAGAATTTCTACCTAGGCGGTAGAGTCTCGCACAATTTTCCATTGTTCGCACACTAGCGACGGGCAAAGCGTTTACACGCTAGCACGCAATCGTGTTATGTTCGAAATACGATTGCTCGCCAAAGTATTTATACACTTACCGTAGACAACTTTCGTGTACACGTGTACCGATACGCTATACGAAACACTTGGAAAATTAGCACGGCAATGAAACACGTCTGCGACGATTATATCGATCAAATTTGGAATTGATCTGAAAATATATTTTTAGCGAAGCAATTAGTACAACGTGGATAATTATCTTGAATGTATGTAAACCTCAAAGACACACACACACACACACACACACACACACACACACACACACACACACACACACACACACACACACACACACACACACACACACACACACACACACACACACACACACACACACACACACACATGTATGTATGTATACAATTCCACGGAACATCGAGTCCTATTAACACAATGGATAATCGACTGTCTAAACAGATTTTGCTAGCTCTGCCAAATATACGCGTACCTGCGCTAAATATCGTAAAAATGTATCGATTTGTGCATTTTGTCCGAAAAGTTTATCGATATAATCGCGATAGTCCAGCCTCGTCGTACTACCAATGAAATTTCAAGACGTTTCGTATAACGCGCGTCAATCTCTACGAGCGTTTGAATAGTTTCGCCAGCAATTGTACATAACGTGACCCGACAGAGCGGCTAAACTGGAGGAAATAAACGCGGGTCGATTCGTAGAATCTCTCTGACGAACTATGGTCTTATCGCGGACTTTAAGCGTATATCAGTTTACGGTGTACGCGATTATACATTATTTTGGACGGTGATGCGCAATCGAAAATATTCTCGAGCGTGAAACATTTCTGTAAATACGGTTACAGGTCGTTGGATCCTTGCGAGAGATCTGTTATCGCGATAAACGTTCCGCTAATGAATAAGGTAAAACGACGCGCCATGAATACTGAAAGGCGACTATAATCGAGACTACGTGAGTATTTTTTTCGCGTCGATTTCCTCGTAGAGAGCTTTCGACGTTTCAACGGATCTCTCGAGACGAAGAAAATTGGAAGATACAGTGGAAATCCGTTTATCTGGAGTCGTCGGGGAACAAAGAGCTCATACAACCGCGGTTCAATAACATCGGGACGTGTACAAGCAACGTCGTGTTTGTATACATGTATATATAATGTTCGTAACTTTAAGACGAGAATTCAAATTTGCTCGTACTTTAAACGCAGAGAATGGCCAGCGCCACCGTTCCATTTCCCGTTGCATTTAACGCGTTATTTTCGCCGTTGTTGAAACATAACTGACGACAGAATATCCTCCAGAGATATTATTTATGCAACGACAGCGGTAGTTCGTTCGTTTCTTACTCGATTGCAAAATAAAGGCTCGCGCTCGTAAGTAAGTGGATTCGATCGGCAAGAGTTCAATTAATAGGACATTAAGTACAATCTCGTGTCACGATAAATACGATTCAGACAAATGGTATCGTCGGACAGACGATCGTGTAACCGTAAATATAATATATTACATTGCTCGAAGAGCAAACGAGTAACGCGCGTAATTTAAAGCATGGCTTGCACGTGACGAGCCTCGAACAGTTGAAACACCGCGTCCGAGTACGGATATAGCGTAATTGAAATAATAATAGAAGGGTCAACGACCACGGGTCAAGTGAAAAATGGAATAAATCTTCCTTGATACTCTATATACAAATTGTCACGGAATCAACGAAACAAACGGTTCTCGTCAGATAAGAATAATAATCCACTAGGCATTAGGAAATAATCGATGGTATATGAAACGCGCAGAAATCGAAGCATAGTACAGTATCGAAAAATGAACGATACGATCTCCCTGCAGGTGTCGTCGATATATGTATGTAAGTGGAATTATCGAGATGTGTACAACCTTGGTTACGCTCCTCCTTGATATCCTTCGCGTACGTACACGTGACGCGTTTTTTCGCGGAACGCTATGACGGAAGAATTGAAAATACTATTCAAACACGATACCTGATAAACGATCGCGCGCAAAATCAAAGAGAATCGTCGGGAAAGATTACGATCCATTAACAAGGTACACCTTGGTATCTGAGAATCTAACGTTTATCTATCAAGTACCGATAATATATTATCCATCGAGCGTCGAGTGGACAGGGATCGTTTTCAAGCAAAGAAAATATCGCGGTAACGTAGGAAAGTTAAATAGAACGAATGTCGCTGTCAAAATTCGCGAATAAACGGGACAAAAGAAATATAAACTACAACGGATGTAACTTATCAACGGTTTTCTTAATCGCGTGCAGCAGTGTCGACCGAACGGACGAGCTAAACCTAAACTGCTTACCTTAGGAGTAATTTTAGGAAGCAACCGAGACCTCTGCAGGTAGCGACTTCGGCGGTATAAGTGACTGTCATCTCTCACGATACACCTGCTGTGCTGAGAAACACGGCATAACCAACTGCAGTTCCTTAGAAGAAGATCTCACCGATATTCTCGCCAGAACGTTGTCTCGCTAAAGTCATCTCTCTTGGCACGCGTATCGCATCCTTTTCTTCGAACCTTTTCCCGTCTGACACGGTCAGGACAATTACCACTAGTTATTAATTAAATCGCGTACCACTTTATCTCTGGGCTCTTCTCCCTCGACGATAGACAGACAAACGAGATGGCTGCGAAGGTCATTCTCGATGCGCTTTACGCGTGTCTCGCTGTCTCTTTTTCTCTTCGTCGATCGATTATGTAATTCGTTGCAATCGCGCGACACCAAAAACGACGTTACTCAATGAAATTGCTTTTCGTTCGGGATCTTCGACGTGCCAACGTCCTCGCGGTGCGCTCTATTAGAAAGAGATGACGGCAATCGCGATATCATTTAACGGGGTAGAAAATATTTTAACGATTAACACGATACTTTGCGAGTTACGCGACACCGCACTTTCAATTTACCGCGCTTTCGTTCGTCTCTTTTTTTTCGATTCACACTTCTCATCGCATGCTGCTCTTTCTCCCGGTACGCTCTATTAGGAAGAGATGGCAGCTATCACGGAATCCACCGTTTGAAGGAAAGGGAAAATGGTCGATGCAATCCTACAAATTATCTTGACACTGTTTCGAGTCGCCGCGTTTTCGTTCCCCTTTTTCCCTTCGGTAAAAATGATTATTTTCGTTGAACAAGTAAAATGATTTCGTATAATATCTTACTGTAACGCGTTATCGTTGTTGGTACATGAGTATTAAATAGCTCGTCGTTACACCTCTAGTCGTTTAAAGTTACTATTGTCCTTAAGCTGTTAACACAATGATGTTTGTCGTCGTATCTGTTATCGATAATTCACTGGCACTTCACTGGCTCCTTTCATCCAGACGTTGACAATTCGAACGTCGTTTCCGGTATACGTTCGTGCTACAGAATACCGATAATACGTTTGAAAAGCCGCCCGATTGGAGGTAATACCGAAACGTCACGGTTTGTCTTCGTCTTAGCGAGTTCCACAGGTAAGCCTAGAATGCCAGATACGTCGATGAAAGTGGTAATCGTCGGTCGTTATCGACGATTTATTGCTACTTGTAAAAAACGAACACATTTTATAACACCAATCTTAGATACCAGTCTTATCTCTTTTTCTATATAGAAATCACTTTGTAAAAATTCAACGGTACACAAAGAACAAACCGCGTGCTATGTGGTATGTTTGATCGTCGTCGCATCACTCCATATTCCAAGAAAAATGTCACGCGGAATTCGTACGCGATAGACGAGTTCAACCGTCCATTTCGATCTTTCTCAAACACCCGAGGCACGCCTCCTATCAAATCGTATTCGTTCGATCACCATATTATTTTCTAAATGCGATCCCCGCTAACGATCTATGCCAAATGACCGAGCCTTTGTTCACTTCCGTTCTCGGTGCAATGACTCATTTGCGTTCTATATTTCACCAGCTTTACGCAAGACGCGTTTTCTATCCGTTTCTTGTTAACAGCACATTGCAGTAATCGCAATGGTAAGCTCGACTCGTAACCTTGTACGTGGATCGTTATCGCGTTATAGGTAAGTAATCTGTTATCGTGCCGCCGACCTGCTTTACATTCTTGGTTATAGAACTTCTATCGAATAGAAGCATAAAATCTTACTTTCCTTATTTTTCGTACGTCCACTGATCTCTTAATGTTACGATAAGCTTTATCTCTAAAATTGATCGTATTCGTATTCGACCGGGTTTCGTCTAAAGTATTTTCGATATCGCTCGCACAGAATCACATAGGGACTTTATTCCGTTTGCACTCGACACCGTGATAAGGTTGTAGATGTCCTTCTACATGCACCCCTTTATTGAATTAATGGTAGTAGACCGATAAATGTTATCTTTCCAGCGTTGTGTATGAATTTGTCATACCGCATTTACGGCCATTGTTTCACCTGTGTTTCGCGGTTTTTACGAACGAGCGATCAGTTTGCACAAGGATTTTTCGAAACGCGGATGTTCGATAGAGAAATTATTAGAACTAGCGTATAAAAAGTCAATTGGTACATGCGATCGATATATTTAGAAAGTGTCGGGTCATTTGTGCATCCGTTAAAAGCGTGATAATGTTATTGACCACCACTATGGGCATAACCTTTGAAAGGTTCTAATTCTATCCTTGTAAACGCAACGAGCACGTGTATGCGTGGTCATTCTGGAGAAACCAGAATGACGCAGAGGGGAAAGCATGGAACATACATGTGCAACGAATTAATGTTTCTGACGTAGCTCGTTTATTGTGTCTACACTCAATGCATTATCAAGCAGGTAACACAGAACAGGACCAGGATTATTCACCAGTGTTAACACCACACACGCATGAAAATAAATATTTTTACTTCGAAATGTAAAAAAAAGAAATTATTCGGTAACGATAAAAATGTTTTTCTTTTTTTTTAATTCAATCACAATTTAAAGATTCGTGATTCACTGTATCTTCGTGAAATTCGCATGTTCTTTGTTGACGTAAAGTGATCCTTCTCCGTATCACGTGAGTTGGAAATTGCTCTGTCGACTACTCTAAAAACATGAAATCTTTGTAACACTGAAACCAAACATCTCGTTGATTCGATAAAACTGAACTAACGTAGAAGAGATTCGGCAACGAATTCGTCCAAGTAAAAAATTTCGGGTACCGCATCTTCGAGCATTAAACAGTAATTTTATGACAAAGGAACAGAGCGAGGCTCGAAGGATCCTTGAGCTCGTCCTACGCCCCACTTTGCCCTTCCATCCTGCGCACGCTTCGTACAACGAAATTCATTTTATGGAATTCGAAGCACAGCTGGTCGTGAGTTTCCCGAACACTAGGCACGATCGCGACCAATCAAGCGCCAAGCGTATCGTACACGCAAACTCTACCTGTCTTTTATAGAAAGAATACTGAATATGTGGCTGAGACTAGTCGTTGCCGCAGCACGCCAAAAGTCCCCCGTTGCCGCACTACTCGCCTTTCAATCCTATCCCCGTCGTGCCTCGTGTTTCCGCATCGACCAGTGGTGCTCACCAACCGTTGAAGAATCGCTCTACTGAAATGATGTTTGACCCACTAAAAATTAAATAACATAAAGACCAAGTAAAGGAATAATACGACTATTCTGGAAATGAGACGTATATAATGAAACATAATGAAATATTGTATTGAAAATATTCGTATTTCGCGCGAATACATAACTCTGGAGAGTTCGTTCAATGTTCCAAATGATAGTCGTGTTTGAAAGTGCTATAGAAGCAGTCAAAGTTGACTAAATATTTGAAACACGTCATCAACAAAATTACAAAGTTAACTATGAATTGGAAACTAAAAACGAAGGTGACAGTATTCTCGTATTTCGCGTGAAAAAATTTTAGGAGACAGCAAAGATCTGGCGTCAATGAAACGACAAAGTTTATAGAACACTCGGTTTTACTGATTATGGCTATATACACGTAGGTTTTTCTTAATCATTTATCAAAATACCATGTCAAGAACAAGAACGGTAAGGTGTTGTCATGACATCCATTATACACGTTTAATAGAACCTCTATGCTGGCGAATCGTACATATACTTTTAAAATTACGGTACTAGAATCACGAGTGTAAAATTCACATGCATTGCACTCGTGTGATTAGCGCGATTTCGTAACTTATATAATATGAACCTCCTAGAAGATGATATACATTTAAACTGTTGTTTACATTCTTATAACATAGACTCTTTTATATTCGTTTCTAAGAGAATAGTTGCAACCTGAATAAATTATTAGTTGATTCCATGTACAACTCGGACACGCGCGTATAAATGAGTCCGAACGAACCTCTCGATCAATTGACATTGATATTACTACTGGATTAAAAGTTTTGGTCCCTAAAAGTCACAGCCATAAAATGCAATAAACAGTAGCAGTCTGGATTTAAGGCCACTCGATGAATAACGAAAACGATCGACGTTGAACGATGACTCCGATGACTAATAATATAGTTTCGACAAAGTACAGCACGTTTCTGGTGAAAAAATGCATATTAAAATTACTAATACATTTCTTGACAATGCTTTTACAATCCTTGGGAAGAGTACAGATCGAAATGCGACAGAGGACGTTGTTTTTGTCCTAATAATTTTGACGAAACAGCACTGTTAATAGTCTTAATTGTTCTTTCGCAATGTGCCGACAGTCTTATTCGTATTTTTAAGATATGTCATGCAACGATAGTTGTCAACGTATCGTGTTTAGTTCCCGTTCTGAAACATAAAAGATCGAAGAAATCTGTATGATTTAAATAATCCATAATTCATGTCGTACGCCTAAAAAGCACGATGTACCTTATAGTGGCATGCTGCGTTGATCGTGACCAACCAGCAATAAAACTATTTTCACTTCTCTCAGCGATTCGTTGCCTATGGCTACCACCTTTTGATGGCGCATTCAACGTGGCACTTTGCATAAAATCGGGAGCTATTGTCGATTTTATGGTTCTACAAAACAACCTGAATACACAATAATAAAAGTTGTGCGTAATTTAATTTTTAGAATATTTATTGACCGTTAATATATAAGATACAAAGACATACTTAGGCATCAATGCTAGAACACAGGTAAGTAATACTGTAAGCCAGTATGTATATCTCATGACAGCCATTTCCATTACCCAATACGAACATAGCAGACCCATACAATTAACGCAAACCACGTTATAAATTAAACAGAAACCGAAAAATACTCCTAGTGATCCCATTACGGCAAAAAGATGAATTATCGTCTGGAAAGGAAATCACATCATATAGCATGTAACATCCGGTGTAATATACATTTGTAACGTACGTTACGTAATATATCGTATAATATGTAAATCTATGCTTAAATATTTAAATCTTGTGTGATATATATATATAATAAAATTTTCATTTACCCAAGATCTAATTTCTATGGCAATATTGGTCAACATAATAACAACAGAACAAGTCATTACAGTTGTTCCAAACTCCCAAATGTCAACAGTCGAATCATAGTATACCTAAAGAAAATAGTTTCCTTCTAATCATGCCGGTGTATTAATTTATACCGTGTAAAATTTTGTTGAGACTATACTAACACCCTCATTAACAAAGAAAATGACGATACTTTGATACAAAGCATCGGCAATGGTTATCCAAAATGTATATGACTGGTACACGAGTCCAAGGCGTCCTCTTTTGTACAGATGAGGATTGGACAGCAAAACACCGGGCGAAGCCACTCGATCATATATGCCTAATACAAGCGGTGGCATAGACGTGAACATTAAATTGTAGAGCATCAAATAAATTTGGTCCATCATGACTGTTCCAGTGAATCCGCAGTATAGCTATAAAAATAATAAGACATTTTTATACGTCTATTAAAAAGGAGGTAGAACGTATAGAGGTAGAAACTATACCTGATACCAAAACAGGACGAAAACGATAGTAGCGTTCTCGTAAAAAAAATATAAGATCATTCTAGACAAGCGGTCGTAACACCAATGACCATGCAGCAAAAGAAGTCTGCTAAGCATTGAGAATCGTGAAATGGCAAAGTCTGCAGCCATGACAGCTTGTGTACCTTCTTGCCCGGAGATACCAACTCCTACATCCGCGGTTTGAATCATGCTAACATCATTGGCGCCATCGCCGATTGCCAAAGTCCTCATCCCTAACTGTTCCTTCACTATGCGTACGATATATGCCTGCAACGCGTATCGTAAAAGTCCATGAAACAATAAATTATAAGAAGGAGAACGTAGAGGAAATTTAGATTTCTTATACCTTCTGAAGAGGCGTGGCTCTACAGGCCAATACGCTGGAACACGTTTTCGTTAACTCGAGAAACAGCCGAGTTAATCCTGACCGTGGGTCGAGAATAACGGTTAAAGTTTTGCCATCGACTATGAGCGCACGTTGCTTCGGCCACGGACTGTCTATCCTATGCGCGTCATTTTCTGCCGCATCACGATTAAACATAGTAATTTCCCTAATATTATCCATTGCCTGAACTGTACGTTCTTTACGCGCAGATTCTAAATATCCGTGAATTAAGGTTTCAGCAACAGACTTGGATCTCGCTTGCAGCCACAGTAATTGCATCGCAGGGGAAAAAAGGCGCGCTGAGTACGCGATATTAACTGCGGTCTCTGGTTTGTCTCCTTTCGATACAATATATTCATTAGCGATAGATTCTAAACGGAGAACTGTCATTTTATTTGCTTGAAATCCAGGAAACAATACCTGTTAAAACCCAAACTACGATCCCTGCTGCCATAAGAGTACCCATAGTTTCAGGTACTCCAGCTTGAAGTTTATCTTCGATTCCCGTAGCACCTAGTAATGTCAAATGGCGTTCTAGATTCGCGTATGAATCTTTAATGCGGATTTCACGATTTTCCATCGCCAGTTCCGCCTCGGAATGCATTTGACGCCAGTTTTCGTATTCCTGCGCCGTCAGAGATTTTTTAGCCACTACCAAAGTTCGAAGACCCTGCCGCGCGTATGATTGAAGATATTGTCGACTTTTTATCGTTGTTATAGAATTTTCATCTTGTGGCGTCAGAGACGATAGAATCGCTGTGTCAGCACCCTTGCTATACAACACTAGCTCGTTAGTGATAGGATGCCGTACCAAGATAGACATACATTTTCTGTTGGAGTCAAATGGCAAAACCTGCAATTCCGAGTACGTTGTAACGTAGACAAATTACCTTTGCATCTGTTTCGATTTGCCTCGATCGATGAAAGAATAGAAAAGCGAATTTGTTCGTAAAGAACTCACGTGAAGAATCTCGAAAGTTAGAATGGATTTATCCGGCAAAGAAACGATTGCGCTACGTGCCGTACGTTTAAGAAGTTTCACGTTGTAAGCACGCGCGGCATTCACCAAAGCGAGCTCGTCCGGACTTTCCGCTTCGTAAATTGCAGCCGTAGGTAACAATTCGTCTCTACTCTTCCCGCTCTCATCGATAACGGGACTCAGAGGACTGCGTCTCTTGTGCTCCCCGTTCGGAGACAATTTCCTTCCTAACAATCCCATTCCTAAGCTTGGTATCGACGTCACGTTCAGGAATTTTGGCCTGCAAATGCGTATAACTTATCATACTTGAATAGAATAAAACGATACGGTTAGAAGATGGATAAAAAGCAAATGACGACCTTGATAATTTATTCGATAGTTTAGCAGAATTATGGAGCACGGATTCTATTTCAACCATCGAAGAAATCGATGACACATTTTCATCGAGACTATTGGTCGGATGAGACAACGCGGATAGCGGAATAATCGGCGAAGGAGTTAAACTTCTGTCTATCATTCTTGTGTACCTGCAATGGTAAACGGTAAATAATTTGTAACGAGGTAATTAACCTAGATATGCCTGAGTTCTTCTAGCAATATTTTCCACGCTAGTGTCCGGTCATCCTTCCGGACGATAGGCATATGTCCGAGTTAATAGAAAGAAAAAAAAAAAAGAAATATATATATATATATATATACAAACCTTCCAGGATCTTCGACATTCCTCTGCGGTTCTTCGATCACTCCGCTGGAGTTCATAGTGTCATAATGTGGTTGAGAATTGACCACAACGGTATTACATATCGCCAATACGATTAGGAATTCTTGCAGATGATGCCTAAATGTTCCTATAAGAAGATCTTCCTTCAGTCGCGACGAAGGTACCAAATTCTCACCGTCGCCGCCGTGCGAATAATCCTGCCCTCCCACCACGCACCGCCTAAATAGCATTTTATTTTCCGTGAGCGTGCCAGTTTTATCAGAGAATATGTACTGCACCTGTTGAAATAAAAAAGAAAAAAGAAAAAAAAAAAGAAAGAAAGAAGGAACAATTAGCCGCTTCCTTATCGAGACCACGCGCAAGATCGATCAATTTGCTTACCTGACCTAATTCCTCCGTGATATTGAGCGCGCGACATTCAGCCGAGCGTCCCGTCTCCGCGTCATAAAGGGCAATATCGTGTCCGATGTGATAAACCTGGCCCACTTTCGCCATTTCGATAGTGACGTAAAGGCTCAATGGTATCATCACTTGGAGAATGATAACGAACGTCCAGAACGTTAACATACTCTCGTAATTTGGATCTTGAAGGATCGGAATGAACGGGACGAACGTTTGATCGGAAAAATCGGAAAGCCAAACTCGGCAACCGATTGCGCCTATCACGCATAATACCACTAGAATCACCACACACCATATAACGTCGCTGTTCATCCGTTTCTCCAATCGTGAGCGCTGGAAAAAAAATCCCCTCTCTCGATTTACACACTTTCACAAACTTCGTCGAGTTTTGTTACGTGACCATGGTCAATGAATCAGTTTCGCTGAAAACGTTCTTTTTCTCTTTTTTTTTCTCGTATCTTTCGACGATTCGTAATCAGATATTCAGACAGATCGCAAAGATCGACGACAGATCGTTACCTTATATCTAGGGCCGCCGTTGTTAAGCATCGCTTTCGTCTCGTGACCGGCGTATATCACTATGCCTTCGACGAAGTCGGTATTTTTCAATAAACATTGCCTGAGTAAAAGATTTTCCGTAGAAACAGGTACTCTACCACCGTTCGGGTGAACCACGGCACCGTGAAACCTGCAATTTTCACGTTGAACTTTTGCCAATCTCAAACTGACAATGTCCTTTGTCGTTAACTCGCCCTCGAAACGAACGTCGAGAGGATAGCTCACCGATATATCCTAGTGCTCGGTTGATCGACCTCGATCACGGATCGAAACTTGGCCGGTTGAAAGGTGTCCTGGAGATCCACGAACCCTCTGACAACCTGTCGTTCCTTCAGATTAGTCTCACCGTCGAGATTGCACGTATCCAGGTACGCTACGCCCTGAGGATCGCTGCTTCGCAGGAGTAGAACATCGGCCGGTACGAGTTCGTTATTCGAGAGGTGAACCAGGTCACCGACCTTCACGTCTTTCCACGCCACCTTTGCATACCTGTCGTCTTCGCTGCAATCGTGAAACGCGTTCTCCAGAAACGATTCTCTGATGAATCAACGCGAGGAGTGACATTTATGAAAGAGAATTTCAAGTACAGCTACGTAATTCTCGCTTTACGGACTTTATAGACCGGAAATTTTATCTCAAATTGCGCGCGGCCAACCAGACCAGAGGTCTTTTCATGAAAAAGACGATGCTTCCTGATATATGTAAAATATTATCTCCTATTACCTCGACGCGGCTACCGACTCACCGAGCGACCAAGAAAGGAGATAACTTTGTCTTTTTCTCTTTTCTTTTTCTTTTTTTTTTTTTTTTTTTTCAAACAATCTTTTCCAATTAAAAATTTTTCTTCTTTTTAAATACTCTTAAATCTCTGGTCGGTAAAGTCTCCTCTTATCGCTATTTAATATTCGTTTTACGCGTTTTATGTACGTTCCTTCTTATAGACACGGAACTCTCGCTCGCGACGTTATTTCTAAGGCAGACTACCGTCTTACGAATTCTCGGCTCACGAACGTCTCGCCAAGCATCAGTCGCGTATTCCGTAAAGGCGGTAACTACCTGTAGAAGATACGTATCGGCTGTTTGATGTTCGCCTACAAGATCCTGTTTCTTTCGTAGCGTCGTTACGCTACTCAATGAGCAGATGAACATAACGATCTTCGCGATCGACGACGATCGCTGCTATGTACGTAACATTAACCGGATTGTCAACGGCCAGACGTCGATTATTCTTAATTAATCGTCATCGCCGTCCGACGCTTCCAGTCGCGAGACGCACGCTCATTGATATAGCGCAAACGGTGGAAGGGAAGAGCTCGAGGAGAAACACAAATCGGAGAAAGGTCGAACTTGGTTTTACTCGCTCCAGTTACCAATCGCTGATCGAATAGAACGAAGAAAAAAAATTCGAATACGTACGAAGCAATGCTCTGCTCGACTTCTCTTTCGCATACGTGTATCGTTCTACGTATCTCTCGCTCCATCTTCTCTTCGATGTAGCTATTTTAAGGTAAATTGTACGTGTAATATAAAAGTGACGTTGTTCGAACGTTCTCAACTTACGCGACACACTTTCTATGCTTTTTCACGAAACGTGGGGAGAACCATCGTGTTTTTACATTCGTGTAACAACCGTTTAGATTGATTACGCGACAAGGCCAATCGTTTATGCAAGCTAATACCGTCGAATTAGAACGGTTTCGTTATTGAATTTTTCGTATCGGAAACTATCCATAGAACGGCGTGACGTTTCTGTCGGAACGGAATTAGCGCGCGTTTCGTTCGTGAAATAATTTGCAATAATTGCGGAATAATCTTGGAACGATCGTTGAATAATCGCGGAGTAATTTGGAACGTGGGTAGGAGCACAGAGAAGCCACTTCAAGGTTCCTTTCAACTTTTTCAAGCGGTATATTACATTTTTTTCCTTGCCAATGCCATACACGACCAACGATCAAATCTGACCTAGACTCCACTTAAGGGGTCGCCGTTACACGATTTTTGTCCCGTCGTATAAGAATCGTTGATCCGTGTAACCTTTCGTAACTTAATTGGGACTATTCATCGTATACCTACTTCGAGACGTTTCGATGAACCATGCGACTGTTCGAGAAATACACGCATCGCTTTACCAAAGGGAACGAGAGCGACGGTCAAATCGTTTTCTCGCTCGAATGCGAAATCTGATAGGAAGGCTCGCAACGTTAACGCCAGCGATGATATTTAAATAGCGAATGTACTATATAGCACGCGCATAGTACGTAATAAAATATATTAGCATCTATTACTACGTGTCTCGTGGCAGGTGATTTACATTTTAAAATCTGCTTGTTTCATAAAAAGATAATAAGCGCACGACGTGATTGCTATTAACTGGTTGTTTGTTTGCGTACAGATCTTTGGCCAGAATTCACTTCCGTTACGAATATCTGTGTCGTACTTGCGAATAGCGTACATATTCGTTAAGAAGAAACTCGGCACGCACGTGCGATATTAGACTCGTTCCGTAGCGCGTTTTCTAAAGACGAAATAATTGGCGGCCGCCGCATTATATGCGACGGATTCTACTTTAAATGTGAAAAGCGAGCGTTTTGAAAAGAAATCTCTTTGCGGACCGTGAAATTGTCATCCTTGAATGTAAATGAACGACACCGAACGGTATACTCGCGCAACTATACCAACGCGCGCGAGAACGAGGAAAATGTAAATTCCATCCTTACGAGTTTCGATTACTATTACGGAGAACGACACCGGTTTAACCGTTAAAAACTTGATTCGTCGCCAGATGAAAGCGAACTTAACGCGCACAGTTCTTTTCCTTTTATTTCCTCTCTGCGCGTGAGTCACAATTTTTCGAAAGACGCTTTTAATATAAGAGCGTCTTCTTCCGGGACGAAGAAGATTCGTGTGATTTAGAAGCGTTAGACAAATTATCTACGTGCACGTTGCGAATGCTTGAATTTCTATTAATTCGTAAATTTCATGGAACCGCGTCGTCATTTCGAACACTTTTTCGTAATCGTAACATGGTTTCGATAGAGTTCGATGATACGAGTAGATCATATAAAACGAAATCACGAGCGAAACGTTATCGCGTTAACGCGATGTTAGTTCTTAACGGGTTAATCGGTCCTGAAATTAGAGGATCCGAAGATAGAGAGTTTGTCGAGCTAAAAACACTGCCGCAACGTTTCAACGGTTGGACGATAGTTTTATTATTGCATACTGACTTTCGAAAATCGATCTACTCGGGTTATATCGTAATGATATATACCAGTGTACGTACGACGATCGTAAAGAATAAAATCATTGCAGTTCGATTTGACAAAAATAAATACCGTACCTGTATTATTGCCTATATCGTTTCTACCCACGACAAGAAGCCTGACCTATTTGAACTTTTTACGATAACGGAGTGTTGATAAATCGGTCACGATGACGGCGACAACCGAGTAGCCTTAGAAATTCTTTTATGCAACGCGTCTTCGTTACAGATAACGCGCGGTTAGATAATACGACGGTGTTACTTTTCCTTTCCATCGTAATTGGGCCTGTAACAAGTACCAGGACGTTTGCAACGTGCCTCTCTTCGTGAACGATTTAACGAAAGTTCCAACATAACGCGCGAACAAACATTTCGATCTGCCGATAGAGATGTTTCAAAAGATTCGTTTATTCCTGCCGATCGATCGCGTTATTTAACAGGATTAAGAAGATTGGCAAAGCAATTTTTTGTAGTTAAATAGACGGTGGGTTGTTTTTGCATTTTCCTTTCTTTTTCCTCTCTCTCTCTTTTTTTTTTTGTCCCCTCATACATTATGCAAAGGTAAAAATCGCCGATAATAATTTCAAAGTCGCGGAAGGATATTTGCAAGCGTGTTCGAGTATTGCAAGTTTGAGTAAAATTTGTCGGGCGTCGCGGTCTTATCAATAAATTTGCCCTACTTTTCAAGCGGTTCGTGAATTCTTTCGACGGAAAAAGGTATCTCTCGTAACAGTTGCCTCGTGGCTCTGAATTAAGAGAAATATTTAGGTCACCGAAATTCTTCGTTCGATCGGTTAATTCGTTGAAGCCGTTGCGGATAACGAAACACGAGCCGTGGGTGCGTTACGCAGGCACGTAACTGTCATACGATACCGATATTCCATGCATCGAACGACGCAATCGGTGACATCAGTGACCACTTGACGTCACGATACACCACGGAAAAAGAAAACCTAAATCGTCGTCGATATCTGGAACTGCTCGTCGGGACTCTTTCCGCGTCCTATCGCGTTCGTCGTTCGAGCGATCTCAAGAAAATATCTTCTAGCTTCTACGTACATTTGCCACTTTGCTTCGAACGTCGGCTACGTTTCGCGTTTCATTACGCGCAAAGTGACGGGGGCTACGCGAAAAGGATGCCATCGGAGGGTGTCTCGCGAGAAAACTCGCTGGAAACTTGGAAAAGATTCGACATTTTGGTGAACTTGAACTTGCTCGAAACTTCTACGATTCTACGAAAATATATTGTAAAGCTCAATATTTTTAGCAACTTTCTTTCTATACGTAGAACCTTCGTAGAACGTTCTGGCCTTAGTTCTCGAGTTGTATGGAAAAACATCCAGTCGCGGCCTTGATTTAGCTTCAGTTTTCAGCCTAGATTGGATCGTTAGCGATATTAATGACGCGAGGCGGCCGTCCCTGCGAATCCCCTTATCGACGCAAGTTAATATAAACAATGCCAGCCGACCGCCGCACGGCCGCAAAATTAACTCGCATCGGTACTACCGCCAAGCCGATTCAGCTCGAAAAGGAAGGCCGAGCGGCGGGATATTTTAGCATACAACTCGAAAACTAAGGCCGACCGTCGATTATACGCGCGAGAAAAAGTTTCCGAAGGAAGTCGAGGCATTTCGAATCTCTACGAGGTATTTCAGAGTCACCGGAATCGGAGAGAATTCGGAGCGAGAAAGAAGCTTTTCGATATTTTCAAGTTTCCAGCAGCGTCCACGCAAGGCCACTGCATAACGTCGTCGGATCTCTCTGTCGATGCTTTCCAACGGCTGACGCTCTTTTCGCGAGAATCCATCAGTTTGCACGCGACGAAACGTAGATCAAACTTCACCGATGTAATCGCGTCGGTCGGGTTTTGCGACCACGCTAATGAAATTGCAAAGTGTTTATCGCGTCGTACATTCGCGAAAGGTTCGCACGGACGATCCAACACTTTCGCCAGCTATTCGAAATAAAAAAAGTTCCCTAAGCGTTGCGGTACTTTCGCGAGCCACCGCACGAAACAGTTCGCGCAACGGAACAGCCAAGTGTGTTTTACGCTACGCGTTCCGACGGGAAAAGCTACGAACGAAGAGCCGTCGATGGGTTTCATTGTCACGGAGAATGTCGCGTCCTCTCGTTGCTCGCATTCAGGAAAGGAACGAGGAAAACAGCTCGAGGCATATGGCAACCGGTTTTATTGCTACGCCTTCCATCGCCGTTTTATTCTACTTCTCGGCGTCTTCGACGGATACGAGCCGTATGAACGACATCCTTGTGTCTACCATCCTGTCGGATCGCTTCGCAGCTGCTGAGAATAAAGGCTGCCTCCCACTTACCAGCGCGACACGCTTTGGCGATATTCGATTATCCATGCATCGACAGCGATACGTATCACCGACGTATAATACGCAGCTTCGCGAAGCTATTCGAGTACGCGCATTGCGCGTGTTATAGGCGTTTCGGTCGAATCGAAGCATTTAATCGTAGGCGTTTTCGCAACTAAATTTTGCAAACTACGAGTTGCCTCGATCATCCTAGAAAGTGTCGAAGAAACGTTATTCAGAAACAGACGGAACGGTATGTTCGATCTAACGATGTGTTTTGTTGAACAATTAGAAATTGCGAATGAAAAATGAACACCGTCGAAACTTCTATGTTAATGGCTTCTATGTTAAACGGCTTAATCTCGGATACGTACGTTTTAATATGGATTTTGATTCACCTGGCTCTCAAGGACGCGCTACAATCGCGTCAAGGGTGACCCGATGTTCGTACATTAGGGCAACCAGCTTCGTAATTGGAAAATCATTCTTACGAACGCGTTACGCGACAATGTGGCAAACGATAGATATCGATCTTGCGATTTCACGCGAACCGCCTGACGACCTCGTGCTTTCAAAAAATTACCGAACGAATCTGACATTTGTAAAGCAACTTTGCTAACTGTACTAGATTAAGTCGATTACACCTGCACGATACGCGTCCATTTCCCACGTCGCGTATACCTTGCGACAATCGTACCGATAAGACATACACGGTAGTCGGTCGTAGCTATTAGGATATCCGAGCCCTCTTTCGTAATGATTTATATACCAATAACCGTACCACAGACTGGCGAGTCGTAACTCGTTCCAAATTATAGGTGTCTTCGCCATAATTCTGCAATTTTACGTCCGCTTAACAAACATCGTTGCGTCGCATCAACGAGCTCGATGGGAAAGGAAAATTCGCTCGCGCGAATTGACCGCTTCTCGCTGCTTTCGTAACGCATACGCGTATGCTTCGTATTAATTCGTGCTATTCGAACGTAAAATAAAACTCGCGCTTCCTAATAAACGTGACATACGGGCGTGTCTTAAATAGGTAGCCTAAAACGTACTCGAGCAGATGCTCGATGCAAGTAGATACTTGTACCGCGCGTACAATTTCCGTTTGCAGGTATAGCCGCAACTTCGTTATAGCTTATATCATATACACGCTAGGTTGAATTTCCGTAACCGTGTTACGAAGCTCCTTCGCCTCGTGCAATTATCGAAAGCGACTCGACACAGAAATCCGTAGGATAGTTCGAGCGGAACGCGGGCTTGAAATCGCGTGACGTTATCTCACGGGAGAACGCAGTAACGACGTTCGAGTGCTCGCGACCGACATAGCCTCGAACCAGTCAAAGCGCATTAATCGACAGCTGGAATTCGTGGCGAAGGTTCGTTCTTGACATTGCCGACTACACCGCGTGGAGAGCTGGCTGGTTGGCTGGCTGGGCTGGTTGACTGTCGATCTCGTCAGCGAACGAAATTAAACGGGAGGCTAAAGAAGGTCAGCGAGCGCGTGCGTGTAACCGCTTATTAAGTAGGTAAAGGTCGTAAGAAACGCGTTGCCGCGGAAGAAAAAGAGATTCTCGATCGACCCGCGTATTCTCGCGCGTTCGCATCCTGCGTAATTTTCTTCTCTTTTTTCTTTTACCCCGACCGACCATGTAAACTGCGTGTAACTGTGGACGTTAATTAAACGCGGATTATCGCCGATCGAATCGATCGCCAACGAAGCTTCTAGACGGTTTCGAGGCTGTTAGATTGGTCGCGTCGTCTGCTCGCGAAACAAGCCAAATCGTCGAAACGCCGCTTGCATCGATCCTCCAACCTCGAGCTCTATTTTTAACAACGAAATTCGTTTCAACGAATTTGGTTTAGAACGACGAAGGGACGATGCCTTCGGCCGTGTTCTTCTGCCAATTCTCGGTTATATTTCTGAAAAGGAATCGGCCACCTTTGGACCAGGAAACGAACGCGAATGACGAAAGAAGCGCGAGCGCTTTGCATCGCGTCGATCGGCGATCGTAATATCAGCTAATTACGCGTATCGATCGGAACCGCGCACCACGATCGAAATAACGGAACGCGTACACCGATCGTTCGATTCTGCTACGAGCAGAACGACAAACTCCCCCGGGGAACCGTGCGGGTACACGCGCTCTGCGATTTTCCCTCGACCTCCTTTTCTTCGCGCTCCTCGAAAACGCTCGTCAGCCCCGTTAGCTTCCTTTCAATGCCGGCCATTGGCGCGTCTCTGTCTTCCTCTTACGTTCTCGGCCCGAACACCTTCCAACTTACCATCCACATACTCAAACGATCTTTCACATATTTTTCACAGTTCAAACCTCGCTGTTCCCAGCTGACGCAATCCTTTTACCGTTCTCGCTGCGAGAAAGGAAAACAGATTGTCCATGCACGTGAGTAATACGCCGGTGTATATCGTGGGCGAAGTCGACGAAACAGGACACCTGTGGCGGAATCGCTTCGCGATCTATCGAATACGTAACAGTAAGCGAGGCTGATAACGAAACGATACGTTTCGTAGCCGGCATCGGCTATACGTTTCTACGAGTTTTATCGTCTCGACTTACGATACACAGGGTGTTCCTCGCGATCGAGCCAAATCGTAATTTGAAATTTTGCCAGGAATATTTTATCCGATTTCTATATATTTTATTTCATTTCATTCGATCGATCATCTATTTTATTTCATTTTAGCAGGAATATTTCGATCGTTTCGCGACGCTTTTCCCGATACGCGTCTCCAACATTTCAGAGTCGCCGTTTTAAATATCTTTGCGACTTAACGCGCGAACGACTTGCTCCGTAAGATGGGAAATTTATGGTATCTATTTTGTTCGACCACGTCGCGCAGCACGTTGAAAATCGCGAGAAAGCGAGTAAACGGGAACGATAGAGAAGAGTTGTTGTTGCTCGTACGCGAGAAAAATAAACACGGCGAGAGGATATAGTTTGCCATGAATTAACTCGAACTGTCTTTGATTCGGTATATCGAACGTCGTCGTACTCGATGAATCAGACGCGGCAAGAATAAAAAAAAAAAAAAGCGATCGGTGATTTAGTAATTACACGGTATCGCGGCAGAGTACCGACGCGCTGGGAGATTAAAGTGTAATATCCGGGGCAACGGGAAAGAAACGTTGGCCGATCCCGATCGAAGGTCGCGATCGACTGTTAATAAATCAGCGACGACTCGCGTTCGCTAGACTGGACTAACGCGTCTCCTTGGAAAAAGGAAGTTTCATCGAGCAAATTGGAAGAAACGGAGTGGCACGACCAAGGGCAAGGTCGTCGTGTCGTATTATTTTACAAGTCGTTTCGCTCTGCGCGCTTGGCCATCGATCGTCGCGAGCCTCGCGAAATTGAGTTACATTATAAATGACGTGCACTCTAGTCGTCGTTTACCGAACGATACTCACTTCCTGCTGTCACTTTGTCGCGTCGCAGATGGTGCGCGAGCCTTCACGGAGTTGGCGCTTTCTACACGAATCTCTGTTCGATAGCTACGACGACGATCGCGTGAAACGGTATCCCGACGGTCGAAGCCTCGTTCAGACTGTGATTACGTTGTCGATACAAATAACGCAAGGCGAATTTACCAACGCGAAGCTGTTATCCACTCGATCGTACGATGTTCTTCGTAGTTTGGCCGCAGCGGCTACCGAACGTTTCTTGTCAAATTTTGCGGAACGGGTAAAGTGAAATAAATTTCACGGACGAAAAAGTCGTCGACAACGTGATTTCGACAATATCATTGTGGGAAGAAACGAAACGATACAATATTTTAAAAATACCATACACGCGCAAATACCGTGTAACGTGTTGCGAAAATGAAATTTTAGGCTGTGGCGTATTTCGATCTTTGACGGCTTTCAGGGCAAAGTACGACGTAAAGTTCGCAGTGGCAGTTAACGCGTTAAAGATACAAGCTTGTCGGTACTATGTGTATACGTATGCGTAGATCAAAGCCTCGGCAACTCTCGCGTTCCCACTCTCTCTCTCTCTCTCTCTCTTCTATTAATTTGGCAATTGAAGGAAAGTTCCAGAAGCTCTCGGTGATGTAAGAACTAATTCCATAACGAAGATTGAACCGTCACGTTGCAATTTATTCAACGACCAGTAACGGAGCAAGTTGAATGCGAACAACGATATCGGGGTCATCGTACATCAGAGGGATCTTGATCGAATCGAATCGAATCGGTCAATAAACGAGTCGATGCTTATCGCGGATTCGATCGTGCGGACCTAGATAGCGAATTCGCCTCGCGTTTACGTTCGACGTTCAAATTATTGAAAGCTGTATGGAACCTTTACGATCGGTGTTTGCAGAGAGCGAACCACGAGGCTCGTTTTCCGCTAAAACAAACTGGGTCGTAGCAAAGGGCAGATACGGGAGAACAAAACGAAACAGCATTCTCGCATCTTCAAATTTTCCATTAGTGCGTAAAAATCCGCGTTTCTCGAGCGCCACCGCCTTCGCCATTAATCGCGCCTTTAGAACAACTATTCGCGCGTACTCTACGTTAATGTTGTCCGATGCGTTCTTACAAGTTCGAGTACCTCGAGTCGCTCTACCACCTTCGAAATAAACAAGCACGAAGCTTAGGAAGAAACTTTCGATCGCCTCGTGGCTGCTTAACTCGTACACGGATTAAGTAAATAAATAACAACGATTCGCTCAACTTTCCCGAATATTTATTTTCTTTCCCGTTACCTTCGGCTAGACGAGTATCGCAAAAGAAAAACTGTGGATCGATAGAGAGCGATTCCACTTCGGGAGAGATTTAACGTCGTTTATTACGATTGGACGCCGTTTCGAGATCTTCTGTCTATATAACTACAGAAATACCTTGGAACTCTTTCTTGGCTTACGAGGCTGGAAACGGTGTGCAAACAAGCTTTTCTATAGCGATAAGATTGCACTTACGCAGTTGCGGTAACGATGACCGAACAAGGAACGAGAACGAAACGAAATATCTGCTACGTACAGCAGCCGTGACCCCGTGGTTAGTGGAAGTTGGCCGTTCCAGCCTTCGCGAGCAATTTTCCGACGTTTCAAACGTTTTTCGATCAAACGGTATCTCGTTGAAAGCGATAAAAGTTTCGTCAACGTAGCGGCGTTACAAGAACGAATCGATCGTGCCCGCTCCCAATGCGAACACAGCGAAATTAAAGTTCCAAACACGAACCTGCTAGAATTCCCTTGCGCGACAGCGATAAACAGAGAACACTCTCTTTTCTATGTTCCAACAGACGCGTATATTCGACACGCATGCGTTCGATCGACGATCAACGCCGATCCATCCATCGCGATTGCTCGGCCAAAGGAACGGTATACGTTCGAAACGTCCATACCGAAAATAGGATCGCGAAAAAATACCAAGGCTCGTGTCTTTAACGCGTTCGTTGCTATCGACGCGTACGTTGCGTCCTCCTATCTATTGCTATTGTCGTTATCTTCGTTATCGTTATAATTATCGGACAGACGGTACAACATAGCCGGTTTTGTACGTCAAATTACACGAAAGAGACAAGAAGGACGTTGATATCCACTCACGATACTTTGTAAATAACGTCCAGAGACACGCGCTAATCCGGAAGGAAATCTATCTAAGAAGATACCTATGATATCGGAAAAGGGAACGCGGCTTTCAACTAGCAGCGCTAGTTATACTTTAATAGCAGCGAATATATCGATCGAACCGCTATTAGAGGGACGCGTCGTGCTCGCGATTCGCGTTTCGTCAGGAATTTTAATTTTACTTCTGCTTAGCCTTGAACGTTGAATCCTGTTGTCCGAACGAGGCGAATCGCGGCAAAGCAAAAATCACGAAACGCGAAATCAGAAGTCACGCTCCATCCGCGTTCCGCTCGATTTCGCAAAGTTTTTAATGTTCGTTAAGTACGGTCGATTAACGAATATCGTGCACACGCTCGTTCTAACGTTCTAATCTATAAATCTAACCCAGATCTGCGTTCGGTCATTTTCGTAGGCGCTCAATAATTTGCGAGATATTAATAAATTACGAAGCGAGTTGCAACGGGGCTGCTGCTAAATTGCCTGCTGATGCAGCAGGTTAACGTTGCAAAGGGTCGGGAACGGCGCCGGCATTCTTCGTGCTCCGTTACGTCAAACCGTTCTTGGTTGTTATTCCGTCTTTTAAGCTAGGTCCACACCGGCGGACAATTGCCCGCAGACACGCGTCGCAGCCAATCGGCGTCCGTCTTTCGTGGAAAATCCGCGGACAACGAAGGACGAGACCGAAGTCCAGAGACGATACTTGGATAAAAACCACGTCCGCGCTAACGGACGATCGTCGGCAGACACGCAAAAGTTCGGGCAAAAGTACTCTGCTATCTTGATCGGAGTGGAAAGCAAGAAGCAAGGTCTGCGGGAAAATGGAATGTGCTTTTTACTCCGTTTGCGACGCAACGATCCCGCTGCGCGATCGCGAGATTTATGACACGGTGTTTGCCATTGAGGCGAGGGAAGGCGAAAGTAACAAATTTGAAGACACGCGTTGTTTATCGAAATCGCTGCAAACTCGCGTATCGTCTTCTCCCTGATATTACCTCCTTGAAGAGTTTCTTTTTGAAAATCGACCAAGCGTCGATTTCGTTTCTCTTAATGGAACCGCTATACATTTTTTAATATATCGATCAACGTCTCGCGACGTTCCTTGTAAAAAGTTAATAAGCTGTCTATTGGCGTCGGAAAAGCATCAGTACCGAAGAAAAAATGTCCGAAGGGATATAAATAAGCGCGTTATATCCTGGGTTTCCATCGAATATTAACAACCAAAGTTGTGTAGTCTCTCGTGTTCCATCTGCGACATATCCTCTCTAAGTACGTCTTTTAGTCTAATTCAGAGTGCCGCTTTTTAGATATTTCTGGAGGATTCTTGTTTCAAAGGAGCCACAGGATTTTTTCTTTTTATCGGTTTTATGCGCGCGTACGTCCTTGTTCGGAAATGTTAGATAAGGATGAAAAGTAAAGATCAGTTAGCTACTAAACTTTTACGCCAAAGATTCATTTTGGTTTGAATGGAAGACGGTGATCGTTAAACATCTTCGAGAGATTTTTCGAAAAATCGAACGATTCGACCGTATTAATCGCCGAGTGTTCTGGTTAAGAACAAGCGTTATAAACGAACAAGATCGATGTTCGATCACCGTTGAAACAAGTACCGTCGTAGATAGTAATTACCAATGACGAAAAATTATTGTCATCGTTTGGTCGCTTGCTACGAAAAATGACGTTTGCTCTCGACGATGGTTGTTACCGGTAACCGAAGAAATTTTGGTCGTTTGTAATTACTACGTTTGACCAAAACCATTAAACCGATACTTACGCGTGCTATGCTTTTTAAAATTCGTTTATAATTGTTCGTCGCTCCTTGGAATTAAGGCACCGGCAGGTTTCGTGAGAAATTGTAATATCCGATTTAGATTGTTAGAAAAGCGATCGATATCTCGAACAGAATTTTCCACGTATTCGTAGAAAATAACGATTTAAAGAAGATTGCTTACTTACCGAACGTAAACGCGGCAGGTGGAATTATTTACGCGTCGATCACTGATAAACCTCCGGTGATCCTCGAAATAATCTTTCAACGCCGTCACACCAAGCACAAACATTATGGGTATTACGGAAACTTCCTTGCCAAAGGCATTTATGGCTGGCACCCAATTAAGTAGAACGATAAATACAAAATATATGTTGGCCACACGGCGAAATTGCTCGAGAAAATTGCGAGGTAGGAAGCTCAGTATGGTATATTTTGTTGTACGTACTCTGCAAGCATACGGAATAAACCGGAATTCAGACGGTGTACGATAGCAAGCTTTACTCTCGTCTGGAACCGTACGATTCTGCCAATGTGGTCTGCGAAGCGACATTTCGTGGCCGAAATTAAAAACATCCCTGTGTTCGCGTTGTTTCCACGTAAATTTTCTATACTTTCTATATTTATCTTTCTAATCTTCCATCGATAAAGATCGACTATCCGTCGGAAATTATTTTTAAAGAACGCAGACACACTCGCGCGATCGAATTTGCCCGAATAATCAATCGGTTTGATTTACGATTTAACAATTTCCTGAAAGAAGACATCTGAGATTTCGAAGCTTCGGAGACTCGTCCACGGAGATTCTAGACATTGGCACTTTTAAACGATAAAGTAGAAAAAATCGAGTTTTGCTCGCGAAATGCAGCTTTCCAGACTATTATTCTACAGAATAACGCACGGAACAACGTTTAGCTGGCAAGCGCAGCTTGCATTAATCGCAACTTGAGAAATTTACCTATTGTTTACTCTCTTGCCATTAGGATGCTGACTTGGCGGTGTTTTTGGCGGCACTAAGTGATTCGGTACTATGGTCCTTAAACGAGGTTCCTCCGGTAACGGACCGAAGCATCGAGCCCACAACCTTCTCCACCAGGGAGGTTCGGCGCTACGTCTTATCGTGTATATCGACTCCGATCTATAGAGATAATAGAGAAACGGACAATAGGAAACTCGTTAATAAACTTCAAAAAGATAATCGGTATAAATATTTTCCAAGGGGCTGACATTCGGTAGATTGCTATGCACGCGAGTAAAAATAAGTCGTCGAATCAAAGTCCAGCTGGAACGATGTTTGGAGTTTCGAAGCTCGAGTTAAGTCGAACGCTCCGATAAACGCCTACAACAAGTAATATCCCTTTTAGCGTAGAATTTGCACGAAATTACCGCTGTATCGAGATTCGTGTCTAACTGCGATAAAGAATTCGGTGTTCGGTCTTTAACGAAGGAGAAACACGGTCACGGTAAGAACGGCGTGCACGCTAATCGGTTTCCCTCTCCGAGCAACAAAGAAAGAAGTTATTTTTAAGAGTTCAGCGATACAACTTCTGAACACTGCGGTAGAATTACGATCGATTTGCGCGCATCCGCTCTGCTGCCAAACAACGAGATTCTACGTTATTTCACGTACGAAAATAAGACGAAAGCGTAGAGTAGAATTTTGTCGAGTATGCGCGTGCCGGGCCAATTCCACGAAAGTAAACGCGCTCGAGCTCGATTCTCTCGAGATCGCGGCCCAAAACGAAATTTTGTTCTACGTCTCTCGCTTGTATTCGCGCACGGAACAAGCTCCTGCTTGCTCGTACAAACGCAAACTGCATTTCGTGGAGAACGAAGCGCCGTCGGAAAACACGTCGTTCTATAATTTCGACGCGTTTCTTCGCGTACGACGATCCCCCCTGCCGATCGTACCGCGACGACGCCCCAACGTTTACAGAAAACAGTGCCTTTCGCCTAACGCAAAGTTCCTATTCCGTCCGTCTGCCTCCGGAAAAGAGAACGATATATCCGCTGCGGTAACAAAGAGGAAGAGACGAGGAAAGCAGAAGGGTCAGGAAGCAGATACCTGGATGCTTGGCGCGAGTGACCTCGAAAGGAGGGCACTTTCCCAGCGGTAGGTGGCCTCGAATCCTCCCTGTGACCGGGCGGAAGTATAAAGTCTGTTCTGGATCCGACGCGGCTGTGTCCCATTACCGAGTGTCCCTGGACGTCGATCACCTGACCCTGACTGAACGCTCTCTGATGGCCAGGTTTCTTCAAGGCCGAGGGCCTCGATCCACCGATCGCGGACAGAGGGCCCAAGTAGGAGCCCGCGTGCGGCTGGAATCCCGCGTTCGTCAGACATTCCGCCAACACTCCTCCGTGGCTGGCCGACCTGGCGTGAGTCCTCGAGCACGGTCTTCGTCTGCTTCGCGCGGCCGTCTCCTCGTCCACGTTTTCGTTCTCGGTCTTGCTCTTCGCGAACGCACTGGACGAGGGGGTGGTGCTCGTGGAAACGGAGGTCGAGGCATCGGGAACAGCGGCGGTCGTCGACTGTAACGGCGCCAAGCCGGGATAATGCTGACGACCCGGCCCCGGGAACACGTAAACCGACGCCTGTCTGTCGATCTCCTCGCTCGCTGCTTCTGGCACGCCGACCTCGGACATGCTGGCACATCTAAACACAGGTACCGAGTCGATTAAGGTTGGCTCGTGTCGGCGTTTCTCGACAGTTTTTCGGTAGCGACTCTGTTTTATAATTGCCAAATTACCCGGCCTAGCGTAAGACATATTTTCCCGAGTCAACGACTAGCTCTGTCTCCGACCGAGTATTTGCGTTTTCGGCCGCATCTCGCGAGTACGTACGCGTGTGGTAGGTACGCGAAAACGATTCGTGTAAAAAATGCGTAGAACAATGGACAAAGGATAACGGAAGAGTCCGCATCGTCTGCGGAGCGAAGGAGAGACCCTTGCAATTTGCATTTCTGACAAGGTAAAGAAAATGCGTTAGAAACGGATATTTCGGAATATAACGCTAGTTCTAATGGTAATTCTAATGGTGCATTAGCTGGAACGGGTCAGATTAGGTTGCGTTGGAGCAGCGTGAAAACAAGTACAGATATAATAAATATAAAACAAGTATAAATCGTCGTCTCCGAACGGAGATGGTTTTCCCATTCGAAGCACCTATAGGTATACAGGTAATCAACTTTGTATCTTAGGAAGCCAATATCCATAGGAAATTAATTAAAATATCTTAAAATATCCGCTGCGCGTGATAATTTCAGGTTCGGCTTGGGTAAAGGTAAAGATAAAATTAAACGTTGGGTGTTAACGCGATAGTATTTAATTAGCGGTGAATATCTTTAATCAAAGACAAGCCTGGCGCACCCTAGAAAACGCTTCACCGTAAATCCCCACAAGGGATCCTGACCTGACCTGTAGACTGCGAATCTCAAGGACTGGCATAGAAAAGACACACTGTCGGATACAAAGACGCCGAGTAGGTGCGTGCGTGGTCAATCCGACGGCGTGAAATGTCTCACGTTTTGACGTCGACGTTGCAACGGCCATCGCCTGTCCTGTCTCACCTAACGACTATTACGGTCATCTACGACCTTACCTGCCCTAACGATAGCCCAACGCTATTACCTTGCCTGTCCTCATATTCCTAAGCCCATTGCCTTGCCTGTCCTCGTATCCCGACGCCTATTGCTTACCTCTGTCCTCGCGATATTCCTAAGCCCATCGCCTTGCCTGTCCTCACATCCCGACGCCTATTGCTTACCTCTGTCCTCGCGATATTCCGACGCCCATTGCCTTGCCTGTCCTCATATCCCGACGCCTATTGCTTACCTCTGTCCTCGCGATATTCCGACGCCTATCGCCTTACCTGTCCTCACATCCCGACGCCTATTGCTTACCTCTGTCCTCGCGATATTCCGACGCCCATTGTCTTACCTGTCCTCACATCCCGACGCCTATCGCCTTACCTGTCCTCATATCCCGACGCCTATTGCTTACCTCTGTCCTCGCGATATTCCGACGCCCATTGCCTTGCCTGTCCTCACATTCCGACGCCTATCGCCTTGCCTGTCCTCATATCCCGACGCCTATTGCTTACCTCTGTCCTCGCGATATTCCGACGCCTATCGCCTTACCTGTCCTCACATCCCGACGCCTATTGTTTACCTCTGTCCTCGCGATATTCCGACGCCTATCGCTTACCTGTCCTCACATCCCGACGCCTATCGCCTTACCTGTCCTGAAATCCCGACGCCTATCGCCTTACCTGACTTCATGACACACCGACGTCCAAATTACGATCAGGCAAGAACGCCGCCACCCATAGATCGACTGCTAATATAAAAACGCTCAAAAAGTCTGTAGAGCAGTCAGTCTCTTTCGTCGGGTCTCGTTTCGTCTCTTAGTAAAGCGAATTCGATCCACGGATCTGAATCTCTTTGCTTCTTCCCACTTCTTTTTCCTCGCCGCCATTTTTACCTGACAACGTCAGAGATTAAAGTATAAAAGAAGACGGAACTGACAACGGGCTTTAAACCTTCCGCCAACAAAGTCGAAAGTTAATCGCTTTCTCATCCTTCAGCGAGGAGATCGTAAATAATTCGAACGGATCCGGTGTCTTGCTAGCCGCTCTGCGTATCGAGCAATCGAGCAAACGGACGAAACGGTATCATCCATAGTTGCAACGATCCTGATCGCTCGAAAGATCGGACCGTCCGTCGAATAATCGCCGATATTACGCAAAAGAACGATCGATCGCGTATGTCTAAAACGGTGGCGGAGGGAAGCAATCCTGCAACGACGCGTCAAATGGTATGCAGGAAGTACAACGTAATGCGTTTCGAACCGTACTCTCTCGCGATCGTAGGTGCACTTGCACTTACCCGACATAGATATGCTATTAATAAGATTGCAGAGAGAAAGAGAGAGAGAGAGAGAGAAAGGCAGCGAGGGAAAGTTTTTCGAGCAAACACCGGCCAAATCGATCGATTAAAGTCGTCGACGGTGTCTCTGGGAATTTTACAAAAATGTTGCGAAACGCTAATCACCTTATGCCTAATAATCCAATAGCATCGTTGAGAAGATCGACTTTACAACGTCACGTTGTCGTGCCCTCCAACGCGTACGTCTAGACGCACGAATGTACGTCGAGATGGAGGAAAGCGAGTACCGGAAACGCGACAAAGAACCAAAATTCGTCGCGAGATTTTAAGCGAGGCTCGCGAGAAGATTTGATTCTAATTTTACAAAGACGCGTCAACTACTCGGTATTAATGTTCGGTTAATGGCATGCGTGTGTTGGATCGGATTGCCTGATACGTGAACGATATAACAAGTAGAAGAGCGTGCCAATGCTCTTCGTAGTCGCTGTAGGTTTCGAATTTTTAATCGATAGAAATAGGAATTTGCGCGAACAACTGTTTATTAAAAATCGGCAAACAGGTCGACGATTCTTCGGCGAATCGCGTCCATGTTTCTTCGTTCGCTGGTTCTACGCGAAAGCAAACGAGCTCGTGTTCCTTTCTCTTGGCACGCACCCTCGCGATTCTCGCGTTCGAGCATGCTCGAGCATATGCGAACTTATCGGTCGTTGGTTGCGTACGCGTCGGTTTGCGAGACGATAAACTTGCTCTGCCGATCTCGAATTCGCGACCACTCGCTCTATTTGTCTCTCTTGCTCTTTGCCGAATACGTCTCACACTACAGCGACTACGAAAAGCATTTGCGCATACTCTCGGTTTTCAAACCAACAGTTTGATCGTCGCATTTTCTGCGTTTTACTTTCGACGTATTCGATTTTTCTAGCCGTACCACCGAACGATACGCCATTCGATGTACTTAAAGCTAATTGATCGGTACTACGTCGATGCCATAACGAATACGACGATGCGTGCAAATAGCTTTTGTAACCGCTCTATGTATCGTAACGTTATAAATTTCGAGGATCAACGACGAACCAGTGGACCGTACGTTTTTCCTACGAATGTTCGTTAACCAAGTTATCGAGCTAATTAGGGTAGGCTGCGTTAAGCTATAAAGTTCGATGCGGTGCCTCTATCGAAACGTTCTTCCGCGAGCAAACAAACCGCGACGGAAACGTCGATAGATAAAAAATATCATCGAGCGGGAAGGCACGAATACCAGCGTAAATTACGTTAATAGTATTTGCTTTAGGAACGACGACAGCCGCAACTGTGCAAAATTACGTCGTCGAGAAGTGATCCAAGACAGAGAACGAATGAAATCGGGATGAATGAAAAGCTGTGGCAAAAATAACCCTCGGGTCTTCGGGAAAATAATTAACCGGCAACCCGCCGATACTTATTTAGGGGACGTAGAGGGGCGGCGAGTAAACTTAAACAATCGATCGGCCGTTTCAACGATGCTGTGTATATCTCGATCGTCTTCGAGGCTAACGATTCAAGGTCGTAACGTTTCGGGTCTTATCGCTTTTCGTCGAAAAAAATTCAATTCCGTTCGACCGGAGAATCTGCCACGGCCGATCCCGATAGAAATTTTCTTAGCGAAACGCGAGACAATAAATAAGATTACGCTCTCAGGCAGGTTTTCGTCTTGCGAGATCTCGAGTTAGAAGAGTTATCCAGCTTCGACCGTACCTTCGAGTGGGAAGGTTGCCACGATCGAAACGAAGAGGGACGAGGAGCTTTCGCTCGTCGATGGTCGCGGAAAGCCACGACACGCTCGTCGTGCGCGTAAACCTCGTCGAGCAAAGGATTCCGCCGGTGATCGATAACAGTGGTCGTTCCGGCGTAAATCCCGAGTTTTAGCGTACGCGGACGATATCAAGGGCAGGAAAGTCGAAGGATGGAATTGGGTCAGGCGAATATCTACGGTCTACACGCCCTTAAACGGGCGCAGTGTTGCTACGCGTTTCAACAACGAGCTATTATCCTTTCTAATTATCATCGTATGACGGATATGGATTCGAAATTGTTGCTTCGCTAGTTTGTTAACGCGACAGCGATCGAAGAATCGCGATGAAAGATCGTACGAACTTGATACCGCGTCGGATTACTTGTAAATACACCTGCATCGAACGTAACTGCCACAACGAAATCGAGGCAGGCTGGTAGACGATCGTTGCTCCGCGTTTACACGCTTCGAATTCGTTCGCAGCCGTTTCTACGAGCTGTTCGAAAGCGAGCAAAGATACAGGACATTAGTAACGATCGATAAGAGAAAAACATTCACGTGTAAATGTAAATCATATACATACGATAAACAACGCGTACATCGTTCAAGGTAAAACGTTAATAATACGCTTTGCTATCTGTTCGTCGATTGGTTTCAAACCGCGACTCCTCGTCAACTGCGATACGATCGGACACGGTATTAGGTTGTCCCGAAAGTTTCTTTGCTTCTCTGAGGAAATAACAGACGCACGACCTTTTTTTTCCCCCTTTTATGTTATTTTATCGAATCCGTTTTCTTCTATTTCTATCGTCACGATCGTACGCGATTCCACAAAAATAATAGAAAACGAAGCACGCGGTGCGTCCGTTGTTTCCTTACAGGACGAAAGAAACTTTTCGGACGATCTAATAATTTCCACCAATTTCTTTGTTTCCTTGTACGGTGGGCTATGCTCGCGAACGAAGACTTCTGTTTCGATTTGCGCGACTCGACTGCGAAATTGAAAATATAGTTTCAACGTAAAATTGCTCGACGACGTTTATCGAATTTAGATAGAAAGAATCGCGAAGGTTTCGAAGAAGGCAGAAAACGTAACTTGTCGTGTTTTTCAACTCTTATCCTTCGTTCGTAAATTCGTTTAGTAGTTTGGATCAATTACCTGCTTGTTCTAGCCTAAACGCGTTTTTTCGTAATTACATCGTCGTAAAGTTCTAGCGTTAAGTCGGTAAAATATAGTATAGAATATAGTATAGCAATAAATACAGAAACCTGACTAACTTGTACGAATGCGGATACCACCATGTAAAAAAATGAAACTTTAGTTTCCCTTTAGTTGGAAAAGCTGTCGAGTATACGCGTATTCGACTAATTCTTGAACGAACAGGAACGGAACAGATTACTCGACGTGCGAAAATAAGTCGATAAGTCGTGGAATAAAACGTCGTCGCGCGATGTTTTGTTTCCTAGTAAATAAAAGTTGAAAATTTGTCGAGTACGCGCGTACCGAGTTACTTTGAACTAAACACGTTCGAACTCTCTGTGAAACGCGGCTAAACCTTAAACAAACAAATTTTACTCTAGATTTTATTTTATATTTATCTTACTTTCGACTTATCTCTGTATGTATTATCTCTGTAGCTTGCCGTTTAATTGAAACTCAAGCAACTCCGCGTATTCTCGAAACGCTTCCAACCTTCGTATTCTCCAATGTAAATCATCATTTTCTCCGACGCAGTTTTCTTATTAACGATTGTCCTGCCGGCTTGAATCGTACAATCTCTCCCTCGCTTCGCTCGTACTAGGAATTTAAGCCCACGAAATGTACAACGAACAAGGATCTAGAATTGCAATTAGTTCGTCCTAACAGTAGCAGCTCGTTATACGTTGCTTATTGGCTTTACCGGCTTTACCAATCTCGAATCAAATTCTAACGAAGCCGCTTCTCTTTTTAACCGGCCAACATCGAACGGATTTATTTTGATTCTGTCGCGGCCCTCTTCTATTTTGTCAACGCAGAGGCAACGTCAGCAACGTTCTGTGCGTTCTTTCACGCGCACCGCTACTCATTCCGCCCAAGCGAACCGTTCCACGCACTACGACGGAGTTTATGCAATTTAACGAGTAGATGCTCTCGTACGGTCCTCCGGATAACGAACCGGGGATGACCTCGCTCGGAAACTTGCTTCTTTTTTCGTTCCGATTCTAGGAGACTACTCAACGATACTCGGACCGAGCGCAACCGGTTTCGCGGTCGGACAACCACGACCGACGGTCGCTTTGTAAAAAGAAAAAAAGAAAGGAAAAGAAGACGGCAACCGATTCTCCGCGCTGACCTTCGACCCGTTCGACCATACCCAAGAAACGTGCCGAATTTCCTGAAATATCCTTTCAATTTCTTTTTCACTGCTTTAACGATTGGATCAGTTTCCACTCGGATATTTCACGAACGAGCCGAGTTGGTCGATCATTTGTGTATTTAAAAATGATAAAGTAACATTCCATATGAGCGTGTTGCTGACGCTGTAAAAGCGCCCGGAAGAAAGATACAAAGCGATCATAGAAAAAGATATCGCAGAAGCGTATACTATGTATCCTAAATCGCGATAATCAAATATCACTGATCGAAAGAACTTATTTCTTTTTAATATATTGCTTATTTATTATCCCGTTTTTCATTCTCTACGCAATAGTTGTATTTGCGAGGGTTAAGCTTGCATCTATGGTCAGTATCGGCCGCTCTCGACTCAGCCAGCGGTCCACGAGGGTTGAAAACCAAACGGTAGTTTGTCTTGTGCGGATATTTTGGCTTTTACAAGTAATTTGAGAGTATAAAAACATCTACAGATAACGTATAATATGCAAAAATATATAAAGCATAGAAAGTGAAGTATTTGTTAGAATAAATTATTTAATAGTTGAAAAACGATCTCTGTGTGTGTGTGTGTGTGTGTGTGTGTGTGTGTGTGTGTGTGTGTGTGTGTGTGTGTGTACAAATACACGCAGCGAAGAACATAAAATAATAATAAGAATAATAGTTGAAACATATTTCTAATCATATGCCATTTTTTAAGTTATGTTTACGAGAATATCGAATTACAAAAACGTAATCAGTCTAATATTACATGTGCATACTTCAAAAAGTTTACGAATTCTACGTATCTATGAAGCGGAAGAGATAGCGACGAAAATGACATTGAGCGAATTCTTGCAATTCCCTTTTGTAGGCAGGAAACACGAAAAGACAGTATCCGATGATATAAATTGTTCGAAAATAAACTGCAAATGAAATGTTGATCTTTGATAGGTTAATTCAAACATGTCCGAGCAGTTTCTCGCGACGGTCTTTAAAATAAAGAAATTTTTCCCTTATCTCCTAAAACTAAACACGTCGATTAAATTTTTCTAGCGGAATTGGTTGATTTAAAAAAAAGATGATAATTTTATGTAGTTTCAGAGAATAAGGGATGGTACGAATTTGCATGAGCATCGTCGTGTGTGGTTATGAGTTTCAAAAAATGACAGTTAAACGATCGTTAAATAGTCGTTGAATTTTTAAAATTTATCTGACACTTTCTTTCCTTTCGATTTAAATAAATGTTGCTACACCGGATTCTGATTATCTCTTGTCATAAACGTTTAGTTTAAACGTTCTCGCTTTTCCAGACTCTCTCGTTACCGTTTCGCTAGAACGCATGGTACTTCCGCATTTAGATGAAACTTTCTCGTAATAATTAAGTAAACGTTCAAAACAGCGACGTAAAACAAGCGTTGGAAATTATGGAACGCGACAGCGAGGTCGATTCGAGAGTTGCTACTCGCACGATATTCCCTGTACTCGGAGTTTTCGATCTGTATACTCTGTACGATATGAATTATGTCAGCCGCGCATTCCTGACAACTACACAGCAGTTAGGGACCATGTATCTTTTTGGTTCAACGTTTATCCGCGAAACATACCCTCTTACGAACATCATTTTGAATTCGATGACGTTTCATTTCCATGAACGCGACACGTATTTGTTAACAGTGACATCGACCGAAAAGAACATAATCAACTCGAAACGTATCGTTTCCTGACAAACATCTCTCTCACTTTCTCTCCATCTCGTGTTTATTTCTGATTTTAACAGCTTACGTACCAAAATTGGAATATTGTTAGAAATTTAAATATAATCACAAAGATAGCCATGACAAGATACAAAAATTTCGCTCTTACATTTTTCCAGGCTCCCAACGTGGTCCACGTGGCCTTGGTTAACGCTTTTGTGAACACAAAAGGGGCGACACACTACTGTCCCCCGCGTCTTCGAACTCTCATCGCATCAAGCGCACAACTAAATCGAACCAGGAAAACCAACCGGTACTTTCGCGTGTCTTTTCTTGACAAGAAAACTAACGGGTTACAGCACAACGCGTTTCTCTCGGTGCATCTCCCTGTCGAAATACCAAATTTACTACTCGCACATCTTGACACGTTACAACGCTCTGTGTAAATGCTCGGCGAAACGATCCTCCCCTCGATTACATTGTCCTCTTCGCGATCGTTTCGAGAAATACACGCGATATCCTGCACACGCTCTCAGATTCCAAATAGCTCGTTCGCGTTCCGCGGCAACAAACCGAATGACCTTACTATCGTACACGCACTGACAATTCGTATCGGCCGACTACTTACAATCTCGCACTAGTGCCATCTATCGTCGTACCTCGACATCAAACTTTTTAACGTAAAGAATACAAAGTCCCTAGCACCGCGCTTCCGCGGTTTTTGAAAGTCATCCTGCAACATTTGCAACAAAAGTTGATACATTTATAATTACAGCTTTCACTCTGTGAATCAAACGGACACATAAGTACATATATGTACGGAAGATGGATACTAGTACTTTTATAAAGCGTGATTCGAATTTTTCCACGATTAGCCAACGATTTCATCGATGTACTAAGATTTTAAAATCGCAAAACGTTAATGGAGTATTTTAAATGTAATGGTAAAATCTCTAGACCTCGGAAATATACAATTTTGCTATTTTATGGAAGATACGCTTGAATGATTTGTAGAATGGGGAATTGCGAGAACCTAGGGAGAATGTAATATCGCAGTAGCTCCATCCTCAGTAACACCACCACTACCGACGTTCTACCAGCAACTCCGTCATCAGTTACGAGCGAAAGAACGAGGTCTTCCGTTCCGGCATAATAGTCGTGCAGGTTGGCAGACGCGCGACCGTGTGCTATCGTTTTTCCGATTTTTATAGCATTCCTAAGAAAGATTCACGAGAACCTCGCGTTCAGTGCTGTGATCAATTTCTCTGCATTTCGAGCAACATGAATGAAGAATACGATGCGATCGTGTTGGGCACCGGACTCAAGGAATGCATACTTTCGGGTATGCTATCGGTCAGTGGGAAGAAAGTGCTTCATGTAGATCGGAATAAATATTACGGCGGTGAATCTGCCTCGATCACGCCTCTGGATGATCTATTCGCGTAAGTTATTTCGATCAATCAAATATTCTCGCGATCCATTTTAATGTCATACCATAGCCGGCATTGGTATCGTACTTGCAGCTGTGTAATCAACGACTCGTACGATGTGATGATTCGTCTTTAATATTGATTTTTTCCCCGTTTTATTTCGCGATAGCCGTTAATTATCATTTGGTTCAATTCTTCCGTTAAGCACATCCCGAGGCGAAGCGTGACGTACGTATTCACTCGCCGTGATGCGTCGTTACTCTTCGACTGCTTCCAAATTTTCATTCTTTTCTAAGCAATTTTATCGACGGATTGACTAAAACGTCACTCGATAAGAGGGAGGGGGGAAGGTCCCGCCCCGAGGAAATGCATGCTCCATCGAACTTAATAAATTAGTTGTAGTATTTTACAATTACCGCCACACGCTATTTCCCTTTTAAGATACATTTTTCCTTACCACTCGCTCGTCCATCCCAACCTCCTCCCACCTCCCACCTCCCAACTCCCACCTCCTTCCACGTACCTTCATTTATTATTCGAAAAAAATTATGTATATCTATTTAATCGCTTCGAATACAAAAAGAATACATGACAAGATACGAGATTAATCTACCATGTGTTTAAGAACGTAACAGGAGAAATATGTTGGATAATCGAACTGGTACCGTTAGCTCAGTACACTTCCTGTGAAATTGAACATATGTTCGCCTCCTTGCGCTAATTCGAAATTTTTAATAAAAGTTACTCTGATTCGTTTATCCAATATCGTTTCTTTTTCGTTAATTTTTTACGTGAAAAACAGCGTTTTTTATATATGTCTAAATTAATTTTCATTAAATGCTTCCAAAGATTTTTCCTTACAAAATGAACAAATCTCATGGCGTAACGTGTTTTCTGTTTATGATACTGTTTATGATACGAAAAACGATAACGCGACTGCAAGATTGTGCTTCTGGTTCATCAAAGAGACGGTTATCATGTGTCCGGTTGCATTCAATAAATTATAACACGCATCTAAACTACCCATCTGTTGTAACAGTAACTGTTATTCGACTGCACTCGCGTATAATCCGATCGAAAGAATGCTTAAAAAAACAATGTGAAAGTAAACGGAACGAAATTGCTTTCTAGAACGGATTGTCGCAACATTAATAAGAAACTATATGATTTCTTTCTCCTATCTGTACATAATTTACGCGATTATTGCCTGATAAAATACTTTTTATTTGATTGTTCACTTTGAATATATCGGAAAAAATAAATGAAAACCATTCTAACGTGTTTCTGGTAAATATTAATAATTAGAAATTATTAATAATTAGATACTATTTCTTAAACTGTATTTTCAGAAAGAAATACGCCATATTAGTGAAATATTACGATAATTAATTTTAGTTTCTCATACGTTATCTAGGAAATTCAAAGCCCCATCACCGGATGAAGCTTATGGTCGTGGTCGCGACTGGAACGTTGATTTGATTCCAAAGTTCCTGATGGCAAATGGCTTGTTGGTAAAACTTCTAATTCACACAGGCGTGACGCGTTATTTGGAATTCAAATGCGTTGAAGGATCGTATGTCTATAAATCCGGCAAGATTTCGAAAGTGCCGATAGATCAGCAAGAAGCATTGTCCAGCGATTTAATGGGCCTTTTCGAGAAAAGACGTTTTCGTAGTTTCCTTATATGGGTGCAAAACATGCAAGAAGACGACCCCAGAACTTGGGAAGGCTTCGATCCATTTAATAATAGCATGAGTGCTTTATACAATAAGTTTAATCTCGATAAAAACACTCAGGATTTCACAGGGCATGCATTAGCCCTTTATAGGTAAAAAAAGAAATATATATATATATATATATATATACAAATATTATTTTGAAAATATATTAAGAACTCGACAATTGATGTCACAATAATATTTTGCTGTTTCAGAGACGACGAATATATAAGCCAAAGCGCAATTACTACTATAAGAAGAATTAAATTGTATAGCGATAGTTTAGCACGTTACGGAAAATCACCATATTTGTATCCTATGTACGGCTTGGGTGAACTTCCTCAAGGTTTCGCACGACTTAGCGCCATTTACGGTGGAACGTACATGTTGGACAAACCGATCGACGAAATCGTAGTAAAGGATGGAAAGGTACAAATTTGAATTTCTTTTTAAATTAAAAGGAAACCACTGAATTAATTCCATGATTAATTATCGATATTTATCGTAGGTTGTTGGCGTACGTTCTGGCGACGAAGTAGCTCAATGCAAACAAGTATTTTGTGATCCCACATATGTACCTGATCGTGTGAAAAAAGTGGGTCAGGTCATAAGATGCATTTGTCTTTTAGACCATCCTATACCGAATACAGCAGATGCCCTGTCAACGCAAATTATTATTCCTCAGAAACAAGTAAATAGAGATTTACCTTATGTTTCTGTGCTCCGATATGTTGTCATTGTACTTATTTATTTTCATTTCCTAGGTTAATCGTAATTCCGATATCTACGTATCTTTAGTATCGCATACTCATCAAGTAGCGGCAAAAGGATGGTTCATAGCCATGGTATCTACTACAGTCGAAACGAAAAATCCGGAGGCCGAAATCAAACCTGGCTTGGATTTACTAGGATCGATCAAACAAAAGTTCATATCAGTTTCTGATTATATGGAACCAACAGACAACGGTCTGGACAGTCAGATTTTTATATCGACCAGTTATGATGCTACAACGCATTTTGAAACTACTTGCTTAGATGTTCTTGATATATTTAAACGAGCCACTGGCGAGGAGTTCGATTTTAACAAAGTAAAGCAAGACCTAGGCGATGAAGATCAGTAACCATAAGATACTTACAAATACTGGTCAGTTTTAATACTAGTTCATGCTGAATTGAAAAAAGCAAGCAAGCAACATAATGTAATGTGTGTATACCGATAACGTCGGTGTTTACCGAAGTCTCGGAGCAGATACAATCTGCTAATAGACTTATGCCTAATCCTACATTCTCTTTAATGGAGAACTTTAACGACAAACGCAAACGTTATTCAAAATTTATTTTTCAAATTTATCCCAATCTAATTCTATAAACTGCCCTTTTTACATTATGTCTAAAGTATACGTGTACGACCATTTTCACACACATACACAAAAAAAAAATTGATATTAGAACGTGTAATATTTGTCGTCTGCATATTCGTCGATAAATTTCGAACAACTACAAAATGCAATTTATTGTACGATTTGTGTACCCATGTATTCGTCACTGACATGAGATTTGAATTAAATATGACAGTGCCGATTATCGTGACTTTATAATTGTATCATATTTTAACTATCAAATTAAAACATAAGGATAACTGTTTATTGAGATTGTAAATGTTACAGAATCCTATAGTTATATTGCTAATTACAGTAGTCAAAAAGTCATGAGGTACAATATAGAAGTAATTTAAAAAGAATGAGTCCTACACGCAATTATATAAATAGCATGCCGCTGTATAGCATTAGAAAATATGTCATAATTCTGCACATTTAGTTATGATATTAATTCAAATTCCAAACATATACATTAAAAGATACGAAGTACATACATATAAATTGAAGCACTTTCAAAAACTAATTGCCTGTAACAGAAAAGATTGTAGAATATTTGTGTCAAAATATTGAAAGCAGAAAAAAGCGGCCAACCATTTACATAAATTACTTAGATATATATAAATCTCAAATACGTAAGAGTGAGAATATAGAAAAAAATGTGGAATCGTTGAGATGTTGTTATTTTATGTGAGCTTAAGAATTGGAATATTTCTTTGTCCAATATTTATAAAGTGATTATTACTGATAACGAAACACATTAATAAATCTGAAAGGGACAAGTATGCACAGACGTACATTGTTTTTGAAATTACTATACGTGTGCACTTTCGTATGCGTGAATGTTTTGTTGATGAATGATTGGCTGTTTCTCAGAATTTTTTATTTCGCTCGCATTTTGCTTCAAACTGTAAGCGCATTGCGAATTCATATTACGTATGAAATTCATTGAACAAACGTACGTGATTCCCTATTACTTTATCTAAAACGTTATTCACATAACTGTAATGTGACAGTCATAAAAAAATAAATCATACTATATTAATTTCATTAATTTGTATTCCTATCTATTTCATGACACAACAAATACTTAATACATTTACTTACCAACTATAATTTAAACAAGTTCCAGAATATAGACGTTATTATCCCTGCATCCAATGATTATAATATTATTATCAATAACTGGTGACGAATAAACCTCGTCAGGAAGTTTTTCAACTTTTATCAACCTATTTTCTATAGAGTTATAAATATTTAAAGTACCGTCTGTACATGCTGTGAACAGAAAATTATTTTCACACCAGGGAGTGGCGAAAATTGGCGAATGTAAATTTAATATATATTTTAATGTGGGTTTAGTTTTAAAGTTTGTATCTTCTGATTCTAAACAATACACATTTTTATTTTGACTAGCTAAAATGATAGTTTCACGTTTTATAGAGGTATCACTTTGCTTCACAATATATGAAAAAACATTGCCATTAATTTTGTAAGACCACATCTGCAAAGTCGGAAAGTAAAATCAAGTAAGAACGATTAGTTTTACGAAATAATGAGTAGATATATATATATATATATATCCAATTCTTTTATATATGTTACCTTAACATTTACTTCAATATCAAAGCAACATAACAGTCCTGTCACAGAACAAAATAAGACAAGCCCATTATTCAGTGACAAAGGAGCAACAAAAATTGGATCTGACAATTTATGCTTCCATACAAGTTTTCCTGATGATTGTTGAAGTGCTAGACAAAATCCATCTAAAGTTCCAAACAATACGGTATCTGACGAAACATGTAAACAACCAGATGCGCTAATACTTCCATCACCGAATTTAGATTTCCAAACTTCAGATCCATCCTATAATGTATATTTATTATTATTATTATTATTATTATTATTATTATTATTATCTGTTTTTCTGTATCATTTAATATCACCATGAACAGATACCTTCACAGATAGGCAGTATATATAACAGTCATAAGAACCAACAAATATTATTCCCTTTATTTTACACAATATCGCAGAACATTTTACAACATTTCCTGTTTTATGATTCCAAATAATATCCCCTGTTTTTAAGTGAAAACAATATATATTACCATCATAACATCCTGTAAGAAGAAGAAGTTAAGGAAACAAAAACAGATTTTTTGTCTTTTAAGAAATCTACCTTAGTTAAGAAACTTACCCACTATACCTTTGAAATCATCCAAAACCAAAACTGAGGCTTCAATCCTATCAGGTAGTTTGATTTTAAATGTAGAATTATAACACTTCTCTTGTAATCCAAAAGTAAAAATAAAACCAGAGTGAGAACCAACAGTTGCATATGTTTCTCCACTAAATAAAATAATTTTTAATCGAGTCACAGACTATATTCAAAATAGTTCATTAAAAATATACTTACTCTGAATAATGAAATATAGTTGGTGATGCATCTACACATTTTTTCAAATCATGAGTTTTTAGTATTTTAACATTTGAAATTGCGTTATATTGTAACTTGTGTTCTTCATTTATATCTGACACATTTTTACATGTTTGTCCTTTACACTTATACCACTGACAGGTGTATATCTCATTTGTTTGAATCGTCAAGTCACAAGATTTCTTTTTCTTATCAGAATCTTCTAAAGACTTCATGTCTTCTTTACCAATATTGGTTAAAGGGACTTCCTTAATGCTATTAAAATGAGATTCGAGATTGACCATTTTCTTTTGATTATTATTCAATACAACACTTCTTATATAACTAAGACATTCGTCAATAGTAGCATCCATTAAAAGCATACCAATTAGTTCAGGAAATTCTATGTTTAGTGTTTCAGATATAGTACTTGATAATTGAAGTGCTATTACAGATGTTCCTCCTAATTTTATAAATCCATCATTCTCCTTTTGTAAATTATTTTTCCAAATTGATTCAAAAGCAATTTTAATTTGTTGGAAGTCAATGTTTTCTATCGCCTCATGTATTACTATTCTTTGTGTATGATACTTTTCTAAAGATTCTAAGGAAATTTTTCCATTAGACGTAAATTCAATATGCTCCATGAAATGAATTTTATCTGGTCTATATAAAGAATCTAATTTGTGGAGATGTTTCATTATATCAGTATTTATATTATGATTATTCATGATATTCTCCTTAGTAGAAAAATATAAATGTAAATAATGGCAACTATCATCCCATATTACGTAACAGCTTTTCACAAAATCTATTTGTAATACAAATTCTTTAAGCTTTGTTAAATCTACTTTATTCCCAAATCTTTTAATAAAGCTATTCCTTCTTCCTTTGTAAAATATCCTTCCTTCTTCATCAATCTGAAATAGAAATATATGTATTATTAGTATTACAGTTATTGTTACTAAATATTGTCATTATCTCTAACTATATTCACATAAACTCACATTAACTACATCACCAGAATCACGAAATACTGGTAATTCCAAGTCTTCAATATTTTCAGCATTCATCAGACACACTCTTTGATTACTTCCTGCATAAAAACATACAACATATAACAATTTTTTTATGGTATTACGAAATTAAAATAAAATTTCTATGGTAGTGAAATTACCTATATAGAGAAAGCCTGTACCATTTGTAATTACTTCATCTCTTTCGTTTCTAACTTGAAATATAGTATGTGATAACACTTGACCCAAACAATGTACATTAAATTGTGTATTTGTTATTATAATTTCATTAATACTAGCCCAACAGGATACTTCAGTAATACCATAGATGTTATAAATTTTGGTATTATTATAAGGATGCTTGGCTTCAGAAATTAATTCTAGTTTAGGAAAAGGTTCTCCGCCAAAAAGAATAGCTCTTAATAAAGTATTATTACTTAAAATACTAGATTTTAAAGATTCAGCTGTCCAGCTATACATAAAAACTGATGGAGTTATTTGCAGTATAGTAATTTGATTAGAATAACTTTCTTTTAAAAGTCTGAAAATAAAGAAGACTTACGTAAAAACAGATTTCTATATAAAAGTTGTATTTCCTTCACATAATTACTATTTACCTATTTGGATTATTTTTTAATAACTTTGACACCATGAACAGTGTTGCAGCATTTGAAAGAGCAAGAAAAATTTCAATAATACTAGGATCAAATGTAAAATTTGTAAATTGAGAAATTTTATCACAGTTTGTTATTGCTAGTATTTTGTTCAAATCTAAAACATTGGGGACTATACAGGAGTGGGGTACTCTGACTACTTTTGGTGTTCCTGTTGAACCAGATGTAGAAATTGCATAAGCATAATAATTTTGTTTTACTTTTTGGGTAATTTGTTTCTGTGTATCTTTGATTTTAATAAGGTAAATACATTCTCTATGTATTTTAAATTCGTATGCAATGTCCCCTTCAACGTCCATTTGTTTTGAAAAGTAATAACGTAAGCCTAAATGGTTTTTTAGGTTCGTGAACTCTGTTGAATCAACAGGTATATTTACAAAACTATGCTCACTACTCAAGATTCTACAAAAAAAAAAAGATCATAAATGTAATTATTATGTCGATATCTCAGATATTCCAAACAATTTAAAATCTTACCCAAGTATCAGCGAAATTACACAATATTCAGGAATATCAAAATTTATACCAATAAATTCAACGTTTTTTATGCATTTTAAATAATCAGAAATCAAACTTTGCGTAACAAGAAGTTCTCTGTAATCAATATAGATGATCTCTTGTAAATCATGATATTCTACAGCTACATTATCAAGTTGATCCCAACTACAAATATCATGTAACTTTTGTGCAGAATATTTTGAACCATTGGGATAAAATAGGAAATTCTCTGTTTCGTTATCTAAAACAATTACACATTTTAATACGTATTAATTAAAACTAGGATACTGAATGTTTAAACTCTACACTTACCCATTATGTATTAATTATTACGTTTAAACTCTAATTCATATAATTCTTTAATATTTTAAAAGCTTTGGTCATAGGTTACGTCGCATGTTTTTCCAACATAGTAAACAAATACCTTCTATAATTTTTTCATTATATATTACAATACGTAATTATTTCATTTGTGTAAGGCTGATAATGTAAAATGCAATAGTTGCTTCCTTGTTAGAAAAAAAGCATACATTTTGTATTTGCGCATTTGATTAGAAACCGTAACATACACACATTTACGCGCATGCGTGCGTGTTGATATATGTACTTTTATTTCACTTTTAAGGGTATATTTCAATTATAAACTACCGATTGTGCATAATACAGAGTATGCAATTATTAATAATTTATGCTAACATAAATCCTCTTCTCTTTTCATAAATTTACAAATAATTTTTTACTTCATATTTATATAGTTTTCTAACATAGGATATAAGGATAATGTGAAAAAGATTGCTTAAGGTAGAAATTAAATTTATATTCTATGTAAATGAAACACAATAGTTATGCAGATCTATTATACTCCTAGAGATAACAATCATTACAATATTACAAATTTGCTTGTTTAATTTCCATTATGCACGCTAAATGATATCATTAAATGTTATATAAGGAATTTAAAATAAATAAACCACAAACACATTAATGTGAATCATTCTTAAATTTAAAATATATCTACTATTTGCTGCATTGAATGGAAAGTGCTGTGACCATTTTAATAACTTCTTCAAAACAACAGAAGTCACGTATTAACTTTTAAAATTTCAAACATTGAAACTGAAATTTTTAATAACCAAGAAACCAGGTATCCATGAACACATCTATTTTTCTTCGCACCATTCATTTTCTTTGCGAACTTGTTCCTCTTCGGATGCAGAAAAATCATTTTTAATGTTGAATGTTTTTCGAATTTCTTCCGGTGTTTTGCCCTTTATCATATTAGCAACAGTTTTACACGTTACATCTAACAATCCCTTAATGTCAAGGTAATTAGCTGCCAAAATTAATTCAAACAGAGTTCCTTGATCAACCTGTAATTTGTAAAGTTTAATTGAATTTAAAATTACATCTTTCTATATACTATCTATGTATGTATTTATATATAGTAATGACATCTATTAATAATATTAATAATTAATAAGAGAATTAAAATAAAACTAACATTAATATTACAAAATAAATAATATTAACAGAAATGAGATATTTACCTTCAAGAAGTCAGCGTCCCAAGAACTTATATCATCGGTACGCTTTTCTTTATTTTCATCGTCTTCAGGTGGAGGTGGATCGTCCTTATGATAAGTAGCCCATTGTATTACTTTCCTGAGGATAGCTGAGTTAACGTTTGGAAGAGGTACCACTTCTTCCTCATCTTCGTCCATTCCAAGGTCTTCCAACATGGTTTTTATAGTGACCGAACACTTTGCAATATCAACATCCACTTCAAAAACTTCACCATCGGAACTCTGTAGCTTGATATTAGGCATCTAGAATAAATTTTCAACTACTACTTATAATATGCTCATCAACTCATAATTTCGAAAAAAATATTTTCTGCGCATCAACGAAGTGTTTTCTTATTTAAATACTAGCATCGTTGTTTTTTTCATTTCAACAGGTAAAAAAGTATATCCATTACTCAAGAAATAATTTCGGAAACTCTTTTTCATGTGCTACTAGGTTATAAAAAAATGTTGAGATACACAAACACTTCATCAATACCGCAAAACATTTGATGCAAACGACATTTTCTTGTAACAAGTTATCTGCTCAGGAGTATCAACTATTTTGAAAGACTAAACACTAAGTTAGAAAACAGAATTTCTCTTATGTAAATGCTACAAAATATCAGAATAATCACCGTAAAATGTTTCTCGCAGTCAATGTACAGGAATATCGAATAATTTGCTACACCGTTGATCAGCAGAAGGCACTTGTTCTCCTGCTCTTCGTTGCTCTCGTTATAACTTTTATTCTCTCCCTCTGAGGATTCGTTTGCTATCCTTTTCAATGCGTCGAGAACCTATTTACGTCCTTACTCTACTATTTCTTTTTCTCTTTGTAGTTTTACTATGGAGGGAACATGAATTTATGCGATACGCTGACTTTGGTGCAAGATGGCGCCACAATACTGCACAATAATCACGTAAGAAAATTCGATTTATCATAGAATTCAATTTTATTTTAATTTTAAAGTCATAACAATAAAATATTAGATTAAATGTAACTTGTATATAACTATAAATCTTCTTCTTTATATTAAGTATTTATTAAGTATATAAATCAATTAGTTTTTGTATGTATTCGGTAGGTATTTTCAAGAACCAATCAGCGTTTGAAAAGCGTTTTAACAAACTGTATAGGTAAATTCACGGAACAAAGACATTAACAATATAAGAAGAAATAAAAAATCTCTAATTGGCTACAAAGTACTAGTTATAATTACATTATAAAAAGAGGTATGTCATTTTAAGAACGATGCACAAAAATAAATAATTATTGTACAAATTTTATTTGCATAAAAATCGTTTGCAATGAAGAAGCTTGACACTATATTTACAGAGATATCGAATTATTATTCGAGCAGCGTGGCGCCTAGGAGTACATCACTGGATACTAAAAAATTACGAGGTATCGCGTTAAGTTAATAGAAAAAAATTGCAGTAATTTTCTACCATAATGAGCCATATGATTTTCGGTATAACCGTGATAAAAACAAGAGCAAACCTGACCCCATCACTTGAAACCATAAAATTATGCCTTACTATTGCTCAAATGATTCGGCCGAAAGAGAATTTACGAAAGTAGGAATGCATAAACGAGCAGTGGATTCATATGAGAGGGATACTTGTCTAGGCGCCAACCGAACGGCCTACGCATGTTCACTTACCCTCTTTTACGGTAAGTCTGTCTTCTTCATCTTCTTTCCCTCTCTTTCTTTCATTGCTTTTTCTTCTTAGTCTTACAATCAACTATTTTCTCCATTGCAGAAACGAATCATGAAAAAGATTACATTTCACTTTTATTCTTTTTTTACTTTGTTCATCGTTTCTCTTTTTTCCTTTATACATATCGGTTGGAAAGTTGCGAACAATTTCTCGCAAAAGTACAATTATTACAAGCAGAGTACGAGAGCTACGTGGCGTTGATGCGATAGCCGTATCAGAAAGTTCGTTTGATTTCCCCGCTGATCGATCCTTCGAATGGAACGAGAGGACTCGTTCGCTAGGGTAGTTTTACTATCGATGCGTCGAAAGATGCATTAATGCGAGTTAGTTTGCTCGAAGCAAGATAAACGAATGAGTCGTAACGTTTCAATCAATCGTCCAATTGAACGAAATGGAAAAGTTATCGAAAGATACCATACGTTTACGATGAAAACGATATTTTCTAGAAACATGTATCCTATATGTATATGCACTGTCAATCATATATATTAGGAAATATATGAAAATTTCATAAATATATGAAATATCCAAAGTACAGTACTAGAAGTGTGAGAATACCCGAAAATATCGGAGAACATTTTTCGAAAATTTCGACATACTGGAAAATCCCGAAATTTTCGGCTTCTCGCACACATCTACGATTACGTTCATGAAGATATAAATTTGCACAAACATTTACAGGCTACTTAGCGTACCACGATAGAGGAAAAAGGTAGAGCAATGTATAGATTGGAGAAAGCATCGAAAACGGTTAATGGAACCGAAAGAAAAGACGAAAGAGGACTCGCAAGTTTAGTGATTCGTTGAAAGTTCGAATTTCACGCGAAGCGTGTATGAAGCATGTATTCCACCTGATTTTACGAAACGGTCTTTTTTCAACACAATGAACATCGAAGAAATGTTAGGGAACGTGATCGCTAATAATCAAAGAAGCTTAAAAAGCCCCAGGACAAATTTGATATGTAACTCAAAGAATAAGAGTGAAAAGGAAACGAGACTGATAAAGACAAAGATTATAAATCCTTACGTAACTATTAAGAACGATCATAACCGCAATGGATGTTAACGAGATTACTTGAAAATAGCTCGCGGTGTCTTTTACATCCTTCGAGAACCTTTTGTAAAAGCTACGATTTCACCCCATCTCTCGAGCGCGAAACCTTATTAAAATTCTCGTCGAATGAAATCAACTTTCATCAAAGCATATCGATACGATCTTGGTTCTCTTCTTCGAATTTCATCTGTCGTCGATTATTAAAATATTGAACTCTGTTAAAACTACTTAAAATATTACCGTTTCTTTCAATGGTCGCCAAAAATTTGGAAGATACGAGATGCGACATATTTGGCCGGATTTCAAACAGATGAAAAATTTAAAGACGAAGGGTACTGACACCGCACAGAATAAAGCAAGATCTTCCTTCGTGACGTACGTGGATATAGCTGCTCTATACCACGTAATGGTTGCGGTGATAAATGCCGAATTACGCAGATCCTTCGCCCCGAAGGCGCCGCTACGTCTGTCCTCCTCGTCTCTTCGCGCTGCTCCTCCCTTCTTTCTTCTTGCTATTAAAGCATTTTCGAATATCTTTTTTTCTTCCCCTCTTCAACGTATTTCCATCGAATAGATGTTGGAATAATGGCGAATTAATCGCAATAGCTTTTGATGATCGTTGCCGTTTCCGCGCTTTTTTTGGCCGCACTGCGGAAAACATCATGCAAGAACGGTCGTTACGATTTCATCTACTTGCAACGATTCCACCAGACGATTAAACGAAACGAAGAGATCCAACTTACTCGTAATCGTAGGAGGAAACGTTATGCGTTGTCCCAGAAAATTGCTTGAACGGTGGATCAACTGATACGATCGATTTCGAAACTACGACTTCTGTTATTATTAAAGGTGTAGTAGATGTCGAAGACAAAAGACCTAGGTTCTTTACAATAGGACTGACGCTTCACCTATTCATGAAAAGATATTCTAAACGAACTTTCCTCAACTACTTGCCACGCGTAAAAGTAAGAAAGAAGAAAGAAGAAAGGAGAAAGAAGGCGAACGACTGCTTTTTCATATTAAACAGATACCTGCCTGCCAAGTCTTGCCTGTCGTTTTTAATGAGACCTACGCGGGCGTTGCGGGTTAATTATTCCTTAAAAAAAGAACTCGCGTCTGTAATTCTTACGTTCGTTAACCATCGTCGTCGGTGATTTTTCAAGAGCATCTTTTGAAACTGATATTAAGTTCCGTTGTTCCATTATAAACGGTTCGACGACATTTACTCGCAATATCCCGGTCAATCGATTTCTTAATATTTCTTTGCTATTTTCTTCGCCACTGCTCGTTGAACGCTAATTATCGAAATTACGCGTCAACTGATTAATTAGGTTTTAGAGTTCAGTCTTCACCGAATCGTAAGAATCAGAGTCTCGCGCATGAGACTCGCGAACGACGTCTAAGAAGACGTAAGAACAGCAAGAAGGAAAAAGAAGGAGAAGATTCCTTACGGTCAGACGAGTCTACGAAGATTTTAATATACCAAGATACAATGGTGATGAAAGGTTTGACGGTCAAAAAGAGCCAAGTCTATTATTCGAGCGTGCAAATACAAATATCAACTGCAATTGTATCTAAAGGTTGCGAAAGCAATCTATCCGGCTATATTTCTTCGTTTCGATGTGTATACGTTGATTTCGTTTTAAGAGAAGCAATTTCGTCAGAAGTAAACGTCATAAGCGAAACTTGAAATTTCAATGATCTAAATAATTTAATGGCAATTTCTCCGAATGCTGTGACGCGAATTGCGACCAGACAACTACCTCGCTGCATCGCTTCGATTTCGCGCACGCAATTTCCCTTCCCGATCACAATCTGTAAACATCCAAAAAAACAAACGGTCCACGACCAAACCACGCATCATTGCTTCAATCCAATTTCGAGTAGAAAGAAAGAAAATGCAATTGCACGAGTCGAAAGTTATCGTGTGCTATATCGTATCGAGAAACGATGTCCTCCCCCGCTCGGGCTTCATTCATAGAGGTTCATTCATGAATCTTCGTTCTTACTACGTAAGAAGTTTCTCCGTCTGAAAAACAGTTTTTCGGTGTTCGCCGCTCGCCAGTTTCGCCGAGGGATTTTCTGTGATATCATCGTTCGGGGTGGAGACTAAATCCAATGACGTAATGAACCAGAGGGTGTACAATACATACGGGGCGGCCGTAACGAAGTGGAGGAGGAACACATCGGTGATGCTGGTACCAATAGTGGTGGATTCAGCTTCGTTTCTCTTGGTGGTACGGAAGAAGAACGTAGAAGAGGGGTGAGTGGTTGCAGTATAAATGTGGCCCGCGCAAGCTCCACCAATCACTCGCCCTCTGACCTCCAAACTCAAAGCTCTCAAGCTCTCGTGGTACCAAACACCCCCTCTTTGTTCGTACGATCAGAAGACAAGTCAGCACGTCGGCACTGAAACTCGTGCCTCGTGATCACCGCGTGGTGGTGCCATTCGAGTATCATCGTCGAGGACCGCTCGCTATCATCCAGGCCAACCCTTCGCTTCGACTCCGGAAAGACTCGAAATCGTTCGCTTTACGTGGCAGCACGATTCGCTTCTTCCTTCCACCTGCGATACTTCTTTAATCTCACAAACATGGTAACGGTAAGTGTTAACGCATTTTCAATAACATCTTCATTTTCTTGCATTCCGTCGCGTTCGTTTTTTCGCTTCTTCTCGTCTGACTCGCGCGATCGATTGGTAGAAGAATTTTACCGAATATTGAAAACGCCGAAAGTCACTCGACGACAAACAGCGTCTATGGACGCGAACGAATTTATTTCTAACGTATCGCGAGTTTGACACGCCTAGTTTAAAGTCGCCTTAGACGATAGGGGAGAAAAGAAACAGAGGTGTGACGTGTATCGGGTGGAAGCGTTGAACCCAAACAGTTCGTTGATCTTTCCTGTTCCATCGTACGAAATTGTCATCGCTGGTCCTTCCTTCGCGTCATTTACGACGAACTAGTTGCGATCGCGAACGTATTCGTCGCGTTGAATTTAGGAAAATCATCTCGATTCTAACGGACATCGCTCCAGTCGAACGAGCGAAACGGTTTGTAACAAGCACTGTATCGTTAGACACAGCGACTCGTTGGATAATATTTTCTAAAGCGAATATTAACGTCTGGGTATTTGTTCGTTACCGCGCAAAAGCTACGTACGCGTTCGTTTCGTCGATTAGCAATATACGTTAGTACGTCTGTCTTTTTGCCACTCGTAACTGATCAATTTTAACGTGCGCGTATCCGTGTTGCGAAATGTTATTCTAAATAAAAAAAGAAAAAGAATATAGGTGAACGGAGCGTAGTTTGTGAGAAAAGTGAAATTCTTCTAATTAATTAATCGTACAAGGTAGATTGAGCTGCGTTAATTCGGGAATCGTCACGGCAACAGTTTGTTGAATTTTCTTCTTGATAAATTTTTTAAACAACTTAAAACTGTACATTTTTTTATGGTCGATGTACGAATGATAGGAGATAGAGGCAAAGAAAGAATACGAGAAAAAGTGGTTGTGAATGGAGTTATAAATTATAAAAAAGAAAAGAAAGAAGGAAAGATGCAACCTACGATATCTACATTTTACGTACCATAGAAAGCAAAATTTACTAGCGAAGAAATTTACGCGGAAAGAATTTACTTTATGTTATTATCGAGAGTTAATTATCTCGTGAAAACAATTGGCCGCGTTCCTCGTAAATTCGACATTGGACAAAATTATTATCCGATGTAAGGATGTGCCTGTTATGGTCAATTTATCTCCCTCTCTCTCTCTCTCTCTCTCTCTGTCTTCTGTCTTCTATTTGACTGGAGAATAACAATCGGACAATGAGATATGACGGCGAACCAGAAACCAATAGGAATGAAATAGATTGCAAGAGATAGGAAACTAGAAGGAAATCCAACCACTTCGGATACGCTACGTCTAGTTCGATGTGTCGCCGGCGAATACATAAAGCTTTTCTTGTTTGCACTGGCAGAAATGTTTACGATTCATCCATAGCTGCACGGCGCCACGGGTTTTCGTGTACTCGTTATCGCGCGTTAGAGATTCATCACTGCCATCCGAGATCATCAGCTGTGTATTTTCATGGCCATAATTATCGAAGATCCTTTGCCTTTTTTTTAACGGACCGCGATAGCTATGAATAATTCGTTCCACGATGCGCAACTAAACAGCACTACGAATTCGTACGACAGTCTGACGCGAAAGAGTGATAGATCGATCTACTGAAATGACCATTCCATGTTAGAATATTAGCGGTTTCCAGTTTTCACACGTGCTTTCACGGTGTTCATTAAATAACGTTACTTTTTTCTTTTCGATCAACGAGCTGGTCCGGGCATTGAATGAAACCGAGCAAACTTTTTGTGACACTCCGACTGTCGATGAATAAAGTCGCAACTTTGGTTTAAAAGAGAAAAAAAAACCCGATGCTCGATGAATTTATACATTCGCGTGGCAGAGATAGACGTTCTTTTTCCTTATTATCGCTTAAATATACGTCTCTTTCTACCAACTTAAGTTAGATTAACACGGAGTATACTTCCTTAGCCGTAGCGATCAGAAAAAGGAAAAGATTAATTTCGAATCGAAGTAAAAATATTTCGTACTGCGGACGACGTACTTTCTTCGAAAAGTCTGTTCGACAATGTGGAATAAAATGAATTCGAGGACGAGGAAAGTGCGTGTAGGAGAATTCGGATATAGAGCGAAAGGATACGAAACTGCGAGTGAAAAACTAAAAAGGGGGGAGGGGTGGAAAAAGAAAAAGAAGAAGAACGGAGAGGTTTTTCTATGCCACGAGACAGAGAGACGCCAAGGCGCCCCACTTCTGAACCAGGAGTTAAATCGTGCGTTTCTAGCTTTTCCCTACTATCTCGTTTGCCTTCTTCTCCCTGTTCTCATCCGCTCCCTGTCCGCTCTACCACCCTGAATAATTATTTGCGCTTCTTATATTTCTGTTCAATTTTACCAACGAGAACAATTTTTCTTACGAATTACCGATTCGACGCCAAGTGTAAATAACCGCCACTTTCTTTAAAACTCGCTCGCTATACGATTCCTGCGTTTCTTTCTAAAAAGCACTTTTAGCAGTAAAAACACTAGGTACTGCAACTTTGTTCTGACAATTTTTTGCCTTAGAAAATTGTCTGCGGTATTTATATTGGAATTTTAGCAGAGTCGCTCGCATTTTGAGAATGATAAAAACGAACGCGAATCGTTTTATCGGACAAACGAACGGCTCGAAAATACCATTAACTAGATTCGTGAGATCGAGTTAAAAAAAATGTTAGAGACCGAAGAAACTTTGATAAAACGATTACAACGACCAAGATGGTAACATTTATAAGCGTTCGTCTATGTAATGATTCGATTCGGATCAGCAGACCGTGACCTCGGACGAAATTTAATAACCCGTCTCGTTCCGACGAGTTACAACGAGCAGACGCGACAGCAAATCGTGCATCGTCCATGCCGAAATTTAGATTATTTATTCCAAAGCTGACTATGAATGGAAAATATCAATGGCAGCTCGTAGATATTCTGCTTTTCTATCGAGAAACAGCGTGAAAAATCGGCATACAAATTCATTTAACGCGTGAACATCGATTCCTACGTATTATAAATTACAAGCGTCTCGCTAATTATCGCATAAATGTAACCAGATATGAAAGCTTTGATAAATTTGATGCGAAACGAGAATGAAGATTATAGGGGGAGGAAAAAAGAGGACAAAGATACGTATAATAATAACGGATCAAAGAAAATACAACATTGTTCGATCTTTGGCAAAAAATTCCACGTGACCAGTGACGCGAGCTCTTACTTTTAGTATCAAATGAATTTAACGATGATACAAAAGGAACATACAGCGGACGTGTTATATTTGACTCGGACAAAGATACATTTTTAAATCATTCGGAATTTTACATCAACGCGTAGGTAGAACATTTTCGTTGCGAGATCGATAAGCAACTTCTTTTTTGCCTAAAGCGTTCCCTAACAAGGCATAAAGATTATGGGAGACTAGGGACCAAAGAATCCTTCAAGACTTTAGATCTCATCCCCTGGAACACCGATTTTCAATGGATTACACGAAACTTATACATTATGTTAATAGCGTTCGATTAGTCGCCATTGCGTAACTACCCGTGAGCAAACAGTGAATGGTTCCACGAAAAAGCGGTAACTGATACCATCGCATCGAAAGGGGAAGAAATCGAACAATTCCGCTGCGAAACCCACACGAAAAGCTTTCCCTCTGATAATTCATTTGTTGCGAATTGTTATCGTTATCAGTTTGAATTTGTTTAATTTCGTTTAATTTTTATTCGTGATTCCGAAATTGAAAAATTTAGCTTCTAAGATTTTTGTTAAAAAGCACGTGAAATGGTAGGAAAATGTGGTTTCGCGTCATCTCATATTTGAATCAACTTACGTGACAATTGCCTGTATCAAATAATAAGATCGTACGGTTATGGTAGCGCAGAACGTAACGTATTTCATAATGGAGAAATATAGACGAGAACGTCAGTAGCCGTGCTAACAACATGCTACAGCATTCGTATAAAAAGGTGAAAATACCGTGATATATCTGAGTTTGTAGAACACGCTCATTTCCGAAGACTACGACGGTCTTTTTCAATTAAAAATCCACCGACATCCCTGTACATTTTCCATCAAAGCAAAAACGCTTTTGCTGCACGCTCGCATTACCTCTGACGCGTGCGAGTAATATAAAGCGATATTCGCGTCATAGGTGAACAGTATTGTATTTGTATATCAACAAGTCCCTGTCTTTCTTTTTTTTTTTTTTTACAATAAATACTCAAGTTTCTATCGTTCTTATCCATCTCGATACAGGAAAGATTATGCTGGTTTCTCCTTTACGAAGTCAGAAACAAAAAGAAAACCCTGACGTACTAGCTGTTGTGGGTATGCGGAAGCTTTTTAGGGTGTATCGTCAACTGTCGATCGATTTGCATAATTTCTGTAATTGCGATACCCACCAATTAGCTAAAATTAACCATGTGCAACATTACCGCGCGGTTCCGTTACCACCTACTATCTATACCCTATCGGTGGTTCCTTTGATAAATTCCAAATTAATACATGAGCGTCACCGAACGACTAATCGTGAGTAAAAATTAACGTTACATGTTTGCGATTGTCGGGAAGAAAAATCTTTTTCGTCTTGATAGTCGAGTATCGTTGCCTCGAAAGTTGCAATATATTGTAAATAAAAGCCATAACTAAAAAAAAAAAAAAAAAACAAAACAAAAAAAGGAAAGAAAGCGACGAAGGACATCATCGAAAACACGTGTCTACCTATATCGTTGAAAGAGCGATTGTAATCGTGATTTGAGGATATTAAAATGTAGAACGCCGAGCATAATTTTGTCCTAACCGCGAGATATCGCTTTACATCTTGATTAAAATCGTTCGACAAAGCACCCGAAAGACGTATTAAGATTTATCTCACGTATCGTAATTTTATCATCCCTGTTAAATCTACTATACGATGACTATAGACGTTTAATCGATAACCATCGGAAACACCGATTTACATTCCGTTTACAAATTCTTCGCGAGACTGTTATACGTAGTCTGGCATACGTACGTACAAGTATATAGGTAAATGCCCAGCGAAATCTGAATCGAATCGCGACAGCACATATCCTCTCAGGAAACACTACACGTAAACTGGAAATTAACTAATTGACCTGAATTAGGAACGAATCAGAGGCAAATTGTACGTAACCGCGTTGATTATTACGTTAAAATAATAAAGATATTAAAAATAATGTATCGTTTAACGTATACTTTTTCAATCGATATTGAAAGCTTTTCGCGGGAAAACGGCTATTTTCTTTTCAAGCTAAATTATTGGTTTCACCAAGAGCAAATTCAGCATTTTATCATTTAAAAGGTATAAAGTTTATAAAGGTATAAAATTATATTTCACGAATTTGAAAAACAAACGATTTGAAATATGTTTTCTACGTTGCGAAACTTCGATCTCGTATATTTCACGTTTTTATATATTCTTTATTCTTAGTAAATCAATGTCGGACGCAAACGTACACCCACTTAAATTTTCAGACCCTTCTACGTTTCGGCGTACGATATTTTCTATCCAATGAGATTATTAAGAGCTGCATTCGAAACGGTCGCTCGCAAATAACAAGAACAGGATGTCGAAAAGAACAAGTTGGCGCAAATTGGGTGATACGCCACGAACTTGTTCTCCCTTTGCCTTCGTCAAATTGAAAATAAAAGAAAATCTGATATCGATTTTGAACGAAGTCGTCTTTCCTCCCTCGATTGACAAGCCGGACACGAAAATAGATGAGATTCAATGACTTTTGCTTTCGCATAGACAAAATTATACGACGTCGATTCATTTCTTAAGTTATTTCCATTTTTATCGTTAACGCCGTAAAATATATGAAACAATAACGAACTGATTTATCACTTCTCGAATATCGAAGAGTCCGTAAATGAATAATAATTATCGAAATTATTTACAGGTTGTGGCTTACATCCAACGATGCATGATCATTTTTGCAATCCTACTTTGTTATTTTCACGTTCGGAGTGAAAGCGTGAATTGCGAGTACGTATACATATGCATATATTTTTATTAAACTTAATGGTATGAGTAGACCGCGGATGTTTACGCAAATTTATACTTTTATTAACACGATTAAACAAATGGAACCTAAGCAGAGATTTGTTTTACGTACCAAGTATTGTAAAAACTATACTTTGGATATTTTATGTATATCTGCGTCATACCATACGCATTCTATACATTTCTACACTTTCAAAATTCGTATAAATGCATAGAAATACGCAGTCTAGATATGAGAAACATGAACAGTAATTATATTCTTTATATCTCCATAGAGCATTTCCGTACCATCAAATGTGTAGAGGTTCAATGTCAAGAAAACGTGCAATGTTCCCGATCATGTACGGATTAGGATGCGAGGGGAGTAAAGGAAACATAAATTGCATCAAGGAATTTGAAGAAAGACATCGTATTCCCTACATTCCTCTATCAAAGTCAAAACTGTTAATTGCTTTGCTTGACGATGTAAGACATTCTATTATCTTTCTTATCTATACGTCGAAAGTTAATCGAACAAAATATTAAGAAAGCAGTAATAAACACGTTTGGTATCTTCTTGATCTGTTACAGGATCTGCAAAAGGATATTACACGATCTGCTCGCCACAAATTAAGAAACGATGAAATGAATAAACGGGGGCCATCTATAATGGAGAATTTCTTGTCGGAATTGGACTCTTCGGACAACTATTGAATGAAACGATGAAGAAATAAACATTTTCACGACTCGTGCAAGCACTTTTCATCATTTAAAATTTTAGAAATGCATATTTATTTCTCTCTCTCTCTCTCTCTCTCTCTCTCTGTATCTCTCTCTTTCTCCATCTCTCTCTTCCTTTCTCTCTCCCTTCCCCTCTCTCTCTCCCTCCTTCTCCCTCATCCTTACCATCGCCTTCTCCCTCTTCCTCTCCCTCTCCCTCTTCCTCTCCCTCTCCCTCTTCCTCTCCCTCGCCCTCTTCCTCTCCCTCTCCCTCTCGCCCTCCCTCTCCCTCTCTACCACATGCGCGAAATAAAACTTTTCCTTTACTTTTACCTTTGTATTAGAAATATTCTTGCTTCACCTGTTTTTATATCGTTCCTGTCTTCTCTATTTTCAAGTAGTCACTTTGCTTCTTCGTTTTTAAACCAAATTATAATTAAACCATTGTATCCACGTTACTAACAATACACATGTGTTACAGTATAAAAAGATATATTTAAAATTCGAAGCAACTCCTTAAATAATCCTACTAAAAAAGAAATTGCGATGTTAAAATATTATCATTTTACATTTTATTATAATATGTAGCGTAACTATTATCTACCAAACTTGTATATAAACAAATTAAAAACGAATAACATAGACTGTTTTCGGAAGAGAATGTTGTTAACAAAAACATTTATTTCTACAACTAAGAAATTGCGCATATTATTTTATGTACTTGTAAAATTTTCAAATGTGCTGACACATGGAACTATTAACGTAAAACTCATAGCAATTTGAATTTTATAATTGTACAATAAATTATTGTATTTATGCAATTATTTTAAAAATTATATTTAGTAAAAGAATTTAATGAAAAACCGGCAATTTATAGCTCAGTGTTTACTTCTTTTTTGTAGTGATATAAAAATAAAACGTAACATGAACGCAGGATAAAAAATGAATAACTAAGAATATAAAAGAATGATGCAAATTATCTATATATATATTAATAATTTTTGTACATAAAATTCAGTAGTGATACAATTTTTTTTCAAATGAGTAGATATAACTATTGCTTTTTACCATGTCTAATTTGTGCGTACATTGTATTAATTTATATGTATATAGCGTATAATCAATTTATTATCATAGTTCATTTGAATTAAAGATATTGACAGTCATCGATAAAAAGTAAAAACGTAAATATGTAATGTAAGTATTTATATATACATATGTATACTCACATGCATACATATGTATGTTACAAGCTTAAAGCAAATTAATTTAATTTCTTTTCTTGAGAAATGAGAATTATATTTATAGTAATACATAAATAATTAAAAATTTTTTTTCTCTTCATTCTATAAAATCACATTAAAACAATAATTGTTTTTAATTGAGTATATTTATATATTATACATGTATGTGACTTTACATATATGCAACCAAAGGTAAGATATATATACATACATACACATATATAAGTATCTCTTCACTGCGTATTGGAATTGCCGGCATGTGAAAAGTTTTTGGCTCTGACTTCAGTTTTATATATAAAGTTCTATTTAATAGTTAAAAGTATTTAATAAATAGTGTATCTTCTGATAAAAATCAAAAATATAGGTGTTACTGCAAGAAAGAATTTAATCTATAATTTTAATTGTACTAAAAACAATGATTTTAAGGTTACGTAATAAATTATACTTTACAAATACGACTAATTACACATGGACTTTAAAACCATATCCAAGATTTATAGAAAAATATAAATGCTTCGTTCCATGCCAGAAATATAAAACAGTTGCAGTCAATAAAAGTTACCAAAATGATTCTATGAAAGAAAATATTCACACACCCGAACATAAAATTATGCATTCGATACTTCAAGATTCCGTACATTATGATAAGACTATTTTTCCACGCATTAAATCAAATGCAATAGTTACTTCTAAGGAAATAGAAGATCTATATATTGTAGATTGGTCACATGAATCTGTAGAGAATATTCTTAATGGTATTAAGAAATTGACATATTCTTATTTAAGTGGCACACGTTTGGAAAATCCACTTTATGACAGCATTTTAGAAGCCTGTATTGAACACCTCCCAACAATGCAGAAACAGCAAATAAAAGTTTTAATGCAGTGTTTAATTACATTATATGATGTAGTAACAGTAGCACCTGTTTATAAAAAACTGATGAAAGCATTGAATAAAGAATGTTTAAAACAATTTTATAAGTCAAATACAGAGGAAATATTATTAATAGTTGATGCATTTTATCAGCTTGATACTATAAATTCTGATTTTTTGTGGCGTGCATTAAGAAAACTGCTTTCAAAACCGTATAAACTGTCCGGAAAAGCATTAGTTCAAGTGTTCTTTGTTCTACCTTTTGTTGATTTAAAATCATATATAAATTCGTTTGAAATTCAATGTCATTTAGAAGAATGCATACATGATCTTGTTGCTGATGAAATAGGTATAATCGCAAGAGGTTTTTTTCTAAACAAAAAGAGTATTAGAAATAAAGTCTTAATGCCAATAATAATGAATAAAGTTAGCAAACAAGCTAGTACCGTGAACAATGTTACTTTAGCATCAGTTATGAAACTTATTAGGTAATAAAACAACTTATTATACATAATTTTTTATAGCAATTGTTATTATAACACATATAAATATGTGATACAGATATAGTGACTGTTTACATTGTTTAAAAAACTTTCAAGATTTACTCCAATCTTTACATGGCGAGATACCACGACTATCATTGAAATGTCTAGTCCATACAGCACATGCATTTGGAGCTTTACGTGTATATGACGAAACTTTAATAAATATTATTATTAAAAGGTAAGTTAAGCAAGAAAAAGGTAATAATAACACATTCATTTATAAAAGATTTGTTTATTATTGATTTAGACTAGAAAATGAAATGGAAACTGCAAGATTGAAAGATATTGAAAGATTTATTTATGCCTTATGTACAGTTACTCCCATTACAGATTATTATACAAACGTATGCCATAAATTACTGAATGTAATAATGCTAACTTATAAGACTACCAGATCAAGTGAAATTAATAGGTAAACATTTTGTTTCCATATCATAATTACATGTATTAAATACATATATTTAGAAATGTATTATGCAAAAATCAATGATTCCATTATATATTAAATACAGCTTTCCAATATCATTAGTACGTATCCTGACATTCTTAACAATTAAAAATATATATGTGCCAGAATTAATTCAATACATATTTGATCCAACATTTATAAACAAGACATATAAAAAGGATCTCAAATTGTTGACAAATGAATGGCTGATATTACACTGCTCAGTAAAAATAGAATTGCCTCATTACAAAGGTCAATTGCTGCAAAATAATATGTATGAATATTTAATAAAGGTATAGTGTAGTAAATAGGATCAAAAACTTACATTTTGCAGTTAGATAACTAAATATATTGAAAATTGTTTACTATTGTAGAAACATTATGATTATGATGATGATACTTACAGAAAGGACAGCAATGTAAAATTAAGGATGGAAATTGTATATATCTGTAAGGTATATGATACAAAATTATATTTAAGAAAAATGCTCAAAAAATAGTAATGAAACATTTAACATATTAATATTATTATTTTAGGAAAAATTAGGATTACATGTACATGTTGATTATATTTTACCTCATTACTCAACTAGAGATATTGTCATTGGTATGGATTCATGTAACAATACTATTGAAATTAAATCTATTTTATCGACAATGCCGAAAAACTCGATCAAAAGTGTAAATCATGATGAATTAAAAAAAATAAAATGGAAAGTTATAATTCCATTACCGTTTACAGTAAAAATATTAGGTCATGATGGTTATACTGGATACATCCAAAGAAAATGTAGACAACTTGAAATTATGGGATACACGCCGATACTAGTAATTTCTAAAATTATTGTTTCTTTTTTACAATGATATATAAATGATATATTTACTTAAGAATTGTTGAATAATGCATATATACTAACGGATTTTTAATTTTTATAGATTTGTGAGAGTATGTGGAATTATCTTAATCAAGAAAGTAGAGAGAAACATTTGAAAGAATTAATTCATCAAGATATTAAATCTGATTCATTAATCAAATAATTGTTTTGATATGAAAAAAGTTTTCCTTAAAAAGTAAATTCTGAAAACTTTATGATTCTTTTAACTCTTTTGAGTCTCCGCGTGTGTGTGTGTGTGTGTGTGTGTGTGTGCGTGTGTGTGTGTGTGCGCGCGCGCGCGTGTGTGTACAATAATATTACTGTTATATTATAGACATTAATTGTGCAAATTATAATATATAATATAATGTAATAATAAAAATTTTGTACAGAAAATCATTTTCATATTAATTATTTTCAAATCCATTTATTATAGCCTATTTTATGCTTTATAATATACAGAATAATATCATGTAAATATAATTTTTTCTATCAGCTATTCTCAAAAAAATCAAGCATGAATTTTTTAGAATATTCGTAAGTTACAAATAATGTAGCTGTTGCTGGTACTGTTCTTATTAACGTTGGTTTTAAACCATTGTACAAAGAGCTAATACCTTCATTTTTTACCATGTCTTTCATAACTACTAATGCAGGACTTTTCAAATTTTTAACCTTTAAAAAAAGAATTAAATATAGGATATAAAACGTATTTATATTCTTGTATTATTTATATTATATAAAATGAAACTAACCTGTATCCTACTTTTAACTACATCTGCTGGAAATATTACAAGCCATAAGACAGTTCCACCAACGGCACCAGCTACCATGGTTTTCTGCCATCCAATGTCATTCCTGCTTTCATTTGGTTTTGTTAGAAGTCCTCTGGTTACTTCATAGCCTCCAAAAAAGAAGAAATATCCAGGCATTTCACGTGCTATAGTTGATGACAAACCAGTAAATAAACCTTTTATGCCTTGTTCTTTAAGAATTTGACGTGTTAATCCCCATGGGCCAATTTCTTTCTAAACAAAATAATTTTTCTAAAAACATGAGTTCTTCTATAAATTTTACATATTAACTTTTTTTATCTTAGTTACCTTAGCCACAGTTAATGGTGATTTAGTTTCCATTTGAACTTCTCTTACTGCTTGTAGCTTACATTTTATAAGTTCTGTAGGACATAATGTTAAAGAAGAAAAAAATGCTGCAAAGAATCCAGCACAAGCATTTTGAATTGATGTCAAATCTTCTATTTTTTTAATACCTATATAAATAAAATTTCTTTTAAGTTAAAAACTTTGGTTCTTTTAACTGCATTGCATCTTAAAAAAATTATATTACCTAAAACATTGGAAATAACTTTCTGACATCCCCCATATGCAGCAAACAATACTGAATTCTCAGCAACATTAGCAACTAGTGCAGGTATAGTTCCTGCATATAAGCCACGCATTATTCCATCTGTCTTGAGGGTTTGTAAGAAACAATTTGCCATTCCCTTATGCATGGAGGGAAAGGTTTGCATTTTTACCTTAACTGTATCTAATGGTTGACCAACATATACAAGTGCTATCCCACCTTAAGTCAAAATGAAACATAATTACATGAAATAAACTAAATAATTAATTTTTTTGCAACAAACAGAGATAATTTCTTTTACTAGTATTTTCATTCATTTGTTGTTAGTAATCAGCATAACTAATTACTGACAATAATAAGGTTAAGCATTTCTCAAGACAGTTTGGTTTCATAACATGAAATAGATTTAAGAAAAAATTATATAAATTACTATAGAAAATACAGATATTTGAAATTTTACTCATCTCATAATTGATTTATTTATTTCCTATTGATTTTAAGATTGTTTATGCATTGATAAAAGTAATGATGTATTAGAATGTATTGTTACCAAGTGATCCAGAAATAAAGTCAATCAAACCAGCTCTAATACTATTTAATCGTTGATTTTCTCTTTCAGAAAACTCAAATGTCATCTTTATGTATATATCTAAATCAATAAATTCCAAATTCTAACGATTAGTGAAATAACAGGTTAGGACATTCTATTCCTGTATTGTATTAACTACGATTTGAATGTTTATCTGCTATCGAATGAGAAAGATAAGAGAGGTCTTATTTACTGACTAAAAATTACTAATATGATGTATATCTTTGGTCTGATAAGTCTTTTTATTTACACAATACATTTACATTTCTTTACAAATTTCTAAACGCACGCATGCGCATTTATATCTATACGAGATTGATAAAGAAATTGTTCATTGATCGGTAACAATTGAAGTACCAAATAGCCAAAATAGCCAATAATACATTTATAAATCATATTTCGTATACTCATGTACGCTTTTTTTGATTCTGATTTCTGTATACAGCCAATTTTTATAGAATAAATTTCACTATAGTCTTTTGATCATGCTATGAATTCATCTTGTAGCAATCGCATTTTTTATGGTACTTATTTCTATGAGTTCTAATTGTATACTGCAATGACATAATTAATAAAGTATCAAGCATTTATAATTTAACCTAAAATGAATTACTTTATAAAAACTCAAACACACAGCATTGTATTCGAAATGAAACAATTACAGGTTGTAAAGTACGATGAGTAACATACGTACAAAAGAAATGATAATATTTTAAAAACTAAAATTATCAATGAAGCTGTCTTGATATTATATATTTTTATTAGAGAATGCTAGAAAACGGTTGTCATAGAAACGCAGTGCTACAGCTTTTAAATTCTATATTACTAAATTGATCATTTTATTTTCTCAGATTGATTTTTAAAAAAGTGGATCAAAATTTTTTTCATTATAATATACGTATCACGTTGGTTCTTCGACTAAAGTAGAAAGGTAGAATATTATAATTTTGGATAAATTATTTACAAATGTTTAAAACAAAATCTAAACTAAAATATTTTACTGAAATTCATGTAGTTTAGTAAATCAAGAAAGTTACTAGATCGTTGTATTCAAGATATACATGTATGACGTACGCGACAGTCTGTAGTTCCAAAACATGGGTTTTCTCAGTTATATTTTCAATTAAATGATTACCGTTTTTTGGCTTGTTTTAATAAAGGAAGCATTGGGTTTGATCTGTGTTGTAAAGAAATCACAAAATTCAATACGATGATTGTCTTCTTTGCATTACGAAAATAGGGAAAGTGTATGTGTTATAGTAGATCTGCCATGATAGATCCGAACGCGTCTTCATCTTATACCAAAAAAGTCAGAGATTGTTAGCAAAATGTGTGATTTTTGTTATCAGGAGAGCTTGTTAAAGGTACGCATATTATCTGACGAAAATTTAATGATTCTGCCCATTCTTTAGTAGCTTAATAAGGAGGTAAATTCTCTTATTAAATTGGAGCGCAGCGTGCCTGTAGGAGCGCTCTGGCTCGTCTGCGCCATTAGCGTTCAGAGCATGATCGCCAGAGATATTTCTATTATATTATCAAAATAGCATATTACCATGATAAACTGTTTTTTAGACTCTTATTATCTATATTCCTTCATTATTTGACTTTCTTTTAGCTTGAGAGGGAAATGAAATAACTGATTGGTATAATTGACATGACGGTAATTCGAAATTTTTAGTAATATATTTTTTTAAAAATACATTTTTTTAATTACTTGTCATTTTCCACACCCTTTCTGGTTTTTTAATTTTTATCCAAACAATTAAATATTATATTCGAAATTAATATATATCCTCTACAAGAATCTGTATATTCTTTATTTCATTGCATATTATTTAATTAACACTGTTAACAGTTTTTATATGTATGTACTCCTTCATCATACCAAGAAAATTGTATAAATATTGTCAGTTTTATCATTTTTAATACAAGGTATTGGGAAATTATTTTCTATCTTTATTGCTAGAAAAAATTTAAAGGGACATGTTAGTTGATATCTCAAAAAGTTAAATGAGTGTGAATTACAAAAAGTTTTACAAAGAATCATTATATTTTGTATAACAATATCCTTAAAATATGTGTTTACATGTTAAAATGATAATACAAATTTTTCATCCAATTATTTGGACTAACTGTCAATTAATTTTTTAATTCTACAGTAAAAGTACAGATTACAGAATGGTGGTGGATTGCTTATCCATTCAAGGCTCAGTAGCTATAATACGGAAGCAGGAGCGAAGATTAGGTGGGTTAGTGGCTGCAAAGATGCAACCCAACAATGTTGGCAGTTGTGGTGGTATGACACCTAAAGAACTTTCTGACAATGATGACCTAGCTACTTCTCTTGTGTTAGATCCTTACCTGGGATTTACTACTCATAAAATGAATATCAGGTATATGTTTTTAAATATTACTTTAAATCTGTAAAATATATAACAAGAGATTGACATATATAAAACTTATTTAATAATGAAGGTATAGGCCATTAAAAGCAAATAAAGATGAACTCCGTAAAATTATCTGTGAATTTATTCAAACACAAAATTATGAAAAAACATATAAAAAGTTAATGGGTGGTGATTGGGGTGCAAGACTACCCCACACAAAATCTAAACAACAGCAAATAAATTTGGAAAAACATGTGAGTTATATGTGCAAGTCAGGAATTTTTAAAGATATTTCATAAAATTTTGTTTTGTATCAATCTTATTTCACTTTTATAGATTTACAGGTATTTAAAGGTTTTTGATAAAGATTCTGGATTTGCAATAGAACCATGCTTTAGGTATAGTCTTGAAGGTCAAAAAGGTGCCAAAATTTGTGCAACTCGCAAATGGCTAAAACATGATAAAATATCTTGTCTTGTTGGTTGTATTGCAGAACTTAGTGAAAAGGTTTGTTTAAACTTATGTATAAGACATTAAGAAAAATATAAGAATTGGTTTTCATTTATTGTACTTCTAAAATGTTATTTTAGGAAGAAGCAGCATTATTACATCCAGGAAAAAATGATTTTTCTGTTATGTTTAGTTGTCGCAAAAATTGTGCACAGTTATGGTTAGGTCCAGCAGCATATATTAATCATGACTGTAGAGCTAACTGCAAGGTTAATAAATCAAATACAGATCATTAATGTTTTAATTATATTATATATTTTATTAATTATATATTTTTTAATTTATTCTAATTAAATTGTATAAAATGTAGTTCGTGGCAACAGGAAGAGATACAGCTTGTGTTAAAGTTCTTCGTGATATTGAAGTAGGGGAGGAAATTACTTGTTTCTATGGAGAAGATTTTTTTGGGGATGGTAACTGTTACTGTGAATGTGAAACATGTGAGAGGAGGGCAACTGGAGCATTTGCAAATCAAAAACCAGGAGAAGAACTCTCCTCTGGTACTTTTAAGAACTAAATCTGAAATAACATTAATCTACACATATACTCACCATCAAATTAAATATTCTTACAGGGTACCGTCTACGAGAAACAGATAATCGCATCAATCGCACGAAACATAGACAACAGCCATTAAGTCGCAATAAACAACAAGCTGATACTGCACTTACAGAAAGAAATGCTGTGCTTGTTGGTAATGCTGCTGTAGCACCACAAAGTCTTAGCATGAAGGAATTACGTAGAAAGGGATTAACAAAATATGATGCAGAGTTATTAATTGCACAAGGATGTCGCTTCTCTGATATTGCTCAACAGCAACCTATTACAAATAATGGGGAAAATGTATTACAAACGTCTCGACCTCACCCAGCTGCCATTACAAGTTCTGTGACAAGAAATCTACGAAATAAACAATTGTGCAAATTTGACAGTAATAATGGTCATCAAAATAATGTTAAAAATCATACGCTTCGTTCATCCAGGTGAGATATTTTATTTCATAATTCAAATTATGAATCGTAGTTATAAAACGAAAATGTTAATACATTAAAAATTTTATGTACAGACTTCATAAAAGGACAGAATCGAAGAAGAATAAAGTTTCTGAGAAAGCTAGACCTCCTTGTTTAAATGATTCCATAATAAATAATATTGAACTAGAAGACATAAGTCATCGTAAAGAAGATTCTGATAGAGTAGATGAAGAAATCGTGTATTCTAGATTACATAAGACTCATTCAAAAAGTAATTTGAATGAGGAAACTAATAATGTTTGCCATGTTCAGACCTCACATCATGATATATTGGAAGAATCAACTTGTTCTAATCTTCAGAGGGAGTGTTCGGATTTAACATTCATTAAAAATAACAAAGAACTAAATAGCAAATTGATAAATGAAAAAGAAATACCTGATATTATTATAGAAATTAATTCTAATTCAGTAGGTAATATTAATACTTCCAATTCTAAAAAAGAACACTATAGTACAAATTCCTGTGATTCAGTTCATATAAGTTCCATGCCTGAAAGTCGATTAGATGATTTGCACAAAGCTAATGAGAATGAGGTAATTTCACAAGAAGATCGTCAGTCAAGAACCTGTCATTATAATTCAGTTGAAAATTCCAAAGATATAAACGATATCTCTACAACGCCAATAAAATCAAATAACTATGTCAAAAAATATTTAGAACTTGAAAAACAACTCTTAAAGAAAGAGAAAGAAATAAGTTATGATTCCATACGTAAGGATTATTCTTGCAAAACTGACGAACAAGTACCTTTAGTTCACATAAAATCACCCACAAATTCGACTTTTATAGAAACTGATACAATATCTACATTTGATATACACACATCTGACAAAGATTTGAAAAAAAATGATCCTTCAAACTCAAACATATTGGTGAAATACTTACTAGAAAATGAAAGAAACAAATTTGATAGGTTTATTTCAGAATCCAGTAAGTCTACAGATAATAATGAACATGATAAAATAAATTTTGTAAAAGAAGATACGGATATAGAAAATATCGAAGAAAATTGTCAAAATGATATAATCATGAAAAATAATATGTATGTAGTTAATGTTGCAACATCTGAAATAAAATCTGAAAACACTGAAATTATTGAAACATGTACAACAAACCTAAATTCTCGAATAGATCCCTATAGGGAAAATAATGAAAATTTCAGTACAATGGAAACTAATGATTACAGCGAGATTAACAAATGTAATTTAGAGGATACTCACAATACAATTTTAAAACAATCTATACAAAAAAATGATTCGTTACCCACAGCGTTAAAGTCTCATAAAAGTAGAAAAAAGCTTTTTAGCGAGAAGAAATCCGCAATTTCTGAACTAAGAGAAGAATTAGAAACTGTAGTAGAACATAAGATGACTGATAACATGATTGTGTCTATTTCAAAAACTCGTAGCAAAGCAGAAAAGACAAAAAGCAGATTAACAAGAAGTCAGAAAAGAGATCGAAAGAAAATAGCGACTACTGAAATTGGTGTAGCTGACGACGATTCGGGTATTCAAGGTGATATTTATGAGTTTAGTGAGAAAGAAAGTAATCTGGAAGATATTAGAATACCATCGATAATGCGACGTAAACAAGAAACTCGTCATACACCCGGTCTCACATCACATTTACAAGAAATGCAATACAACGATGAATACAATAAAGCCGAACCTCCAGTATTACTTCCACAAGAACCATGGCCACCAGCTAGCTGCAATCAGAATCAACTGTTAGATTCAGATGGTAATAGCCAATCAAGAGAAAATTCCATAGATAGTGAAAGTCTAAACAGGTAAATATTTTCATATTTTGCATTTGTATTTTAAGATTTGTTATTTTACAAAATTTATACATAGAAAAATTATTTGCAGATTATCAGCTTGTAGTAACGATAGTGCACAAAAGTTAACAGCTGCTTCTGAGTATCAATGGCAGATGAATAGTTCTAATTGTCAAGTGTATCCAACTACTCCAGAGAGAACTGGCAGATTAAAACTTACTCTTCGCATGAAACGTTCGCCAGTTTTAGAAGATATTGTAGAGTCGGGTACGAGTTTAAGTGAAGATAGTTATGAACCTGAATACGAAGTATTACGTGTAGAGGGTGTGGAAAGAAGCAGACGCAAGAAAAAACATAAAACACGGGATCGTGAAAGACGACACAAAAAACGTGAATTAAATCTTGACCCCCCTCCACCACCTATGAAAAGGCTACGTTTAATTTTTGGCAATGAAACACATACAATTGACTTTCCACATTCTTAACAACTATAAATAGATTTTCAGTACCATCTGGAACAAATTATAAATACAATTTAGACATGTAAAAACAGGTCTCCTTGTCCTGTAACATTGTGAACTTTTATGTAATGCTACAACTTCAAGCGATAAGCGACATGCTTGTCGTTAAATTTCATAGATATTTGGTGATATAACTACTGTGTTCTGGTTTTGTGTTATTTCTTACTGTTTAAATTCTGTTTTGCTTCTCATTCTTCTAACAACGAATAATCAAAGGCCTAGTAAAATTCTTCCAATGAGTAACGGAAAACAGTAATAAAAAAACGACATGTATTGATTTACATATATACTATTCAGTGAATGCTTGTTTGAAAATTTTGTATAGTTCTATTTAAAATAGTTAACGCATAAACAATTAGTTCATTGCTATATTCATTCATAATAAAATTAGTATTTTATTTTATCTTTTTCATTAATATCACATTTGAGCAAACATAATATCGATACGGCAAGCTGATTTCAAAACTTGTAGTCTTTCACCGTCGATTTATTTTCAATATTAATGGGTTTATATTGTTAAACAATTTTTTACTAATAAAATATTTATATCATATACAAATTTCACACATATAGGATAAAGGAAATAGCGATTATTTTCTTGTATTAAAAACAAGGAAAGAGCATGAGTTGAATTGTATCTAAGTACTATTTCCGTAGATAAGGACAAAGGAGAAAAATCCATACTCTTATACTATGTATAATAGTTATAATAGTTATAATAATAATAAAATAATAATGATGATAATGATAATAATTCAATAATTAAATTAGCTAAATATTAGGTAACATATATTAACTGCTGTTCTCAACATGCGTGATTGACTACGGTGAAAAAATTGTAAATATTGCTTATGTGTATGTACGCTCGTATGTATGTATATGCGCATGTATCATAAATGATAAATATACATGCACGTATATATACATAAACAAATCACATAAACAGGCAGATATACATACACACGAGCGCGCGCGTGTTAAAGGAAATTTCATTACTGTATTCTGTATATCGATGTATTACAATGCCTTAATTAATGCAAATGAATATGAAGCAAGCGCATTGCACATAAGTGTCATCGTATACCGAATACATCGTTTACATGCGGTAACAAAAAATATAAGAAAATTTTGTTTAGTGAGATAAATGGAAAAGGTTAATTAAAAAAATTAAAGGAAACAAATAATTATGTTTTCAGTAGAGTTTCTCACATTGATTTAGGGTTTAGAGGAACAGAATTTTATATTGAATTGGTAGGATTGTTGTTTCATTTATGAAACAAGCCAACTGATGGTAGCATAAAGCTTAATTAGGAGAATCATACAGCCTTAGCAATTATTCAGATCTGAACAAATTTAGTAGACAAAATTTTTTAAGTCACCTTTTTACTTTAGGTGACATAAAAAATCCATCTCACGTTTTCTGTATAGTTAAGATTTCCATATTTTTCGAACAAAATATATCGTCAAATTTTTGCGACTCACACATGTTGAATGTGAATATTTACTTTAAAAAATATTATAACAAAACATCATTATTTATTTTTTATGGTTAATCGGACCTGTATAGTAAAATCATGATAAAAATAATATTCGCAAAGTATAGAAGTATAATAAGATTTTTAAGTTACAGTAATTGTTTGACTTATTTTACTTATTTGTAACTTTAATAATATCTTTTATACGTTTACGTATGCGAAGGTGAATATTTTAGAACACACATTCGACGATGTTGTCTGATACTCGCTCTAATCTGCCGCTTTTTCAAGTGTATTTTAATTTCAGATGTGAATATAAAGTCATTCAATCAGAGTTCACACAAGTTATTAACATTAATCTTATTAGTATATTAAATGTTAACTAAATGTGCTCTTTTTATTCCATATATATGTTAACTGTAAGTTTCAGTTTTCATACATTTTTGTTATATTTCCTGGTAACGATTGTTAAATGAATATTTTGAAGGAAATTGAAATACATTTAAGACGCGGCAAAATACAGCGACTAACATTAGTAAATTGAGATTGATCATACGCTATTCATTAATAAATATCATAACATTTCTTTATCATTTATCGTTAAATTTTCATCTAACAAATTCTTATAATCGTAGCTATACAAATTTGTTGCGAGTATATTACTGTACATTTTGTATTGTATAGGTGTGTATTTCTTTTACGTTCTGTGTTTATTAATAGGATGCACGCGGCGACAAGAAAATAAAGCTTTCAAGTAGAACGAAAGAAGTACCAGTTGTAAAATTCAGTATTTGATCAATATGATAATATATGAAAAAGAAATTGTGTTTGGAAAATCTAGTTAAAAATTAATACATCGTCAGATGAATTGACAGCGGCGACTATTCCTCCATCGTGTAATAGAGCATTTAATTAATGTGAAAACGTTATGTCTTTTGGACTTAATCGTATAAAATAAGATGTAATTTTCTTCGATGATATGCCCGTTAATCGATCTATGATATAATATAAAATTTGTGATAAACCTACTATATTATTCTATTAAATATTCTTGTTCTAACGTAGCATCGTAGTAACTGTTTCTCTTTAAGATTTTAGCGAATTATCCAATCGCATTGACCGAATTATTATTAAATCATACTACATGTATTTCTAGATTTGTAAAATAGCAGAGTCTGTCTATTGTAAAACGAAGAGAAGAGAATCGGGAAAATTGAGTTTTAGCATTTCAGATTGTGAGGTTTTGAAATTGTGTATCTCGTCTTTTAAGATGAAGGAAAATTCGGCTTAATTCGGATTTTCATCAATGTCTGTATAAAAGCTAGTAGTACATATAAAATAATAATGTATACTTTTTACTAGTAAAGTTAATGGAACATCACTGCGTTATAAACTGGGGAAAAATGTTATTGTCAAAATTTTAGCGACGATTATTTAAATACGCATATTTTTTGTGACTGGAAAGTATAGCAACTGTATTAAGAAAAAAAAACTGATTAATCGATAGCGATTCGTTAAACCGAATTTTTGCATCTATCTTTAATAAGCAGGAAAAAGCGTAGGAAGTTTCGATCGATGTTAGATCAAAATGTGCATCGAACATAAACAAATTTTTATGTTTTCAAATGTGTAGAAACGAATGTACGTTCATGAACATACACAGAGACGTGGACGATATCTCCTATATTAATTGTGGTTTTTTCTTTTTGCATAGTATAGAAACGTTCTTTGCTTTCCGTTATGGGGCAGCTTTTTTCCTCACTGCCATTATAAAATTGCATAGTTAAATAGCATCGTTACTTTCCTCTTTAAATTTAGTACTTGTTGTTCTTAAATTATATAACTACGAAGTGCAATCCTACGATAACTACCATACGTAAAACTTATGTACATGTTGCAAAGTAACTTTAATTGTAAATTAGAGCTTAAGATTTAGTTTCAATAATTCAAAGAATTTATAGCCCTGGCGTACCCTGTAAATGTATTATTATCATTATTGTAATTGTATTATCTTTATTGATCGAAAGAAACATATAGAAATGTATATTACAATTATTATTTTCTACAAATTAAGGTATGATAATAAATGAATTGCGTAACCTAATATAATAATAATAATAATAATAACGATAATAACATATGCAATTTGTTATTATTTAATAAGTAAACGTCAAAGTATATTGAACTTCTATCATGTGTCACAACTTTGAAACATTAATTGGATAGGCTTGTACGTAAAACGCACCATACAAAAACAAATAGTATAGTTTTCTATTTGTTGCTCATAATATAATATGTTTTAAATCCAATTCAACAATTTTTGTTTTTATCATATGTATCTATTTTAAAAATAATTTCTTTCTTTCATAGACGAGATACAGAGCATAGATTTAAGATCCAATGTATTATTACGTTCAATAGCCCTGATGAGTTTAGACCAGCGGTTTTTATCTCTGATTCACGTATCTCCAAAAATCGCAATATCTTCGTAAAAGGTTCAAAGATAATAATATTTAATAAATAATATTTATCAATATTTAGTAAATAATAATAAAATAATTTTGCATTATTAAAAATTGTGAATGGGCCACACGTAAATAATATGAAAAACAAGATGCCGCATCATGAAAAAATTAAGAAATACCATTCTAGGCTCTAAACAGACGAGATACAGGATACCGATTTTATTAACTTTATTAATGATTTATGAAAATTTATTGTTTTAAAAATACTCGTAAGTATGAAAATATACAATTCCATGACTTTTATTTTATTCTATCTACTTTCAAAATGTAGTAATACAATTGGTGTTTGTAAGGGCATGTAGCGGAAACTACTCGTACTACAGAAATGAAATTTAAGACTAGGACATGTGTACCTACTATCGATTATATTATTATTATTAGTAATAATCGTAATAATAATTATTATTAATAATTTTCGTGTTAGTATAGTGATTAAATTGATATTCTTACTAACATTATTAAATTAATTATAAAATGTTATAAGATAAAAAAATAATAAACTAATGTATATTGCATCTAATCAAACACTAATCAAACAGGAGAATCGTTTAAGTGATTTAGTCTCTTGTGTCATATATCTCATAAAAATATCTTTTATAACGCATATATCAAATTATACAATGAAATGTAACTTATTTTATATTAAATAATTCTATCCGTTAATAATATATTCCTTATTTAAATTGAATCTTTATTAAAATTAACTTTTACGAAACTATTGTGTTCTATTAATTGAAACATTCCAGGTATTAACCTATACGGAAGACAAAAACAACCATGACATTTACTGCATTAAATTTAAGTTCGTGGCTTGTTCAGCAATGTAATTTTATGGGTAAGAATTTAAATACTGGGCTTAAAAGTCAAAGAATGTTGTTACGTTATTATTATTTATTGTAGGTTTAAAATGTCCTACACCAATCCAGAAAAATTGTATTCCAAGAATTCTAGCTGGTGATGATTGTATTGGTTGTGCAAAAACTGGCAGTGGTAAAACACTTGCTTTTGCACTTCCTATATTACAAAAATTATCTGAAGATCCATATGGCATATTTGCACTTGTTCTAACACCAACTAGAGAACTTGCTTTTCAAGTATATTAAACACTTTAATCTTTTAAAACGTATATTTATATTTGTTTTTATTTATTTTCAATAAAACCTTTTCTTTACAGATTGCCGATCAATTTTCAGCAATAGGTAAATCTATCGGTTTAAAAAAATGTGTAATTGTTGGTGGAATGGATATGGTTGTACAAGGGTTAGAATTATCAAAACATCCACATA